>VZRS01012373.1:53460-321113 GCA_013398055.1 Ifrita kowaldi
GGGTGGGTCTCTGCATCCCCCGTGGATCCCCACGGGCTGTGGGTGGGTCTCTGCATCCCCCATGGATCCCCAGGGGCTGCAGGGGCACAGGTGCTTCACCATGGTTCTCACCACGGCCTGTAGAGGAACCTCAGCTCCGGCGCCTGGAGCACCTCCTGCCCCTCCTTCTTCACTGACCTTGGTGTTGCCGTGTTGTTTTCCCTACATGTTCTCACCTCCTCCTCTTTGACTAGAAGAAAACTGTGCCCCACTTGATTTTGATTTTCTTCCTAAATCTGATATCACAGAGGCGTTACCAACATCTCTAACTGGCCCAGGCTTGGCCAGCAGCATGTCCATCTTCAGAGCCATCAGGGACTGGCTCTGCTGGACATGGTGGAAGCCTCTGGCAGCTTCCCACAGAAGCCATCTCCGTGATGTCCCCCCACCCAGTACCAAAAACCAGGCCATGCAAAACCAATACAACTTTCAAATGTTAATTTATTGTCTCTCTGATTTTAAGCTAATCAAAAAGCATTCTCATGAGGAACAAAAGTTCCTGTGCAGGAGGATACTGCAGTTATCGCAGAGCCCATGCCCAGGGCTGGCAGTGCTGAAGATGCACATCCAGCTCTGGTCCCCCCTGAAACTACGACACCATCAGCACTCCCTGGCTGATCTCCTGCCTGCCAGCACTCCTGTGAAGCTGCGAGACCAGCACTGGGGCAAGCTGGAATATGACTGAAACCTGCGAGGGGCATCAGAGGTGAAATTACTTTGAAGCAGTGTAAGTTGGGGTGAAACTCAAAAACTGATGGATTCCTTTTGGGCAGCTCTGCGTGAAATTCTGTGCAAGGTCATGAAAACTGACTATACATTTTTATTCGGCTGAAGACAGAGAGAGCTGTCAGGCTGCTGCTCCTGAAATATCCAGGTGTGAAGTGAGAGCTGCTGTCAAAGTGTTTACAAAGAACACCAACAAAAAGGAGTAATTATGAAAAGCAGCAGAAAATTTTTTGTGGGTTGCACCCCTCACAAAGAAAGTAAGAACCCAGGTTCATAGCAACACTGAAGCATTTGCTTATAATGTGAGATTCTAAAAAAAATGTACAATTGGCTGACACTACATATTCAGGGAAGTGTTATCCAAAAAGAATTACAGAAAAAGATGGAACTGTTAAAAGCTCTGGGTTATGTGCTAATGGTGCAGGTTTTGCAGAAGACAGACTATAGATATTTCTGACAAAACTAGATTACTTTTCTACCAATGAACATGCATTCATTTGCTGAACCAACAGACCAGGGAATTATAGCGGCCTGTTAGGCGGAGCCCCGCGCTCTGCTCCGCTGAGGCCGCGCGCTCCACTGGAGCCAGCAGTGACGAACACGCTGTTGCGCTGGCAAGGCGCTGAAACTGTGTAACTCTGCAGTTTACCAGAGAAACTCGCCACTCTCCATCCCTCACAGAGGCTAAGGGGAAAGGGTTTTGCCAAAACTACTGCCTCCTGTCTGAATCAAATGTGGTAGTTCAGTTTATTCTGGGGTAGGTACGGTCTTCATCTAAGTAACATGACAGAGGCACTTGCCACGTTGAGCAAGGACAGTGGAGGAAAGCAAAATAGTCCCTTTTCCATCTTCATATATTCTCACTTCCCGTGGCACAGTACAATGATTTACATTGCAGGTGGTGGAATCAACTTCAGAAAGAGTTGAAATCTATTGGTGCCTATCCTGAAATACAGGAAGCTTCTTAAGATTCAAATAGAATAATATTTTTTATTAGTTTTATTGATGTTTCTGTTTTGAAAAATTGCTTAAGCAATTCTGGCAATATAAAAAAAAATGCAAAAGTATTTTCTAGTTTTGCAGAAATGAAAAATACTACATGAAGGTCCTCCTAGAAACAGTATGGAAAGATTCCAAACTTTTGAGTTGCATTAGGTTAAGGTTAGTTACTTGAGACAAAGAACTATGTATGGTCTTCATGTGGACTGCATAGCTGTGGTGCTCAAATATTCAATCATCTTTATTGTGCATAATGTGCATATATATTAAAGCTAATTTATTTTAAGAACAGAGGCTTTTTGTCGGTCCAGAAGACTTTGATTCTCAAGGAATTATGGTGAGAGTAGTATAGGCTGAAAATCAGTATAAACTTCTTGTGTTATTTACACTGTTTCTTAGGAAGAAAGCAAGAAGATTTAGGCACCAAATGGCTACAAATAATGCAATCAACCTCGGGCCAACAGTATTTCATCCTCTTGGTGACCATATCTTTGGCATGTTTTCTTTCTGCATTACACAAAACCGCAGGTGATTTGTATTTATTGTTCTCTACTGGTTAAATTATCCTTAAAACCATTAATAACATACATATGTTTTCTTAGAAAAACAAAATAAAGATTTTGTTCAGCAATGGGATAAAATGAGAATTTTACAGTCTTTGGTGCTCTGCAAAACACAGCCAGGATCTGGGGCAGATTCTTGGATGCTGGTGAGTGTATTCCAGGACTCCAGTAAGAAGTGAAGCGTTCAGTAGCTCCCGAGAACAGACTTGATCCTGAAGTCACTATTTATGCATCACTCTTATTCCAATCTGTGGGAGTTTTGCATGAGTTAAGTGTCAGTCACTTTGACATTTAGCCCAGCTGGTTGAATGATCTACCATGATTATATGGCACATTTTAATCTGAATGTTCTTCTCCACAGAATATTCCATCTCTTGCTTTGCTACCTGTCCTCTAGCTAGTTTATGAATGCCAAAGGCATCATTTAATACATCTGGATTAGAAAGCAGCCTTGGAAAGAGTTTGCTGGCAAGGAATTACTGGTAGGCGAGTAACAGCTGGAGGGGAAGTCAGCTGGAAAGAGAGACAGGAATTTCAGCTTTACCTCTGAAGTTCATGTGAGTGCACCCCAGCTTTGCACGATTCAGCTCCCTGACAGTACAAACAAGGACTGAGACAGTGGGGTTTACCTTTGCTCAGAGAAACGTGTGGGCTCGACTGCAATACCCAGAACAAACCACATTAGTAGCAGAAACTATAAGCTGAAGGAAGTGTTTCCTGTGAAATGCTGCTTGACAAATCCATACCATTTCCTTTCTGTGAACACAGCAGCTTGCAATTCCCAAGTGTATTTACTATAAAATTTATGATTTGCCTCATTACTTATCCTTTGTCTTGTCTATTTTTTTCCCCTGGCAGGGTTTCTCAGTTTCTTAGTTGATTTGAGATGTCTTGTTTTATTTGGGCTCCACAGGTCCTATGGTATTGCAGCTCATTGATGGGGTGAATGTAACTCATATGATGAAGTATCTCAAAGGAAAACCTCATAAAACTTGATGAAAAAGTTGTCTTCGACAAATGCTTTCTTTTGTTTGCTAAGAACTTTTTCCACCTGAAAGAGAACTAGCTAAAAACATCTCAAATTTTCCTTCCTAGAAAATAGTTTCAGGTTCTTTCCCCATGCTTATTCCTGTTGATTGATTGAAATGTCTTGCTTTCACCTTCTTGCACTGTTTTTTCCTCTTATTCTACATTTCCACGAACATGTCTTTCTTGTCTCTGTTCTATACCTATTTTCTTTGGCTTCAACTAATTGTAGCATTTAAGAATACGTTTATCTTGGAGCACACAAGAAGTCTTGTTCCTCTGTAGTGGGATTAATTATATACTCAAGGACTTTGTGTAGCCAAAATTTTGCTTTCACAATACTATTCTATTTAAGAACTGAAATGGTGTGGTAATTTTTATCCAAATTACATCACCGTCATATTTTCTGCATTGGAGAGGTGGGATTGGCATGGGGCAAGCTTAACATGCAATAAAATTTCAAGTGTCAAAACTTTGCAATGTGTTTTTGTATGTAGTTTACTTCTGTCAAATTTTGGGTAATATGTGCATAGGGGCTTAAAAAAAAAAAAAAGGAAGAAAAAATTACTTATAGAAACAAAACCCCTCTCAGGTGATCCGGAGGACTATTCAGGCCTCTAACACAGACACTTATTGTCATTTTCTACACCCTCTGTGTCTGACAGGTCTGGGTAGAGCTGGCAGATGTAACAAAAGACCTATAGGTGACCCATTCAATAAAGCATCTTGCTGGGCAATTAAAATAGCAATAAACAGATGTGCTTAGGTATTTGCATTCCGCCCCATATCTGTGTTTTAGCTCTCTAGAACATTTTTGTAATGGAAGCAATGTTCAGTTGGAGAAAATATTTAGCATCTTTATTTATTAGGATCATAAAATGTTGGCAATCACTGAAAAAATTATGAAGACAGTCAAAAAACTCAACACAAAAGTAAGTATCATTTTGTTGTAAATTTGTTTAAATATGCCTGCACTGTTCTTTGGGCACAGATTCACGATTTTGCACTCCAAATCAGTGAGTGCAAATTTTAAGTTATTCCCTTTATAAATCACAGCTTGACCACCAGTTTTTTTGTTTGTTTTTTGGTTTTTTGTTTATTTGTTGTTGTTTTTGTTGTTTTTTCGTTGTTTTTTTTTTTGGGGGGGGGTAGTGAAACACTTTGGTATCATGTGCAGGGTATCTAAAAAGTGAAAATCTAACCTCCTTAGTGTGTTCATCACCTCTTTTTGGTATGTGATTTAGCATGGGCTTAACAGACCTACAACCTTCTTGCTTTGTAGGAGTTATGAATCATGTGAAGTCTGTCTTGAGACTAAATCAATCTACCCTTCAGCAGCCATCAGTGTGTTTTAGTGTTCAAGCTGAATATGTCTTTTGCAGAGAAGCACTGACAAATACATAAAATGGGATCAGATGTCATGGCAAAAATCCTGGTGTGCAAGCCCTGTGAGTCAGTATAGCAAATCTAAAAGAATCTTAATTTTCCCTCAAATAGAAAACATTATGCTCTTATATTTGATTCCAGGGCCTTAACCTTGTTACTACAGTAGAGCAGCATGTAAATAGCAAGTCAGAAAGAAAAACCAATGTGACCTTCCATCTCTGAAGCAATTTCTTAGTAAAATGAGACACTTCAAACAGACCACTGTGAAAACAAGACAGCTTGGTAAAAACAAGGTTATTTGAAGCTTTGCACTAGAACTCTTCACCTCCAAGGGGCCCACCACAAGATTAATATATCAGAATTCAGAAGGCAAAGGAGAAGTCATGTTGTTTTACAGCTTGTACATACATATACACATATATTTACATACACGTACACATACACACACATGTGTATATATATATACACAAATATACGTGTGATATAAGAACATTTCTGTTTCCAGCAGGGATATACGAAGCACATGCCCTTCCTTATCAGATGGTTACCATTTAATGAGAAGCATTGTGAAGGAGACCTATATTCAGAAAACGTAGCAGAACTCAAGGCAGACCTGTTCAACAAACTTCTTTCTTTCCAGACACCTTTTGGGGAGTGGTTATTATTAAAAGGATGGAATATTGTGATCAAATGGGATATGATTATTGATTAAATAAGTCTTCAGAGGCTACATGAAGTGAGAAATAAAAGTAACCTCTGCATTAAGTCAACTGTGTTGGCCCCTTTTTTTCATCTTTCCATTTATTTTCCCAGCAGACACATAAAGCATTGCACCATTGTCAGTGTAAAACTTGTTTTGCATAAAAGCAAAAATTTAAGTCATGAGAGGTTTAATACTTGTGTTTTAAAATAATATGATAACGAAATTGGCAAGCTAATTTCTGCTGCCTCACGAAATACCTCCTGGTCTGCCTTGCTCTGTCCCATTTCATACACCCAAGCAGGACAATAACTTGTCAGGTAGACAAAAAAGTGCCATCCAGAATATTTATCTGCACTGGCTGCTCGAGCCTCTTCAGAGGAGAACTCGTGCTGATACATGGCAATTATATTTTAAACAAAGATATTCTGCAGACCACAGATTCCTGTAAATCTCCATTACAGTTCACATGAGCAAAACAGAGATGGAGGGTTATCCAGATGGCTAGGTACTGCAGCAACTTCCTTCAGCATATAAATGGTCTCATACAGTTTGAGAAGGCCAATTAGGAGTTGAAGTCTCAATTTAAGACACAGTTCTTCTCCACTACCACTTAAACTTTATTAAATATAAATACTTCATTCTCATTAGTGGCTGAAGAGAGGTTTTGTTTTCCAATAAAACAATGCAGAAATAATGAAATCTCAAAATTATGCAACATTAATATCCCTAGTAGACATTGCAAAGGTGTTTTTTACAGAACACAATCCTTGAAGGGACTCTGAGCCTTAGGTGGAGGAATGTATTTAATACTCTTAGTATTCATCCCACACAGTGCTCAGTTCTTGTTTACAGTACAATAATCAGGGCTCTGCAACCCACTGTGGAAGTTTGGCTGTGACTTAACCCCCGCAGTCAATGCTCTTAGATGACTAGATGACTCAACTAATTAAACGACCAGCCTAACTCTGTGATTCTTGGACACATCCTGTCCCACCCAGAAGGCTCTCCTGCCCCACTCAATACCAGGAAGGTAGGCAGGTAGAATCAGGAAAATATGCATCCCTGAAATGGAGGAGTATCTTTGGTTCCTGGTTAGATTTCTGCATTTTTTTGATGCAAAGTCCTGTTTAGATGGAGGAGTGCAAAGATACAAAACTTTTCTCTCCCTCTTCCTCCAACCTCTAGAGTTTATTTAACAAGCAGCTGCTGCTCTACTTTAGAAGAGTTAACTGCTAGATTACAGGCCACCTACATCCCAAAACGATGACCAGCAGGTGGAGAGATCTTGTTCCAGAAGGATGTGAACGGCTGGTACCTGTCAAGACTGGGATTTCAGGCAAACCCTTCTCAATCCTCGTGATGGGCAGCTGTACAAGGAGCAGTTGTGTTGAAGTTAATCCCTGCCCATGGTGTGGGCTGTTTTGGTTCCTTTCATAATGAAACTTGATTTCTAGAAATTCTAACCCAAACTCCGCAGCTGCATGGAGAGCGAACTGGTCCCAGGGATGCTCCATCCAAACAAAACTACCTCAGGTGAAAAAAACCCTTCTCTTTTCAGGGGGAGACTTCCTAACACTGCAGCAGAGTCCCTCTGCCTGGGTGTACCTCCCACAGCTGCTCTCCCTCTGCTGGCTGGTACTGACATGAGAGCAGGGGTCAATCACCCTGCAGCCCTGCACCCTGCCACCCCAGACCACGGGGACGCCTCTCCCCTGCCCTGACCCATTGTCCTCTTACTCATTTCAACACACGGCTGGATTTGTATCTTTTGCTCCTTGCTCAGCTATTATTTTTTTTTTTTTAATGGCAGTTTATCACCATTCCTGTCACTTTTTCCTCCTTGTTTTCCCATTTCAGCAGGTGTAGCTTGGCGTGTTCGATAGCTGTAAGTGGGCCTAAGACAGTCTTCGTGCCTGCAAGCACAGCTCCACTGACATCAGTTAGGGACACTACAAGAGGATGGACTTGGCACTGTGGATGCACTGCACCTCCCAGGACTTTGTTATCTCCTTTATTTGTTTCACACACAACAGCTGCATCTAAACCCAACTGTAAAATCGCTCTTAGATCTTATAAGAGGGAAAACTTCCTGTAGTTCATTCCGCATGGCTCTGCTGCTGGAATAGTTTCAGATTCCTGCTCCTCCTGGTGGTGCCCTCCACAGTCTCACTGCAAGGACTTGGGGAGGTGAGGCAGTTTGACCTGTGTCTTGTTATTTACCTGCACCATCTCAGCAAAAAAAATGCTGTGTTCCTCACACTCTCCCCACCAGTTTCTCCCTTTCTCCTTCCAGTTTTAGGAATCAGCAGAAGCAGAAACCCTAGGTTGCTCCTCAGGAGTAACCAAGCAAGTCTACTTACTGGGTCTTGAGTAGAGAAGAGATACCAAAGAAAATTGTTTGTAAGACTTCCACTTGCAGAATAGTGGATAAATCTCCCTTTATTTTGAGAATATTTAAGCATTGAATTTACCAGGGTCACACAAAATTGGGAGGTTGCCAGGTGCAGGGCATCTGACTTTTTTTCTGCTGTAAACTCAACTCAGCAGCAACCAGAAGAATAAATCTATGTGATAAGTAAATTAAAATAATAAATACATGACATCTCACATTAGCTCATGACATTAAAGTGTGAAAGCAGGCATAAAGGAGTGGAAAACAAGAAGAAAAATCTGCAGATTTTACAAGAGGTGTGGACAGAAAAGGGATAACAGGAAATTGTGCAAACTTTTATCTCAGCTACTTATGACTTGCTCTGGGGATTGCCTTTCTCTGTAGTCTTCCTCTGCCTTGGCTGGCGCTCCCTATAAACATTTTATGAGACATGTTAAGTATTTTATGCAAAAAGTGAGTTGCATTGCATTGCACTGTAGGTCAAGGTGAGAAGGACACATTGCCAGAATACTTAGTTAATCTCTTTCATCTTTCCCATGCTGTCATTAATGCTTATCTGTTCCCACAGGTATTGCAAAGTCATCTGGTTTCTTCAGTGGAGCAGTACAATAGTAAAATCCTTTGATCTTCTATACTAGTTGTTTTTGATGCTGATTTTGTTCACGTTCATTTTGAGATCAGATTTGTGCTTTCTTGTCTGTGATGTTTCTATCACGCTCTCTGGCTTTTCTGGGAATTCAGGAGTTTATCTTAACATTTTTGTCATCCCCCTGTGTGTGAGTGGTTTGATGTTGATGCATACATGGTAACAGCACTTGCTTCAGATCATGCTATTCAAAGACCCTATGAATTTATTGACTGAGTCTCTTTGTGGGGCTTCCATCCCAGTTGTTATCTGAAAGTCTGTCCTTTGCAATCACAACCTGCCTCTGGCTTCCCTACCCATATTGTGCTAACGTGGGAACCCACCAGCAGTCCCTGTGTCCTGTTCTGATGTAGGAAGTGAGCTTTCTTGATTCATAAGGAGTCCTTGACCAGCTCTGTCAGCATTCTTGACAGGGAATGTCATCTTTGTGACAGTAAAAGGTTTATCAAAAATGATTTAAGGCAAACAAGATAGCTAAGGTCATTAGCAGAAACTCTTTGTTGGTAAAACTTTCAAATGCCTCTCATTTCAGGATGTCCAGTTTCAGGAGAAGACTATGCCTTGCATTCTATTTATTTTGAAAAATCCTTCTAATATTATCATTAATAAGGCTGGGAAGCAGAAATTATATAAATAATTTACTTCTCCAGTTACTTTCTTAACTTGAAAATTGAGACCAAGGATTGGGATGGCCCAGCCACGAAGAATATGTTTTGCTACTCCCCAGACTACAGAGAAAAGTATATATTTACAGACAATATAGGCAGCTTGCCACTCCAGAGATGAATAGCAGATATGTAATGTTGGTGAAGGAAGATACCACTTGTGTGTGAGATTATTATACTGCTAAATTAATGAGAAACTCATTTGATCTTAAAATTCAAGTCGGAGCTTTAATAGCTCCAGTAATTCTTAGCAAACAGAACAAATTAAGGTAAATGAAAACTAATTTCATACTAAAGAACAAACGCCTGTGAGAGGGAGCTTTTGCCCCTGCCTTGTTTGTTGACTTGCAAAGGGAATGGAGTTGCATATTTCAGCATGGTTTAGTAAAATCCGTAATTTTAAAGCACAAGAGAACTTATTTTCTGTTCCTCAGGACTTTGATCCTTTAATTCACCATAAGTAATTAAACAGCCACGTCAGCATGAATTTCAACGTGAGCACCTGGTGAATATTTTTCCAGCCTGTACAATGGAATCCAAATATATCTATTTTTTTAATATTGCAGAACATGATTTTACCCAAATGACAGAGAAGAACATTTCTGCATTTTTTCCTTCTTTCCAAATGCATCTATGTGTGGCTTCTGTTTTTCCATTACTATCAGAGAGACATAGCAGAATTGGTCATTGCTTCTATTTCTGATCACAGTTTTGGGAACTGAGGTTTAATATGTAATAAAAAAAGCAGACATGGGAATGATTTTTTTCTTTATGCTGAAATGGCTATGAGAACTTATGTCAGAGCACACTGCACATCAAGAATGCATCAAAATGAGTTTTGCTGCTTTTGTTAGGCTTTCACACAGGAGTCTCCTCTGAAGTAACTCAGTGCCTAAATGGAGGACACATTTCCTGGAGTGCCAGGAAAATGAGAGCTTATGGCATAACTCTTCCAAAGGACACAAAAGTAGGCAATGATCAAGTCTACCAAACACTGCTGGATTTGTTTAATACACTATATAATGGCCTATTTGTTCTAGATAGAGCAATATTTTCAGGCAGCCCTGGGAGGGGCAAAACACCCCCTTCAAAAGTCAGCATGAACATCTGAGAAGACTGCAGTAACACTTTCATACATTCTGAACTGCTTGTTCTTCATACATGTCCTAAGACATAATATTCTAGTTTACCCTGTATGAAAACCTCTTTATCACTGTTTTTTAGTGTGTCAACTCAACAGGTTGGGTTTCATTCTTGTCAATGAAAATTACTTACTTTGTGTGACCTCTGCTCAGTTTTAATTTCAAGGTATTTTAGAAATTTCAATGTCATTTGTTTTTCATCTCCAGTGTAATTTTTGTTACTCTTCTTTGCATATTTTGTGATTTTAAGAGAGGTCCTTCACGCAAATGAAGAAGAAACATAGCTGATGGAGGGTAGCTACATTTTATGGAGCAAAATTTTTCCAAGCAAGGAATAGTACTGTTGCTTTCAGGAGCCAGAGACCTTAGCAGTCACTTCTCTCGAGAGCAAAGAGATTTTAGTCTCTTGTTTATATCAATAGTGATGTTAATTTTCTAAAAAACCTACTGGTCAAAGTAATTGATAGTTACAAGTCCTGTTTACATGGGTCATTATCATCATTATGTATAAAACCTGCATTTCTTAGCCTGCTTTTCTGTGTGTCTGGTTCAGCCCTGGATGTGAAATTAAATTGTGTGGTTGTTCACTACAGAGGGTTTCTCTGTAAAGGAACACTTGAGAACTGTGCTCCAAATGTGGGGGAGAAAAAGGCATCACCGAGCCCCACAGGCTGGAAGAATAATTGCAAAGGGCTGATAATTGACCCTTATGGAACAATGAGTAGATGTTCATATGGATGGTCTATATTTAAAGAAAAAAAGACATTTAGAGTAACTGGAAATCCACTGAGTTGTCATATGTTATGAATTCTATCCTTGGCCAAAAACTCCTTGGTTTCCATTATATCCACAGGTTCATGATGATGAAGCATATCAGGCAAAGGCTATTTAATCTTTGACTCCAGGACTGTGTTCAACCTTGGAAAAATCCATGACTGTCACTTACATTTATAATTTGCTTTCTTAAATTCTGATATATTTGATGCAATTAGGCAATAACAAATGCTTCCCATTAACTACTCAGTCCTGTTCCTATTTCTGCTCGTGCACACTTGAAATGCCTGCCTGGTGCTGAGCACTGAAGGAAACAGCCTGAAATATGCAGGGCAGAGCTATATGCAGGAATTATGCTCAAAGAGTCTTTTAGAGTATTTGGGATGTCACTGAAAAACAGGCTCCATACAGAGACTGGGGAGCAAATTTTGTATTTTTGCTCTTTGTATCACCTTGTGTCAACCCTTTGCATACTTTCTGTGCAGTTCCTCTCACCACTTTAGCACGTCCTTTCTGTATGGTATGTGCAAAAGGAGTTTTATGATCAAATTCAGGTTCTTTTCTCCCTGACATCCTTCCTCTTTCCAGTCTGAATTCTGCATTTCACACTGAGTCTTCTGGAAGCCAGAAGCAGTCTCATATGCAATCTTCCATATATGGAAATCCAGCAAGGACTGAATCCTTGGTACTTTGGATGGAAAACACACACACCAAGGCTATTAAGGACTTAGTGCACAATGCAAGTTTTCTTAGGGACCCCTAAAGTGAAAGTATCCTTCTATCTTTGGTTAGCTTTGACTTATATCTTTGACTTGGTAGCTTTTTTATATATTCAGGTAGTGCAGTGAACTATTGTACTGTAGATAAGGCTGTTACAGTAGTGTAAACAGCAGTAAAAGTGCATCATTTGATGAGTCAGTTTGTTTCAAGCAACAGACCAGCCACAAAGTTGTAGAGCTCATTGTAAAATTGCAGCAGGTCAAGAAAAAAATCACAAAGTAAGAAAACTAGATCAGAGGGTGATATCTGTTACTTGTTCAATAGAATATTTTTTTTTTTCCAGGGCTGAAACCTGTCTCTTCTACAAATCCCTGGATGGCCTCTTTTCTCTACCTCACAGAAAGTATCTTGGACACACTGCAGTCTTTGCAGCCCATTTGATTTATTCCTGCCTTGAATTGTGATTTTCACGTGTTAATACTTTGCTCCAGTTCTTCTCTGTATTGCAGCATGTGGCCATTATCACTCCCCTCCCCCAGGCCCGTTTCCCTTGTTATATATCTCTTCATTTTCTTAGTTAAGTTGAATGTGAACTTGGGGTCAAGAACAGAAAAGTCATGTGATGGGACTAAGGTATAACTGCATTTTCCAGTTTTTTTCCACTGCATTGTCTGAGGGTTTGGAAGCACAATCTCACAGACAGTGCAAAAAACCCCAAAGTTCACAGTTCAGCTGTCAGTTATGAAGCAGACTGATGAATTAATGTCCTTAAGGAAGCCTGGGCTGGAAAGCTATCAGATGCAACCTCTCCTTAAGGTGTACTTGCTGAGGTGTGAAGCCTCCTTTTGAAAAGCACACTGATTGCAATCTTTCCATCACACCTAACTTCTGGAGGGCTGGGGGCCCTGCCATGAGTTCATCCTGGAAACTAATGCCCACTGCTTTTTAGCCAGTTTTCCACAGTCTTTAGAAATACACTGTCATACCCTTGATGTATGGAGGGAAGCTGAACTTCATACTTGTGGGAAGATGTGACAAACAGGAACAGACAAACCAAACAACAGACCTGATGTGTTACTGAAGCACTGACTGTGGCTGTCCAGGATGAGCTCCGTGAATGCATCACAATACTAAGAGGGTTTTTTGGAGTAGCCTGCTATTATGCTGCCATTTTGCCTTTAATAAATAATAATGGGTCACCTTAATATTGAGCTTAACAAAACATATTTAGAATGCAAGAACGGTAATTAAAGGCTTGTAATAAAATAATGCAGCATTTACCTACATGACAGCATTACTGTTGACAACCTGAACAGCAATGACATTTAAGTTTTCCTGAGACATTTCTCATTCAAATTATGTCACTAGTTCTGAGGCTCCCTTTTGTAAGTCTTCCTGCCATGTCTCTATAGTTATTATCCCCCATTGTCAATATAGCCAGTCATTTCTTCTCCACATCAGTTTTGATTGAGTTCTTCCAGTTTTCCCACACACCTATCTGTGTATAAACCTTTGTGAGTGATTGATATGGATTCATGCTTTTATTCTAACTTATCAATTTTTATCTTTTTTTTTTTCTTTCTGAAGCAACTACCAAATTTCTGTCTGTATAACGTGCAAATCCAGCCAAACCTAGAATTAGAAAGCAGGAGGCTGAGTATGGGTTTAGTACCTTGTTGTCATGTATTTTGAAATGTACCACATGTCTGGGACACAGACTGTCAGTCAGGTATCCCCACTGCTGAAATTCACATGACCTTGACCAGAGTAAATTCTTTGCTAAGGCAAAAAGGGGAGGAGCAGCCTTCCGAAAAACCAAAATATTGGACCATAAATTTCTTTGACAACATTGCACAATATAGCAAAGCTTCACGGTGCATCTCCAGCACGGAGGGCATTGCTGAAGAATGAGAGATACAAGGAGGCAAAAGAACTTGAGGACAAAAGCAAGTCTTTGTTCAGGCAGATTACCTGGGGGGAAATGCAGTACATGATGTACCGTGTGACACATCAGTCATGCAAACTATTTCTAGAAGGTTTTACTTACTGGAGAGCTGTTTTTCATTTAGGGAGGAATTCCTCCCTGGGCAGAGTGCTTGGTAAAGGCCAGTGTGCCTCTGAGTCTCACTGAAGCCGTATTCTGGCATGGAAGGCACACAACCTCAGAGAATACCCCTGCACATCGGTGAATTCTTCCTGTGCTGACCTGACAGTCTGGCGTTCATCAGATCTAAAATCATGCAGGGGATTTATAAAGACGTTAGAGCTTCAGACAGGCCTTCATCATCCCGAACTCTCCCTGTTCCAGAAATGAGTGATTTTGTCCTGTCAGGCTGCTCTGCAGAGCTGACATTTCTCAGGCTCTGCTGGGTACCTGTTGGTGCAGCGCAGGAAGCTCTCCACCTGACCGGTCCTACCACGCATGGCTGAGAGGCTCAGAGAGCTTTTGCACAGCCAACAGGTACATGAAAGGAGCTGCTGATTCACCAGCTGCCATGTTCTGCTGGCCAGGTGATGGCATGTATCTGCACACTGGTGTGTAAGGGCATGTCTGAAGGTAGGATGTGCCTGTGTGCTCCCGTGTGCTTTATTAACATGGCTGACAACCAGGCAAGGGCATGGCAGCAGGGACTGAGCTGGGATATTGCACCTCACCAGTAGCCCAAGATGCCTACCTGAGGCTGAAGTGAAGATCTGCTGTTATTTTTCAGCTGAGTTAAAACCACAGCCTTTCTCTTACCTCTGCTGCAAACAAACCTTCAGCTGCTCTGCAGGGGTACAGGGTTTTAAATTCATCCCGATAGGCAGGAAACACCCTCTATAGGGGTGATTCCATCATCAGGGTGAGCAACAGAACAGACCTACACCGTGAATTCCCCCACCCAGTTGCTGCCGCTCTTGGTTTTATTGATGCACAGTTCTTGAGCCACAGGTGAATGTACCACTTGACTTGGCCTGGCCAAACTAATCATTATGACTGGAATGTTGATTCAGCTATAAGCCACGAATATTCTAAGAGAAATACTATTTGTGCATAACAGCCTTAGCCTGTACTACTAGTTCGTAACATCCCTCCAAACGCATTTTGAATATTTCCTTTAGTAGCTGCATGCTCTAGATTAAATTCACAAAGCCTTATACTTGCTGTTTGGTTAGGTGTCTGTACAAACCAGTAAACAGACATTTCTATTTTCAGGGGCCCTTGAAAGGTAAAGAACTGAACATGGTGATGTATAGGAACATACCATATGTCTCCAGATCAGGGATATATAAACAAATGTAAGCATTGCCCTGCAACCAGAACTACCCTTTCCTCTCTTCTCCTTTGGGTATGATGAGAAGATGACAGTGGCTCATTGTTTAGACGATGAAAACTAAAGCTGGGTGTGGCTTTGTGATCTGGAATTTTAAACCTGCCTTTGTTTTAGAGTGCTCCAGTGAAGTGTTCATCATTTACATTAGTGGCAAATCCGGATTTTCTGCCTTAAATCTATTGTTTTTCTCTGAGTTACACAGGTTCTACTCTGAGTTTCTGAGTGAACCCTAAATGGTGCATCAACGCCTGAAAGTAACTTCCCATGTGTCAGAAAACCCTGCCTCTTGCAGGGGGCTTGAACTGAATTTCTGATGAACTGGTGGGAATATCAAGGACCTGGCACAAACAGTGCCAGTTAATTTCTAAGGCACCTAGCTGCCCTGAAATCTTCATTGGGAAATTTGAATTCTCTAATTCATCAGACCCATCGTGCAGTTCAAAAGAAGTCAATGAGGGCTTTAGACAAGCTGAGACTGGGGGTGCTGAGGTAGGAAGTGATGAGCTAAGACCCTCCTACTTCTCAGTTATGGTAATAATGGGGATTTATCAGCCATTTTTAATTCGAATTCCTACAGTCTAGTGCTCACCAAGCATTAAACCTCTAACACTCTAGCCTGTGCCTGCAAGGGCTGGCATTTTCACACAGGGTGTCATTTTAGCACAGCTTCGGGCAGGATTACCAGAGCTGCTGCCATCAGCCTTATTTTGCTAAACCTTATTGTCTCCTATTGCAAATGAATACAGCACTGGAGGCTGTTGCACCTGAGCCAGGAGGGCCAGTCTGCCTTGATGAACAGCTTCCACAGGAGTGGCTTCTGGTGGTGCTCACCTAGGGGATTACTCAGTTACTGTTAAGGGGGAAACAAGCAATTACACAGTAGTCTGTTAAGGGAATTATATCAGGATTAGTTTAGCATCATTTCTGGCCAAAGTCTGTAAGGCCCATTTCTTTTTAATATGGTTGCACACAACTCTGGCAAATCCAGAACCTTCCAGGAAAACAAGATGTGCTCAACTTGCCCCCAGGTCAGCACCTTGCACATGATCTTTTCTCTCCTACTGTCTCTATCAGGAGCAAGTTCTTTTTCAATGATCCCTAGATGCTGGGAGGTTACACCTCTTCTCCAACTTTCAACTCTCAGAAGCCTCTTGGAGAATTAATAATTTATCAGCAGCAACTTTAAGTCATGCGGCTTACCCACCTCCTCTTGGCAGGATTGTTCAGACTGCTGTTGCTGCTGGAAGAAAGTGTGGAAAGAGACTGATTGTCACTCAGAAGACCTCATGGTTAGTTTAACTGATTATGCTTGGCATGTTGTACCTACAAGAGCAACTGCTGCGTAGGGAGAAAGCCTGGAGACGTGACACAGCCGAACAGCCTCCCAGGCCAGCCCAAAACTTCTAGATTAAGCTGCTCAAAGGTCCTCCTTTAATTAAGGATGTATTGGTTGAGGAACCCTCTGTGCAGGCTAGAAGAAGAATAAGGGACTCCACACTGATGTCAGTCTGCCTGTGCAAAGACACACATTTCTGCCCCAGTCTCCCCCATGCAGCTCCCACATGGTGTCTGAGAGGGACCTTGAACTCAGCTGCTCAAAAGCTCCCCAAAACCTGTACTTTTGGAGTGAGCTTGCATCCCACTCCACCTATTCAGTGCGAGAATCTGTGTATACTGTTCTCTTAATGATGCTTCTATTTCAGTTTTGGAAATGTCTGTCCCTTCCTTGTTTTGGACAAATGATTAAAGTATCCCTGTGTAAAAGAGCAAAAAATCTGCTCAAGAGCAGAAGCTCTCCTTAACTGTGTGCCTAAACTATTTCATTGCTTTGGATTCACAGAGGGAGAGAAGAGGATGTGGACACAGAGAAGGCTTGTTTGGGACTTTGTAGGTCAGTGCTACCTGCAAATCAGCTGGCAACCAAGAGGCTTCCTTCAGCCAAGCTACGCATCTCATCTGGCTCCAGAGGAATGACATCAGTGAGACATCAGTGTAAGCACGTGGATGAAAAGGGATCTTCATATGCAGCTGATACTCTAAGGAGACTTATGCATCAGGGTGCTCAGAGGATGAGTAGCTCATCATCCTGGTCACATCTTGGACCCCAGTTTCAAGGATACCAGGTGTGTTTCCAGCCTCCCTGCAGGGAGCAGACAAGAGGCAGCAAACCACTGATTAATGCGGTGACTCAGCGCGCAGCGGATGGACTTGTCCCACACGCTAATCAGCATGAGCAAGGACAGCAGCCGCTGTGGCACAGGGACACCAAACACAGGAAAGTATCTAAAACATGCCCTAGGACATGTCAGCCCCTGAGCCAGCCTAGGAACATGAGCCAGCGGGAAACATGAGCTCACCTAAGAACTCCATCACTTCCCTGGAGGTGGGAGCTTTTGTCAATTATTGTGAAATGTCAATGCAACTTCACCTTCAGTGCGTATTTGGGCCTCATGCTGCAGGGATGTTCTGATTCACCTGGAGGTTAAAAGGCTGGCATTTATAAAAATGGACAAAACCCCATGGATTGCCATGGATTCTCCCTTGTATGAGAATGTGGCCATGGGCAATAAGCCCAAGGTAGCCCAGGATGGCTTCAAGCTCAGGCACCTGTTTCTGCCTCTCATTGTGCATGGTACATAACAAAGACCTGCTGCCTTTTCATTTTCCAGTCACCAATCTGAAATTTTTTTTTATTGCAAGGACAAGGATTGTTTCTCAAACTCTCTTAGCACTTCAATCTTCTTCTATAGCTTGTCATCATTATTTTTTGCCAGAACATTTGCCGTATGACTGGAGGTATAGGGTTTCTTTAGACAAAAGCAGGAATGCCCACAGGGATGGAGAGAAGCTGACCTGTTTATTGACTTTCATTTTATTGTCTGCTGCTTGGTTCCAATTAAAAAAAAAAAAAAAGAAATCAAAGATCAATTGGAGAAACAGTGTTGGTTAGAAAGGACTGTTTTTCTGGCTTTTCTGTCACCTTTGAGACTTCGTGACAGTCAGCAAAAGCAAATTTTTAAACAGTAAAAATATTGAAACAGAATTCTTCTTTTTCATATTTCACTAATTTGAAGATACATACAGTATTGTGAGGAATGATGTTATTCAATATCAATAAGAAATTAATTTTGTTTTTAAATTTCTCTCTCTTCATGTCAATTCTGTTTTTTTTTTAATAAATGCCAGACTTTTTCATTTCTACTTAGAATTCCATTAATGAGAAATAAACAAAGGAAGCCCCATGGGCACTTTTGTCTCCCCATGTATGTAAAAATTTCAATTTAAGCTAAGATCATTTCCCATAGGTTTCATATACATAAATTTCCATAGGAGAGGTTGATAGGTAAACATTTCACTCTGTGCAGGGCCATTCAGGCTATCAGTAGGCTGCAGGTTTTTCAGTGTCCTTTTTAACTCCTGCCTGATATATTTCAAGCATGTTCACATTATTTGTTGTCAGCACATGTATTTTATTTTCATTTTTATTAAGTTTTATTGAATTAGGACATTATTTCAATGTTTCTTCATCACTTTAATTATAAGCAAACATCTTGTCTGACTCGTTTCTCTGAAATACAACGGTTCACAAGATCTGGTAATTAATAAAAAAAGAAACTAAGAATATTTTAAAAAACCCCACATTTAGAATCATAATTTGATTGCATCCTGTTTTAGTTTTGTCATGGCTGTGAATGAAGAATGACTTTAAGTCCTGCTCCTTCCCTGCCACCAGAATAGATTATCATGTAGCTTTTGTTATTTTCTTCGTTCTTTTGAAGAGGAGGAGGGACTTTTCATCAACTCTTTTTTTAATATTCCAAGTCAAAGCTTGCTGTCTAGATTATTTGTGCTCTATGCATGCAACCGTGGTTAAAAAGGAATGGCAGATCAGATATACAGTTCAGTTTTGCAACAAGCCCGATGCTGCGTTGTTTGCTCATCTTAGTCCTTCCATTCTCTTTAGGGGGATTTGCACATGCTTAACAATTTGTATTCCCTGGCTTTTAAAACATAAGTTCATTTTTTAAAGTTTACCAATTAATTATATGGTTAAGCAAGACTCTATCAACTAGAAAATTGTATTTCTTATTGCAAAAATGTGAACCTACAATGGATACATGCAATTCTGGAAATTAATGCAAGCTGAACAACACTGTGAAAAGGTTATTTTGGAAACCATATTCCAGCATATACTCTTTTCATGCGTTTGGTAATTTATTTTTTTTCGCGTATATTCCTGAGTTGTCATCTCCTGCTTCAAAGTCTACTAAATTTGATTACAACAATCATAGATCAGACCCTTAATTTTTCCTGTGCGAAAAAACTTTATGATCAAACAAATAAAGGTTTAAACCCAAAACCTAGTATCTGCTGTTTACAAAGTATCCAAAGCAGAATTAAAACAAAACACAATTCAAAACCAAGCAGAGCAATTGTCCACTTTTTGAACATTTAAATTGCCTATATTGCTTTAATTCCAGACTCAGACAGAAGCAGACTTAACTTGGAACACTTTTTCTTAAGGAGTGTAAGTCAAATCCTTAATGCTAATGTAGGAGGGTTTTTTGTATTTAATTTAACTTACATTTTGTTATCGCTTGGCTCAATGCCTCAGGAGTCTGAGCCAAAGCTGTTATACTGTAATATCCATGAGGTTCAGTTTTCTCTTTCACCTGCAATACTGTACTCTCAGTATAATGCTAATGTGACTCCTGCAGTATAACAAAGAACCCATAATGACAGCAGCAGAGGGGCCTGAATGTCATTTACACCTATTTGCTACATCCAAGGTCAGCAAGAATGCACCTGCAAAACACTCACACTGCACCCAGACTGGCTACAGGAAAACTGTCTACTGAGATGAGATTATTTTGAATAACAGATTATTTTTTTCCTTTTAAAATCTTGAAGGTCTTTGTGCAGAAGTTCATAATCAGTTATTCAAGGAAAGCATGCGCATTTCTGTAGTAACAAGGAAGGAGACAGCTTTTGAAACAATGGTAAAGAATCAGAAAAAATATTCTGAAGATGCACTTAGTATATTTATAAATACATTTCCAGACACATTGTTTCCTCATAGCATATTTCATACTCTGCCTGTTGATGGAGGATTAAACCAAGCAATTACTTTGGAACTGCTGTAGCAGAAGCAGGAAGACTGATCACTGCCTTCATTGCAAAGAGTGCAGCAAGTTCTCAGAGTTGTGAAAGGAATGAAAAGCAAAGCATGGTCTTCTGATGCAGAGCCTTTTATTGAAGTATGCTGAAAGAGATCATAAATAAGTTTTAAAAAATCAATACATTGCATGCCGCTCTTTTCATTCTCTGTACCAGTCCAGAAGGACAGTCCTGACCAACAGAAGCAGCAAAGACACAACCAGCTTCAAACACAGCAGTTTTCAGTTGAACAATAAAAGAATGAATCCCCACAGCAAAATGTAGGGCAGGGGCAGACATTTGTAACTTCCTACAGCTGCAGTAGCAGGAGCTGTGCATGAGGTGATGCTTGTCTAAGCCAAGGGATGTGCACCACAGCCATGCAGATACCACAGAGAGGATCTCCCCAGGCACCCCCGCCGCTGGGGCAGCAGCCGGGCACCATCTCCAGAGCTTCTGCTGGAGTCACCCTATTGCTGCAGCTCTCCAGCACCTCTCTGATCAAAGATGTCACCTCCTCCTCCTCTGTCACCGCTCGAGGTTTAAGCAGCTGGCCTTTGACAGCCCATGGTGCCTCATCTGGAACAGACCATGCAGCTCCCACATGCACAGCTATGTCCATCGCTTCTTTTCTGGGCCTACATCTGCCTCAACTCACAAATGGTTGGAAATGAGGAGACCTTTTGGATTAGAGTCTGTACAGGTTTTGGCTGGGATAGAGTTAATTCTTTTCAGCCAGTGTAGGGCTGTGTTTCAGACTTGTGCTGGAAAGAGTAGTGACAATACAAAGGTGTTTTTGTTGTCGTTGAGCAGAGCTTGCAACAACAAAAAGTCAAGGCCTTTCCTGCTTCTTGCACCACCCTGACACATCCAGGACAGCTGACCCCAACTGATCAATAGGACATTCCTGACCATGTGCAGTAATGCTCAGCATATAAATTTGGGAGAAGAGGGAAGAGCGGGGGGATGTTTGGAGTGATGGTGTTCGTCTTCCAAGTCACTGTTACATGTGATGGAGCCCAGCTTTCCTGGGGAGGGCTGAACACCTACCTGTCCTCGGCAAGTGGTGAATGAATTCCTTGTTTTGCTCTGCTTGTGTGTATGGCTTTTGCTTTCCCTATTGAACTGTTTTTATGTCAATCCACAAGTTTTCTCACTTTTGCTATACTCCCTCATGCCACCAAGGGGAGTAAGGGAGCTCCTCTGTGGGGTTTATTTGCCAGCTGGGGTTAAACCATGGCAGAGTCCTAGGGGAACCTGGCATCTCCAAGGATACAAAGACTGGAAGGGGAGCAGTTGGCATCTCCCTGTCTGCTGGAGCTCCAGAAGAAAGGCTGGGGAGTCTAGACTCCGATTTTAAAAATTAGATCTAGCCTGAGGTAATAACTATAGCTAAGAAATAATTTATAGTCAGAAAAGTTACGATAGGAAAGTTTTACTAATAATATACACTGCTTCTGAAAGGAGAGGTCCCACAGCAGGGGATGAAGATTTTCACCAGGTGTTTGGCAAAGCAGAACTGGAAGTGGTATCTGGGTGTCAGCATTACCACCATCTAGTGACTCCCCAAAACACTGCGCCCGTACCTACCTCCAACCTCTGCTCTCCCCACTGCCGTGGTGGGGCTGAATTATCATCGCTTCAGGAGCTCAGTGCCTGCCTGAGAGAGCAAATCCCTTTGAAATTAGAAGTGAGGTGGGTTTTAGACAGTGCTCTGCTAATATTTCAGTGCACTACATTTTGACTTTCAATAGGAACATTTAATGTCGACTTCAGAGCAAATATTCATATATTCAAGCCTTAAGGTGGTTTCTGAGTACAAGCAACACTAAATGGTAACAGATATTTCCCGAATCTTTCCATTTCTCTGTGGACTGCACCAGAAAAATTCAGACAGAGGCAAATCTTATCAAATCTGAAAATAAAGATTCATGAACTGTAATCTGAAGTACATAGATTACAAGAAGGTACTAATTTAAATTTGCAAAGTATTGTCCTATTCCCAGCCCAAAGAAAATTGTCAGTAGGCAGTTTAATGTTGTTATTTTCAGGTAATATATACAGACTAGCAAAGATATGAATGCATTTGTATACCGTTAAGAAGAGTACATTTTGGGACTACTTTCATATTTTACAGACAATATAAATGACTACGTGAACTTTCAGTGATCATGGACAAACCAGTCATGTACATCATTCAATTCATAATCCATCACTGCCTTGTTTGCAGTGATTTGAGGAAGATTTGAAGCACAGATTTGAGGAAGAATTCCTGTCTGGAAATACAGTGTTCAGAGAATTTGTTTTGATTAACACTCGGATAAAATATTTAGAAAAGAACATAACTGATGATGTGGCTTAAATGACACCCTCAGGTACATTGCATTCATCACCTGCCTCAAGTGACTTCTCTGTATAATTATGCCTGGCCACAGTCTGTTTCAGGTGCCAGCAGTTGGAATATTTATCCCTGAATCTGACTTTCTCTTCATTGCTGTACTTCCATTGCTCTATTTCCATAGTCATAATATTATTATCTGAGGACTGGACACTGCCTTGCAAAATTTAATAACATTTTAGTCAAATTCAGGCATGACTTTGCTGATGGAAGTGCAGCTGAAATGTCCTCTTTGTTGCACATCATGTTTTCCTGAAAATCGGGGATTTGTTTGTATCAATTACTGACTGTTCTCTTGGACCCATTTATCCCCAAGCCTTTATGTAAATGTGTTCACTATCCATGCTTTTATCATATGATAAGCTTATATGTGTGGTTTCTGGTTTCACTTACATAAGAGTACAATCCTGCTGCTGGATTTTTGTTTAGTGATGCCAACAAGGGGTGCAGTGCATGGCTCAGCCTGGGTTTGTAAACAATCCAAGAGCTTTAAAGAGCTCAGCCTGGTTGAATTATCCTAAAGGAAAATGATGTCAGTATGGTCTTGGGGGGACATGGACATGCTGAGAGTGCTTTCCTCTGATGAGGGAAGGTGTGATACCAAGAGCCTTTGGAAAGAAAGAGCTGGTTTTGCCACGGTGGTTTGAGACACGGTGTCCTCTGGAAAGTGCACTGCAGACAAAGGAAATTTATAGACTCAGTGCAGACAAGCAATAAGATTTAAGAGTGTGTAATACACAGAACAATAAACTAGAGCTGTATTTACATCCATCATGTGAAATATTTAGCCCAGCCTAAATTGCATATATAAATGTATGTACAGTCAGGTGTGGTCATTTGGACATATTCTTGATTAAGGACTTAGATGCAGTTACAGCTCTCACATGAATGCCTTTTCCTGGTTTTGACATGGACCTTTTGTATGTTTTTTAGTCTCAAAGAATCTTGCTGGCCTATCTGCCTCAGTGCAAGAGGGATATTTCATTGGTGCTCATAGTGGAGGATTCACTTTAATCTCGTATTCCCAGGAAACTGCTGGGCTTTATGAAATGAATCTCTGTATCCTTCCATTACATCTTCTAGCTTAATGCTGGTAGCACTGGAAGTCAGATAGTTCCCAGTCTTAATATCTACAAGATCAATTTAAGATTCAGGCATGGTTTGAAAGCAAGCAGTAGTGGGCATTGTATCTGCAATTTAGAATTGTAAATATTTTATCTGCTTTAATGCATACACACATCTTGTACATTCATGACTAATCTTCAAAATGGGGCTGGTTTTTAGGCAGTGACTGTGGTAAGCTTGAATAGTTTTACCTGTTCAAATATGTTTATGGATATTAAAATATTATGTGCACTAAATATCATCTAATATTTATCCTGGTGTCAATTCTCTATGCTGCTAACCTTTGTGACTATGATGTGCTGCTACAGATGAACCTGCTCTTATTTCTATTTCATGCAGCACTGTGTGTCCACTGCACCATTCCTTCTGTTCTGTGACCCCGAGTCTTCTGTATTGACTTTCAGATCTGCACATTTCCAATATGCCAGTCCTTTTTTAGACATTCATCTGTGTTTTGTATTTTCACATACTTCCCAGTTCTTCTTCTCTTTGTTTTCAGATTCATTGTCTGCTCACTTTTGGAATAGATGTTTTTTCTTAATCTACATAAACATTCTGTAAAGAATTGTCTTCAGTTTAGACTTGGATTTTCAGTGGAATTCTACATGTTTTAACAGTGGCACATTTAAATCTGATGCGTTTGAACCTTGATATATTTTGAATGCAATGTAGTTCATGATTGACTCATGAACTTTCAAGGGACTTGTCTTCTGTGAAAAATATCCCATATATATCAATACAAGCACATACCTGACCTTGAAACTTTAATTATCTCCCAAAGTATTTTGTTGCTACACTAAAATGTTACAGTCTTACTGACTCCTTTGGTTTTGAACACTGGGATAACCTTTGGGATGACAAGAATATACAACCATAGAACCACAGAATGGTTTGGGTTGGAAGGAATCTTAGAGATCATTTCATTCCAAACCCAATGCCGTGGCCTATATTAAGCCTATTAATAACACACCATCACTAAAAGGCCTGTTAATGGTACGTCACCAACTATTTTTTTCTCTTCAGCTAATATACTCATGTAAATATCTTTCCATACTTCGAAAAAAACTAACCAGTACCATTGGCCCTTTTCACTTTTGAATCCAAAAGTCTCTTGGAGCATCACTCTTCAAACATCCAGAACCTCTCCTTTTCAGAGGGAAGTGCTGTATTCCCAGAGTCCTTCATTTTCAGACCCATCTCTCCCGTGGAGGGCGGTGCCCTGGCGCCACTTCCAGCATCACATACAGGTGTGCTCCCTGTCAGGGTTTGTTTTGTCTGCACAGGAGTACTTGTAAGCAGCAGCTGGTCCTAAACAGCCACCCCGAACAATCGAGGAAGAGGGGTAGAACTGCTCAGAACCAGAGTTTTCTGATGGTATCTCATTTAGTTTCCTGGTGGACATGAGCAGCTCATGTAACCTAGAAGAAATGCATATGACTAGCAGAAGGAATGTTGTAATGAAGATCTTGATGGGCAGGAAAAAGGGAGTGGAACAAGACAGGTGTGAAAATATGCTATGAAATCACCACAGAGACCCAGACAACCACAGACAGTAAACCATGTTTTTCCTTAAAAGAAAAAAAAGTGAGCACTGCTAGTTGGGGTTGTGGTGGCAGCAGAAAATCATTGTGGTTAGAATGCAACAGTTTTTGGTCTACTTCAATAATAAATCAAGACTGCATGAGCACTAAATATTTAGATTAATGATTGTGGAACCTCCACATGCAAAAAGAGAATGACAACATAATGTCCTCACCTCTGCCTTGGAGGCATCCAGTTGTGACTAGAAATTTAGGTGAGAGAGCCTTTGAGCACATTCTATTTGTCAGCTTCCAAGTGCAGGTAGGTGTTTATTGTTATTCTTTGCACCTTCTTGGAAGTAATAAAATGCAGGCTGGAAATTCAGCACAATGTTGCATCTCCTAAAACCCACAAGGAGAAGAAACCTCTGAATGTTTCATCACATTTTTTTATTTTATATTTTATAAGATGCTGCAAGGTATGAAAAAGAAATCATAAGTAAAGGTTTAAAAATGGAAGAGGAAGGTGCATCATAGCTGAAATTAAAAATAAGAAAAAGTGTAGCACCATTCATTAGTGGAAAGAAAAAGAATTTAAAAACTCATCTAAATTATTAGTTGGGAAAATACAAATAGCAATTATATTAGATATTTAAGGGATAAAGACAGCAATGGGATCATATTTACTGTACAGAAATTTGAGGGAAATAGTTGGAACTGATAGCTGGATAGAGCAAAAAAGTGGTCTTGTTAAAGGACAGCTTTGAGATACGAGAGATATCCCTTGCCACGTTCCAAGGGGTTTTTTTTTGCACCTTATCTTGGCTGCATATCTAATCTCTTCACAGTTCTCTGTGTACATACATTCATTTATAAGGAGCAAAAGTAAAGAAAAAGAAGGACTTTTTTTTCTTCTCAGAAAACACACAAAGACTGATGAACACAGTAATTCCTTGACTTAATCTGTCTTTCCTGCATTTCTACATAGTTTTACTTCATTTGCCTGCTCTTGACTGTGGAATAGAGACCCCGAAGGCCAGAGGGAGCAGCCCTTCTGGCAGTGCAGAGCTGCTGACATGCACATCACAGCAGCTGAGGAGCCAGCCAGCCCCTCTCCCTGCAGGGACTGAGGTTTGGGCCATGGCTGCAGCGGGTGGAAGAAGCAACTCCTCTGTCTGTGCTAGCCCCACAGCAGAAAGGGGGCCCAAGGTGCCTCTCCCAGCACTAGAAGCACCAAAATAAGACCACTACTACTGAAGCTGTTAAGTGCCAATGACACAGTAATGCCTCTGTCAAAAAAATCAACATCCAAATGCGCTTTTCCAAGCTTAGTAATCCCAGCTATTTCTCTTCACTGAGACACATATACCAAAGCTGTCCTGTGCAGCCACACAATACCCTTCCCAGCCTCAGGCTCAGCCTGGTTTGCTCATCGCAGTACAGCTGTCTCCAGTCCAGCAGAAAATGCACTAAAAAGGGGCTTTTCACAGTGGGAACGTCTCACATCTAACTGTCTTTAATATAAATCCATTTCTTTTTAACACGTGTTTTCTTAACACCGTGGCAGACTTGGAAGTCACCAGAAGAAGGAATGTTCCACAGGGGCTTTCTCACCTCCGACCCCACCAAATGGAGCTGCTCCACTTACATGAGAGTGGGACAACTTCTCAAAAGTGCTTACGGATGCAGAAGCATTGCCAGGGATAAAGAAGCAGGAATCTGTGGTGTGTTGGTTGGTCTCTTGTCAGTGACTGTCCCCAGGAGAAGGGAGAACAAGTGCATGTGTGAGCAGCAGCCATGGCACTGCCAGCAGGCTACAAATTCACACCCCAGCTTCTCCCTGGAACCTGCTGGTGGTCCCAGGGAGCACACGTCCACTGTGAAGACTTGACTTTCCTGTTAAAAACCATAACTTCGAAGGCATTAGCATTTCTCGGGAGTTGTTGGTGATAGTATGTTTGTGTTCTTTCTAGTCCCAAGCGTTGCAGGCTGAGCAAGCAGGAACACAGCTCCGAGTGGGAGGCTGTAATGAGGAGAAGGGGAGGGGGCTGCATCTTCCTCTGCTCTTCAGTAAACCCATTTTTGTACTAACATGAATATCGTGATTAATAATAATAGCAGCTTATGACTGTTTTGAAAAATTGCATTTGTAGAAAATTAATGTTTCCAAGTTGCTCCAAGAGAATGAAGATTTAAGAGGAGGAAAAATACACGCAGAACTGAATTTGAAACTATTTACAACTGTAATGCTGCCAATAATTAGGATGACTTGAGTATTTCAGTATTCTGTCCTTGTAGTACTTTACCCCCCTCTTCTGCTCTGCTAGGAAGAGTAGCGTTTTCTATCTTTGGCTAGGAAAATTTAGAAATTTATATATGATGAGTATGACATACTCATTATAGGGTGCCAATTGAAAAGGAACCAAATATGAAAATCTGTTGTGCATATCAGTATAACTACATCAAATCTCTTACTAATACCACTGTCATGAAGAACTCTTCCTAGAGGTTTTCTTTAACTAGTTTTGTGCAATTTGAGAATTACAAAATTACAGACGGAATAGACAAGGACACGACAATGCTTTTGCAAAATGAACTTTTACAAGAAAAGTCTTTTCTCCTTTTCACACAATAACTTGAAACAGGGGAATATCAATACTCTGGAGCAACCAAATCCTGCCTGACAAATGATGTCTTAATGTTTGATCAAGTTCAAGGCATTAACGGTATCATTCAGCATGATTTCTGCTTTCTTGAAAAACAATGGAGCTCATTTTGAAATTGGAATTCCCTGGAGAATGCCACAGGAGTGCAGACTATTAATTACCCTGTTCTATTGTTATCTTTTGTTCAGAACAATAGTGCTTCTGAGGTCCTGTGGAATCTCTCTCCCCTGCAAGGTGTCGGGTTTTGATTAAGCATCATTTCATAGAGTTCATTAACAATGTGTCTTAAAATGAGCTTTTGATTGAACATTTTTATTGGGCATTTAATATAATTTATGGTTTCTGTTGAAATTTCACATACAACATTTGCCAAGCTAGTTATTCTATATTTTTCATTAAACAATGGTGTTTTACCTGTTCTGAAAGGCTCTATTTTTTTTTGAGCAGAAGTACAGATTATATAAAAATTGATTATGAATGCAGTATATCATGAAAATAGCCCTTCCATATTTTATTCCAGTGGAGCTATAGCACATAGGTGCACAAGCAGTCCATTTGCAAGGGTTGTCATTTTGGACTGCCAATCTCAAAACCAACATTTAAGCTTAGTTTTCCTATCTAGCATTCTAGCACTTTAATAAATCTGTCTGCTTTTAGAAGAAGCTATACCCTGAAGTGAACGAATTCTTCTCACTAAGCTTCATCCAGTAACTCAGCAACATTTTAGCAAATGTAAAAGAGCAGCATGAAAGAGGATGTTTTGTCATTCACCAGCTATAAAGACTGTGAATACTCTTAGGAGTAGTGGCCAGCAGTTAGGCTGAGCACCTAAATGCAAATACAAGGTAAATTATCTTTTAAAAGGTTCACCAGTAAGTTCAGGCTTTGGCCTCCGGCAGTCTGGAGGACACTGAAATCTGAGGAGTCAGGACTGTGAGTGCTTAGAAAAAATAGCTCTGTCTTTCTTTGTAGAACAGCCCCATCAGGAACAAGCTACGCACTGAATGCTGAGGAGGTTTTAGCTCAGCCAGATAGATGCATGTTTATACCTTTTCAGGTAGAGAGGACTGTATCAGATTGGAATCCTGATGGAAAAAGTTGGGTCTTTTTTGTTTCTTTTTTTTAACCTGGGAATCTATTTTCATTGTCAGTTTGCAAGATTAAATAAAAAAAAAAATCTTATATCACTGAAATGGCAGGTTGGGGAGGGAGTGTGCACAAACATTATAGTTAGAAACAAACCATTAGCTGGAATTTGTGTCCAGGGAAATTATTGGAATTATTTACATGCACATGTGAATACAGAGGGAAGCACTCCAACACTGACGGACTGTTACCATAGTGTACGAGTCTGTTGGGAGGAAATAAGTTAAGTTTATACTCAAATGCTCAAAGAAAAAGCCAGCAGAAACTTTTGCTGAGATTTGAGAGTGTTCAGACAAAATCATCCATGTTTTTTGTCTTTTACTTGGACTCGTGGATTTGCAGTTTTCAGCGGGATGGAAATATTACAATACTCAGTCCTCTGCTTCCTTGACCTACTAAGAATCAGAAAGCACCAGGATTTTTCAGGAAGTCCTGCTATAAATATTTTCAACTTAATTGGAAGTTCAGATCATTTGGGATTTGGATGCCTGTCCAAACCAAACCAGAATACCTTTTAAGAGATATGGGCCCCAGCCATAGCATTAAAATTCAGATTGATGATCCTGCTAGAAGTGTCCTCTTGCGCTTGCCTCAACAGGGGGTCAGCCGTAGTGTTTGGAGCTGGACCCTTGATTTATGTCAAATGGACACTGTATTTCCCATGCTCATTTTAGGATAGGCTCCCATCCCTGGTGCTGTGGATGCTTCCCATCAGAAATGACCATAACTAAGAGCTGGTAATTTCTAGGGCAGCCTCAGTTTTCCATTTTGTCTGTGGTTAGAGTAATAGCTGCTGCTCGCTCTGTGACTTCTCACGTAGTCTTGCTCTTGAACCTGGTGACCCACACTGTGCTCTTCAATCAACCTGGCTAAATTTCAGAGAATTCTTCAGAAAAATGACCTTTTCTCACTGACTGGCAGCATTATGCTATCTTTGAGTCAACTTCTTTTCCCAGCACTTCAGGCCTAAAAGGGTCACTGTGGTACTGAAACATATTTTTTGTGATTTTCCTTTTCTGCTGGTAATACTCTTAATAGATAGAAATGTGGAAATATGTATGCTTATTCTAGGTTTTTAGTGCTGTGTACTTGATAGCACTTTACATTTCAATTTTCCTCTAATTAATAGTGCAGTCAGCTTTCCCTGTTCGTTTCAGATGATTCACTGCAAAGAAAAAGAGATGAAATCACTTAAAAATAGGAAAACATAACTCCTGGAGAAGTACTATATTTCAAATTGACAATGCTCTTCCTTCCTCAGCCTTCCATTAATAGATACAATAGATACATATATTCTGTGGAACTCTTCTTAGCCTGTTTTTCTCTCTGTGATCTATCATAAATTCACCCATGTTTCCTGCTCCACTCACAGTTTTGCTTACAGTGGTCTATTTGTCATTTCGTCCATAAACACTTGCCCCTTGCTTCCAGGGGCTGGGAATTATTTCCTTCACATGCATATTTTTCCTGAGTGGTTACCTTGTCTGTGAGTCAACCATTGCTCTAATCTCATTTAAATAAGCTTATTTATTACGTTTCTAATGGAGATGCCAAGATAAGAACATTCCGTAGCTGATCAGTGGCATCATCTTATTTTGTAACCTTTGCCTCTCCTCACCCTGCCTTCTTCCAGGGATGCTTTACCCTCCTGCGGCACTGCATGTCTACATTTAAATTTTGGACACTTCAAAACAGGGACAATGTCTTCATATGTGTTCTTTAAAGCGACCAGCACACTTTTCACCATAATAAAAACAGTAAGTAAGAGTTGATCAGTGCTTGCACTCTTAATTACTGACTATGTCAGCAAATTTCTGTGTTTAAAAAATGGCTGTGTGTTACAAAGAAATAAATTCAACTGGCAGGCTCCCCTGACTAGGAAGCTCATTACTGACCAACACCCTCCTGTGTCATTTGGGTGTGCCCCTGTGTTTGTGAAGCCCTGAAAAATCCAAGGTAAGTCAAAAAGCAAAACAGGTCAAGGGAATACTTCAAGAGCAGATCACAGGGCTTGAAGAATGCAAGGCTAAAGGCAAAGTAAGTGCTGACTTTTTTTCTTTAAAACAAACAACATAAAAGAAACAGGTTAAACAGGAAAAAAAACACAAACATTTGAGATCTCTTGTTTCAGCAAGGGAAAATTGAGGCACAGAAATTAGAGGTGATGGTCCAAGGCGATGTTGAGGTCTGCTTATGTGCCCTTGGCTGGCAGAAGCTCTCTGTCACACTCAGGGGACATCCTCACCTCTGCAACTGCCCTTGCACCCCTGTCCCGCTGCCAGCATGGGAAGGGACAGCTTTCCAGTTTTCCACATGTGCTTGCCAAGCAGAGCCAGGGTTCCCTGTGGGCCGGAGGATGTGGGCAGCCCCTAAGGCACTGCAGCTGCTGGAGAAGGAGCAAGTCCTGGGCATCGGCATTGCCCTGAGCTGGGTATACAGTGAAGCAGCACTTTTGCTCGTCTCTCCTCCTCACACAGCCCTATCCTTCAGTCCTGGGGTGTTTTTTCAAGCCCTACGGTTTTAGTCCAAGACACAGAGTGGCCACTCATGTCTGGGGCACCACAGGGGCTGTGGCAGAGAGCGATATCCTGCCGGGCTAGCTGGAAGTTGGGAAGAAGCAATGTTGGCTTTCGGTTTATCCAGCCTTGCAGAGTGAAGGAGGACCGAAGATGCAGATTTTCCTATTTGTAAAACTTCTTCAGTCTGAGTTTGCTCTGTGAAGGTACAGCGTGGGGCAAGGATGAATAGAGACCAGATCTGTTGGAGCCTTCCTCTGCCCCACCCCACTCCTCCTTTCCTCTCCCTCTCCAGCTGAGCTGTCGGAAGGCAAGTGTATCTGTATTCACCTCTTGACCACCCCGCTCTTCAGACTCTGCTTTCCAGGACATGAGAAAAGGGCTTTGCAAAACTGCTTGGCATGAAGAGATGGAGAGGCAATGAGAAGCAGTCAAACACTTTGTATATATTAATATGTATTTGCTTTTGTGCTTGCCTAACTGGTGCGTGTAGTACGTGCTTTTGTCATGCCTCTAAGGCAAAGAACAAAGGGATGGGGCTGATAGAATTTTTCTGTGTTCTTCCCAGGATAAAGTTTGTTTTTCCCTGTTTGACCTTCAACTCCCCGAAGACCTGAGTTTAACCGCTTTGATTTACTTCCATAATAAAGTGATCGATTAATGTTAAAGGCAGGCTTTATGAGGCCTGTCCTCAAACGGTCTCGGAGCCTGCCATAGCGAGGATGTTATACTGCCATGCTCTGAAAAAGGTCACATGAAGGGAATCAAAGACAAGATAAATGATGGTTTACACATCAGAAAAGCTCTCCGTAGCACAGACAGGGAATGTGGAACATAATGTCTCTCTGGGCTCGGTGCAGATGGTATATAGTAAATATAGTCTGAACTGCCTCCCCAGGATTTATTATTGTTCCGTTGTAGTTGTTTTGGGGCTGTGCTTTTAGACAAAGCTGTGCTCTGAAAGTGTGTAACACATGGGCAGCTCTGGCTAAAACTGAGCAAATGAAGAGGTCTGATCAACTGATCTCAACATGCTGGTTTTGAGGAGCTGGATTTCAGAAGTTAAGAACTTGATTTCTTATGATTTTCTGTTCTTGGCTAAAATTCATAGTTCATTTCTGTTTTTCTATCTAGACTTCACTGCAGACATTTTTCCTTAAAAGGAGCAGGCAAAATGAGAAAGCAAAATAAAGATCAATCCAAAACTCAAGCCTCTGGATGTCCCAAAGGAGAATTTCTATGGTGTCACATGGAACAGCAAACTGTTCTGTTTTCCCTTCATATTTTTATGAGAAATTGTTTATTCTTGTTCCTTTTGTGCCTCCACTGGACTACATTTCCTTTGACAGGCAGAGATAGTCCTTATTTGAGGAATGCAAAGGGCAAAACCTTGTTGAAGAACAGATATAAGCAGGAACCTGAGCTCTGTGGTCTTAAACCTGAATAAGACTGGTCAGGTATTTGGCTAAAAATCCAGCTTCTGAGGGAAAGCACATTTTTTAGACCAAACCTCAGGCCAGACACTCACATGTTCAACGACGCTCTGGCATGGAAGGCTTGTCAGGTGTGGGATGAAATTTCAGATCTCACTCGGTGGCAGGGAGGGAGGCAGAAAGGAGAGCAGGCAGGTAAATGAAGTGCTCCCCTGGGACTTGGGAGCCGCAGGCTCAAAGCCTCAGTCTCTACCAGTTCAAGCAGGTAATTAAACCTTGGCTGCTTATCAAATCCTGCTGCCTGAAAGGCCAAATTCTGGTCAAGAAGGTCAGGCCTGGTTGAAGGACAGGACCCAGGTCCAGCCCTGGGAGGCTGGAAAGTGAGTGGGCACACAGGGAAATCCCTCCTGAGCCAGAAGATTCCCTGCTGCTCCATAGGGAAAGCGGGGGGCTGAGGGTACAGGTGAAGATGCACCCCAAAAGACCCTGTCATCATTCCACACAGGCTGAGCAGCACTGCCATGGCCAGCCTGGCTTTCCCTCTGATTTAAATAAAATTGGTTCATGGCCAACTTGCTATCTTTTGTAGGGCAACTGCCCTGTGTCTGCTGTCTTAGTTTGTAGAAACAAAATAGTGAATTTAACGCTAGTTTATGGTTTCTGTTGAAAGCAGTGAAAATTATGGAAATTTCCTACCCAGTTTCAAGACTGTGGGTAATATTACCCATCAAATCAGCCCATGGACAGCTGATGCACATAACCCAGGACTGAGTGGTGTTATCAAAATCACTCTTCAAGGACTCAGAGACTGTTTCTGGTGCTCAAGGATCACACACTGAGGTGCCAAAATGCCATGGAGGACACGCCCTCAGCGCCCTCAGCCTGGAACCACACAGCACCAAGGCAGACTGTGTTGCCACCTTTGGAAAGTAATTCCCCAAATGACCACTTCAGGTTGCTGTGATTGTGCAAGCCCGTGATAAAACTTGTCATGGTAGAAGGAAACCAGCTGAGTAAGAAGCTTATTATTAAGGGCTTATAACTAATAAGGGTTGTCACGTGACTCAGTAGTGTGGTGAGACCAGGTCTGGCCAAAGCATTTGTATTTCCAGTTGTGTGGTATCCTTGGGATGGGAGAAATGAAAGTGAGATATCTAAGGGGAAGGGCTCATCTCAAAATACATGGAGTGAAACAGTCTATGCAAAGCACAGATTGAGGCAGCCTGCTCTGAAAAATATTTGGCAAAAAGAATATAATGAGTTTTTCAGATTTCTAATGTTTCCCTTTTTTTTTAAATTTTTTTATTTAGAGAACAATCAGACTTTAAAGTCAAAAATGAGCTCCTTTAAAAGCTTTGTTATCACTTATAAATAGGTAAATTATTATTAAAAAAGCAGAATTGTTGAAGGAACTGATGGAAAACATCCCATCACTTAATAAATCCATCTTTTGCCAGTACAGCAGCATTGTATAATGTTAATGCATACATTCTACAAGCGCTTCCATGCACTCAAGCTTTAAAGCTGACTTTAAATTTCCTTCTTAAATCTAAGGTTTTCCTCTGCTGCCATCCCAGCCTTTCAGAGTTTCAACAGCTTAATATTCTGCTTGGCCCATGGGGAGAGAGGAGTGTACTGAGGATCCAGATACAAAGCACATTTCTCTCCGCATTCCGTGTAACCTGACTAGACACTCCAGTTGGCAGACACCAGATGGTTGATTGGAGTCTCTAGTCAGTCTCTGCGATTGCCGAAGCCTTAAGGACAAAACAGCACCGGGGAGATGGATTTGATATGATCATGAATCACTTCTGGGACCGCGGCAGATAACTTAAGATAGGAGTCATGTGGGTCACCTTCTCCAAGCTCCTTCTGGTACCAAGTGCAAGCAGAGATGGGGGAAGATTGATATTGGAGAGGGAGCGATGATGGATGTCATTAGCGGGGCAGTAAGGTGTGTTTGGGATTTACTGAATATCTTCCCACAGTGTTTTGAGAGCACTGACAAGCAGAAGGGGATGGGCTTTTCAGAGTCAAAAAAGGCAAATCTTGTTGAGGTGGAAAAGAAGGAAAATGAATAGTTCTGCTTCATTTAAATGATACTGCAAGTGCTTCTAACAAAGTATCAGATGGGTATTCAGGAATACAGAATGAGCAATATGAAAATGTCCCCATTAAAACTAGGTGGTTTTTATTAAAAAATCTTAAGCAGCTATTCAGATTATAAAATGAATTTCCTGCAGCTGTACTCACATCACTTTTTCCACTTCTCAGAAATCCTTTAGTAACTGATTTATTTTTCTACACTCTAAAGTTTTCGTGAAGAGGTGCAAGCGTCAAGCTTGCATGCTCTAGAGCCTTGTGCCTTTCTGCTCCGAAGCATGCTATTTATGAGAGAAAATTTGTGCAAACAGAAGGAAAAGGTTTCTAAAACGCTCAGAACTTAAAGCAGATCTCAAGGGATATTATACAACCTGGACAAGACTCTAACTGTACCTTTTGTGTCCAGTACTTGCATCCAATTTTTTTGGTCATTTGAACAAAAGGAAAATTACATTTATATTACTAGCAATGCCAAGAAATCCATAGTAACATATTTTGCTTAGGATGCCTCGGACTTGAAGACTTGGTTTTTAAATATCAAAGAATTGTTGGGTTTTTTTAAGGAAACTACTTCTTAGACCCAAAACTGCTGTGTTTTATTTGAGCTCCTGTCTTCATTACAGAAACACCTTTTTCAAATTAAGTTTTCTAGAAGACCTGAAGAAATTTTCAAAAATGTCCATGGTCCATTGGAAGAGCAGCAAGAAAGCAGGTTGTACCAGGAGTTCAGAGGTTGGAACCCCTAAAGCATGGCCTTTACTGTAAAAAGAATAACGTAAAACCTTTCCATTACTACTTGGGACTTCTGTATTTCAAAAGTTTCATCACCCCTTGTGAAAATACTGCACCATAAAAATATATTAGATAGAAGATAAAATAGAAGATAAAATAGAAGATAAAATAAGAAAAATATGAGATTAAAATATATTGACACTCTACTGAAATACTTTACATGCTTTTGAATAAGCTCTGCCCACCATGCCCAGTTTTCCAAATGCTGGAAAATGGTGTCTGGACTATCACACACAGCCACCTAAAGCTCCTTCTTACTAACACCCCTAGATAATGATCCTCAAGCCAGGCTGATTGTGAGTCAGGCACAGTCAGTTCTGCCTTCAGATGTTGCAAGCTATGGTTTTGTATCTGAGATGGGTGTTGGAAAGGGCTCCGGAGAGGAGGCTGGGTTGATGCTTTGTGTAACAACATCATCACTTCCTGGCATTAAGTTGTTAAATGTCGTACCACCCATTTGCCATTCACAGGGTTTGACTGATTGTGTTTAAAAGGCTATAAAGGAAAGCTCCTCTCAAACCTTCCAATCCTTGTGTTGCTTATTGGGACTATTGAGGGATGCAGCAAGAAGGGGAATATTCTGACAATGAGAAAATCTTCCTTAAGCCATGTGCAATTTATCGGTCTAGTTGACTCAATTACAGCCCTGACTCACTCTCCAAAAATTGCTTGAATTTCTTTACTTTCACTCACACAGGGCTGAGTGGTTGGACCCATCCCTAAGTTTCAATCATCTCATGTTTTACTTGTGCCAGTGGTAGTTCAGTGATTTCAGAATGGAAAGGAGGAGGATTTCTTTAATTACTTTTCTGTACCTCGCTGTCTTGGATTCGATCCATGTAGAGTTGAACATGTTTCGTGTAAAGTGTGCAAATATGTGTCTTTTCTCAGCTACTCTTTGACATTTTCAAAGATAGTTCCCGCTTCCCATATCTAGCTTGACAGTCAATCAAGCATGGAGGAACAAGGAGAAAAAGACAGAGGATCAGGAAATGAAGAAATGAAGACATAAAGAGAATCCAAAAAAAAAAAAAAAAAGAAATACAAAGAAAATAATGAAGAAGGATGAAACAGGAAAACTTTTTGAGATAAATTCATAAACTATCATTTAGTAAAAAATAGAAAAATAAGTGCTTTTCCCATCATTGTCTATCTCCAGTTATCTTCTTTCATTTTTGTCTCTGACATGCAGACTTTCCTGCTTTTTGACCAGTAGGCTTCACTTGCCTTTACCATAATGCATATTAATTTGTGGAAGGAGTTCACTGTGCACGTTCACCACACAAAACGTGGCTGAAATGAGCTGCAGGGTGACAATTCGTGTGAAGCATGAGAACCCTTCAGGAATTCTCTGCTGATCTTTCCCTCCACTCCCCCATGGAGACTTTGCCATGGTTACTTGCTGCTTGCAGGTGTCACCAGGCTCCCTTGCTTTTCAGTCTCACTGAAGTCAGGGAGATCTGAATCCAAGAGCAGAAGTTGGCCTTTACGATTCACTTCCATGTAGCATATGTTACTATACTGTATACCAAGAAATGTAACTGAGAAGAGCCGTGGTATTTACAGTATGCTAAAATTTAACTGTTGCTGTAGCCTCCTGAAGCCTGCGGGCCACCTTCCAAAGACTTCACCCATGTGTTACCTCATCTCCTGTGAGGTAGGACTCCAATCGATGAGGAGCAAGTGACGCAATATGAATAAGGATTCGGGATCTGGCTCCGTGCCCATTAGTCCAGCGGTGACTAATCCCCTTAATGAGTGGGGCAGGAGAGGTAGCACTGACTAGAGTGAGGGATACTGATCTCGATTTTCAAGAGACATTCAGCAAGTGGCAAGGAGTTTTCTTTCCGAGGCAGAGGGAGGGAGCTGAAGATATTACGATGGGTATGGGAGGCTGTGTCTGCAGCACTAAAAAAGATACTGCCCATAAAATCAGTACCACAGAGGACAACCTATGGCACACTTGATGAATTTTAAAGAACTGTAGTATGCTATTGGGTCAAGTATCTCCATCATTCCTCAGCCTGATTATTCCTCCTTTTATGAGACCAGTGGTTCCAAAAAAGTGAGGTAGTCTTCATCCTACAGAAGAGGTGTGAAGGTCTGCTCACCATGTGGTTTTGTTTTGGTGTCTGTGTTTCCAGGTGGGTGATACTGGCCCCACAACTGCGTCCATACATCCCTCTGCCTGCAATGCAATTTTGCAGCAGCAGGATTAGAGCAGATTGCTGGCATTATGGCAGCAAGGATATTGTAGGGAGTAACTTGGCAACACTCGTAGGTGTTCTGACACTGGTTCTTTGCTCAAGGGCAAGGATAGCAGAGGGGATTCTGGATACAAATCAGTGAGAGAAATAATGTCAGAAAGGTTCAGAAGATGAAAGCAATGACAGTAAATAAGTCTGAAATTATTTTAGGTTTACATACTTTAAGTCCTCAGTGACTGAAAACACAGCCAAGAATTGCTTCAGCAATATTCCTTCATAAATCTGCATAATAATCTCTCAGAGGGGCTTTGGTGAAATTACAAGTATTCATTTACTAAATTGGGTTCAGTGTCTGTATCATACGCTGTATGAATATTCAGTGCCATGAATTCATCCAAACTATATTGAAGTTAGTGTGGCCACAAACTCTCTGAAATGATAACCCAGACAGTAGGCATGGGCAGAAAGGGCTTTCCTTGAAATAAAAAAAAACCAACTTCTATTAGAAGAAATATTCAGTAAAGTAAATATTTCTTCCAGGAAAGAAATGTTTAGCAGCTATGTTCCTAGGAATGGGAGAAACACATGCCTGTAATTTTTTTCATGTGAAATTTCTGATCTTTATAGCTCTAAATTCAGCAACAAATGTTTTCATGCAGCAATTGTTTCATGAAAGGGAACATAAACAAAATGTAAAGGGTTTATGAGAGGTTTATCAAATAATATAATAGTAACTGCCAGCCAGATGCAAGAAAATGGTTTGACTGGGAGACTGATACAAATAATGAATATAAAATACAGTAACCTTCATACAGAGAAGTGATTGCTCTTAGGTGACAGAGAAAACTTTCCAGAGAGTCAAAGATTGGACTGTGAGATGCAGTAACCAGTACACCTGCATAATTTTCCAGTGTTTTGTACATAATGAATGAGACGAATGAGGAAACCTCATCCCTTTTAAAGAAAATCTGGGGTAGTCAGTGTCTGCAGCTGTGCAATGGATTGAATGGAGGTTATCAATATTCTGAACATTTGTCCATGATCATCATGTTCACTCTTGGTCTGGTCTTGCCAGGCTAACCCGAGCCAGCAGTTATTTCCTTCCAAGGCTGCTGGTTTGAACATAAGATGTTGCAGCAATTCCACAAAAAAAAAAAAAAATAGTAACTCACAACTTGGAGATTTCAGAAGCTGTCTGTGGCAAATTGAGAGAGACCCAAGAAGTCACTCATGCTACTTAGGAGAAGGTGGTGCAATTTGAAGGCAAATGTTCAGTGGGTGGTTTCTGTGGACCAAATGGCAGCAAGTGAAATGCAGAGCAGAGTGATAACTACGGGAAACTGCTCCAGAGGATGCTTTCTCGACTTCTTATGTCAAATGGCATAGAAGTTGCAGCTTGTTTCCACAGAAGGCATCACTATCTGAGGTATTATTTTTGTCAGTGGTTGTTGCAGACAGACTACTAGATTGTTTGTCTTTGTTCATTTCTGTGTTAATTTTTTTTTTCCTGCTTTTGTTAATTCCCCCATCTCACATGAGGCTTTTTAGTCCTAATTTGTGTTTTACCCAGTATCTGAAGAGAGTTAAATTCAGTTCACAAACCTCCAGCATTTGTAGGAATTGCGCTTGTGTTCTTCTGAGAGGCTGAGAGTGTTGGGACTGTTCAGCCTGGAGAAGAGAAGGCTCTGGAGAGACCTGAGAGCAGCTTCCAACACCTAAAGGGGGCTGCAAGAGAGCTGGAGAGGGCCCTTTTACAAGGGCGTGGAGTGACAGGGAGAGGGGGAATGGCTTCAAACTGAAAGAGGACAAGTATAGATCAGAACTTAGGAAGAAATTCTTTACTGTGAGAGTGATGAGACACCGGAACAGGTTGCTCAGGGAGATTATGGATGCCCCATCCCTGAAGGTATTCAAGATCAGGCTGGATGGGGTTTTGAGCATCCTGGTCTAGTGAAAGGTGTGCCTGTCCATGGCAGGGAGGATGGAACGAGATGAGCTTTGAGGTCCCTTCCAACCCAAGCTGTTCTATGGCTCTCTGATTCCTTGTAAGGTAAATGATGTGATTTATACTCAGACTGTGCCTCTTGACATTTCTACTGGCTATTCTTAGCTCTCATTCATGGTATGATCTGTTTCCTCCATTTGGTCCAATACTGAGGCCAAATGGAGAGGTGTTTAGAGGGATTTGCTCTTCATTATTACAGGGCATTTAATCTTTATATCATTTGCTCTGTGGGTGAATAAAGAATCTCAGATGCCAGTTCTGCACCTTTTCTGGCAATACATTAATTTATATAAAATCAAGGTATATACATAGTGTGTTCACTCCTATCTATTTTCTTATCTTTTCTTATGCTAGCAGTATTGAAAAAATAGGACAACAATGGCTGTAAGATTCAAGTTGATAAAAAATGGGGAATTTGTTCCAAACTAAAAAGAAAAATGCACAGGATAGCACCAAGGCCCTGTACGGTCGTGAGGGAATTTGTGAAGTAAGCAAGAAAATGAATTTCTGAGGGGCTGAGGGAGAGTTTCAGGAATGACTGGCAAGAGGATCTGGGAAGCAGGATCAGCCTGAGGTTGTGGTATTTTTCCGAGGTTATGATTTAGCACTCGCTAGTGGTAATAACAGGGCACGGAGCTTGGTGCATTTGCTCTTCTGCTATACCTAGGTGAAATGTCAAACTCTGAGCTTCAAGTCTGCTACATAACACCGGAGTTCATTACCTGGAGACTTTCTCAAACTCCTGCCAGATTAAACAAAAACACCCCAACCCCCTGCCAAACAAGTAATAATAATTTTACATGCAATCAGTATGGCAATGATCTGACAGGCAGTCTGATTTTTTCCTTTACTTAAGAACAGTCACTGCCTCCTAGGGAGAATGAAATTGAGCCACTACCACCAAAGTTTCAGAGATTAAGTAGTCACAAGAGGGAAATGTTCATTGGAAATAAAACGTGCATGGATGATTTTGAGAAAAATCGTCCCTTCAGTTTTGATCTCTAAGTGATGTCACTGGCATTGTGCTCATCTGTCATCACACAAGGTCGGGAGAATCCTTTGAATTCAAGTTGATTGTAAAGCTGCTGAACAGCTGCTTCCAGGAGCTGTTTCAAAGAGGGACATATGAGTGCAGAGCCTCCTCACCAGATCCTGGATCACCCAGATGTACCTTGAGCCCTCTCTCTCTTTCTCCCTCTCCCTCTTCATTTTTTATTTCTTTGGTAAAGATAGGCAGCTTCTTTAAAAAGCTGTAAAGGAAACTGCTGATCATTGTACTTTTCCTCCAAACTTGTAAGATTTTAGACTTTTGGATTCTTTCGCCTGAACATCCTCCACCTAAGGCTGGATCACTTTCTGAATGCCAGGTTAGCAATCAGAAAATTTTGGTGAACAGCCTCCCTTTGCATTGGTTGTTCTCCATTTATGCATGAATTAAATGGTCTTTTATCAAAGACATCTTATGCCATACCATCACAAGGTATAAAAGAGGCAGAAAGCATTATAATCATTTGGAGTCTATGCTGTGGCACTACTCTGTTGCTTAGTGAGGGCATTGATTATGCTCGAGAGAAGTTTGAGGAACAGCTTTCTTTAGTCTCAAATTTGCGACAGTTCCCCTTTGAGTTGGCAGTACATTAATGGAAATGGAAACTTGCCTCATTCTAAATGTCAGAATAATAGAGCACCAAAAACAATTCAGTCATGTCTTTCAAACCACGCACATATGGTTCAGCACCAAATGTCACTATTCTTCCCCACTTCCTTTCCATTTGTCACTATCTCTGTTGATTATCATTGTTTGGGTTAAAACTTTCCTGAAGGCTCAGTGCAAAGCTCACCTTGACAGCAGCAGATTCCCAGCATATCCTATACTTGGTATATGCCCAATATAGTATTCCCAAATGCAATGGATTCCTCTTCCTTAAAATGCTGGTTTATGGCTTAAAAGGGTGACTTAGGTTGGCCTTGTTTCACCTGTTGTGATACTGTTTGTATGCTGTTGTCATGCAGAATTTTCCATAGATGTGTTTCCTGCCCCAAACGATTTCAGCCCTGTGGCAGATGTAAAGCAACAGCTATGAGAGGCAAAAGGTGTGGGAAAGGAAGAGGACGGACAAAGCAGAGATACAAACAGAGCATACAAAAAAAGTGTCTTTAGGGATCGGTAAATCTTAAAAAAAAATCAAATATTCTGGAGTTGCAAAATGTCCCAAATATGCAGCCTGTGACCACATGATTGCATGTTATTTTCGCTTTTTCTTCCCAGAGGATGTTGGCCTCATTCAATGAGCAGAATGGGTGACATTCACTTAATGATTTTTCTGTGTCAGAGTGCTATAACTTGTGAAAATAAATGCCTCAATGAGGTTGTTTTTAGTTGGGGAAAAAAAAGCATTTTTTTCTTCTGGCCTCTTTTTGAGCACCAAATAAACCGAATAAATTCAACTGGAAACACATATCTGGCTTTGGAAATTTCTAAATGACTGATGCTGAAAAAATGGAATTGTTCAGCAGTAATTGTCATTCTTCTCCCCCAAATGTCAACCACTATGTGCTTTAACATGGGGTGGGAGGTACCACTGGAGATTGTTTCACTAATAATTGTTTCTGGAGAAGCATTCAGAAATGACTGCTAATATAAACAGCTATGATCAAATGTGATAAACTTGATTAACAAACACTGCAAGCCTAGGCTGAAAATTGGTCTTTTTTGAGCATCAAACACTTTGCTCTGAACTTGTGTTGGGAGATTTCATTTTTGTTTTCACTTTCACTCAGCTTTTCTCCTCTTGGTCCAAAGCATGGCCTGATGAATGTGGATTTGTTCTATTTTAAAAATGCATGAGAACCTGATTTCCCAACAATCATTAAAAATGACTAATCATTTTAATAAGCTGAAGTATCTTAATTTATTTCTTTGTGTCAAAAACTAACAGAACTGTAAATAAAATTGAGAACAGAGAACTTAGTTTTCTCATTTTTTGCAATTGAAGACTCTATAGCGAAGTCTTATACATAACTTTAAGACACCCAAAGAACCCATGTATTCCTTTAGAAATAAGAAAATCTGTAGTAGAAATAAAAGTAAAGTTCAAATGCATGTTAGGTTCCTTAAAATTCACTTGGAAGTCTATTTTGTTACGGTGAGAATGACTGTCAGGTGCTACAGCACATACATCAGAAAGCTTTTAAACAAAACATCTTCCACTTCTCCAGAAAATAAATATCAGTCATACTTCAAAAATTATTTAGCAAAGATGTTTATGGCCAGTGTATATCAGCACTTATTGCTGTGTAAATTAAAATAACTAACCAATTAATGCAGAAGTAATTTTATTACCAAATGGATAGAGGAGGTATGAAAAGCCCTAATTAAAAGCCTTGTCTGCTCTGCTTTACACTAATGATTCTCTAAGAACCAATGTTATTTGTGAATTAGCTTAACCACAAAGGAATTAAAGAGAACAAAATTATTTGTATGAAAATAGTACTCTAAATTCATGGAGGCTAGATAGAAAAAGTGCCTGAAGTCCTTTCTATATCTGATCAACTGGCTTATCTAATCCATTTTACTGTGGATAGCTGGCCTGACATGACTTCAAATTAGTTTAATAGGGATTAAAGTGGCATGAAGTGTATAAATCTATGAATTTGCAAGTACAAATATGTTTGGGAATTCATTTATCTTTAGGGGCAGGAGGAGCGGAGAATGTTCAAAGTAAAATCTGGACATATTTGTAAACACAGATAATTCCACGGGAAATCTGGAAAACAACAGAAAACCATGCAATTTAGGTAGCAAATCCTGACAACTTTACTAAGTTTCTCTGCATAAAATCAATTACTAAAGTCAAGCAAGAGAGTCTCCAAGATGTGGTGCTATGAGAATTGATGTGGAAGTTCTTAGGTAAACCTACAAGTCCTCTTGATTACTGCCCAAATAAAGCAGACCTCTGGCATTCAGCTTTCTGAGCTGGCATGATCAGCACATAATGTCTTTGGAGATATTGCTGCCAAGAAAGGAATCAGAGACAGCCAAATTATGATATCACACCAATAAAACCTCATCGTAGTGACATACATAAAACACTCTGTAAATTGCTTTTTGTAACTTTTAATTTATTAAGAGCTTTTGAACTATGTTTTCGTTCTGTGACATGTTTTCATTTACCTCTCATATCCTTCATTAATTTATTTCCTGTTTGAGAAATAATACCAAAATTTTGGCAGTTTGAAACTGCTGAAAAAATATATCGTATCCTACGTGATGTAGCTTGCCAGGGAATCAGGAGTGTGTGGTATTTTGAATTGCTAGGGTGAATTACAGTGAATTATTTGACTACTCAATTTGCCTAGAATCAAGGTTGAGTCATGAGAGCTGCCTGTCATGTTGCTGTCTGCTCATCCTCACGACCAAAATCAGAAAAGCTTCTGATATCCCAGCTGATGTTTGGGGGCTTGGAGAATTTGGAGGTGTGGTATCCATGCCCTGGAGGATGGTGTGGAGAGCTGTTTGTGGAGTGGCTTCCTGTGTTAAACAAAATAGACCAGGCACGGTTTTCCCTTATAGTTCCGGGAATGCTGGGGACGTAACATCGGCAGACCCAGCTCAACGTTCAAACACTGGCATCCTGCTCCCTTCCCAGCCACTGCCGTTCTCTGCCATAAGTTCATAAAGGTGACTCAGCCATTCTGGGAATGGGACCAAAGGCATAAATGGACAGACTAAGGGATTAAAATAACTCAGTACCACATCATGTAGTGCTGACTACTCAGGTATCCATCCATAAATCCATTCAAGAAGCATTTATGCCTCTCTGACAGCCTGCTCGGCACATTTTTCTAGCTACGCCTGCACGAACAACTGTTCAGCCATGAGATATAAAGTTTCTGAAGAAAGCTTGAAACTCTCTCCCAAAAGCTCTTCTCCACTCTCAAAACATTCTTGCCTAAACGGTGGCTGGCTTTATGGTCCATTAGCTAAAAGGCAACTGTTTCAAAGCCTTCTGTCTGTAACTTTGAAGAGAAAAGCAGTTAGATCTCGTTACAGGTGGAGTTTGCAACTATTGAAAATATATAGCACACACGGAACCCTACAGATATTAGACCCTTTCACTTTGCTAATACCAATCTCTTTGTGTTACCTGTGATCTAAGTCAGACAATTTCTTTGACTATTTTCAAGAAACTGGAATAACAAAGAAATGCGGTTAAAAAGTAAGGAAATCAGGCACAAAGCTAGCTGAAGTTTCCTTTTCTTTCCAGTCTGCTGTATAGAACACCAGTCAAGAAGGGAGTTACAATACCTTTGAAGATGACCTTTCAAGGCCAGGCCATTCAGGTGATATTAATATTTTTTGCCAGCTCCTGAGTTAAAGCCCACGGGAGGGGAAGGGAGTGTTTGAATAGAGGGACACTGAATCCAAAGCAGCTTTTGGAATGGGTTGATGGGAAGGGCTTAATCGCACTTGGGAAAGATTTCCCACAGTTCATGTGTCAGACAGGGAGGAAAGATCTTATGAAAGCAACAGGGGCCAAAGGTTTTATGATGAAAACTGGGGCAGAGAAGAAAAAGCTTATTTTTGTTTCCTTCTGAGATATGACTGGATTTTGACATGAAAAAATATCAGCTTCCTGCTGTGTAGGAAGCTCATACTGTGAGATCAAAGAATAGTGAGTGTCTAGCTGCTAGCTCACATAGGTTTTAAAAGCTGGGTATTTGGAATTAAGAAAGTCAAACCCTGGGGCAAACAAGAAATGAATGAACACTCAACACTCAGTGTTACTCTTCCTAAGAAAGAAAACTGGAGACTGATTTCCCTACATTCAAGGGCGACCCTGGAGCACTCTGGGGCTTGCGCTTTTGCCATGGTGGGATCCTGGGATGTGCTGAATGCTAGCTGAAACCCAGCTGTGGTAGGAGTCACTAGAGGGTACTGTAATACGTGGTATTATCTCTTGTGCGTGAGTGACATTCATTCTTCCTTGTCAAAACTGAGGGGTGCTGTTTAATTTGGTGGAGAGGGGCTGATTTAAATAGATATAATTTTATTGTTTAGTTTGTCTTCCACTGGCTGGCTGGACTCATTTGCCTGAGTATCGGTCTGTCTTGTCTTCTATTTTCCAACATCTTCACTGGAGGACCAGTGTGGTCATGGGAAATGAAACTGGAAGAAAACATGTATTTTCCCTAACACGAGTTTCACCTCTAAATGTTGTGCTTGCAGCACGGTGTAAGCTGCTCCCACATAAAGCACAGTTGATCTCATGCAGATTAGCAATGCTGTATTGTGAGTTCAGAGATATTATGATCTGTAGTGTAGTTGTACACTCAAAAATCAACCCCACAGGCTTTTGGGTACTTCCTTAGAAACAACTTGGAGATATTTGGTGCTGAGAGCTTTGCTATGCTGAGATTCGGAGCAGGTACTTTGCACGGTGCCATGTGATGCCATTCAGAGTTGAGGCTGAACCTTGTGTGGATGTCTCACCTCGTGGCCTGCTCATCCCTGAGTCCATGTGGTCACCAGCAGGTGTTCTGGGAAAGGGCATGAAGAAAAGGTAACTCACGCCTCCTCTCTTTCCTCTTATTTTAGACTTCCAGTAAAGAGGAGATTTACACACATCTCCTGGGAGACTTTTATTGCTAGTGATTAGTTGTACTGCATGAATATATTTTCTTTTCTGAGTGCCTTTCATATATCTATTGATGTATAGATGTGTATTTCACCACCTTTAAATCTGCGTTTTGTGAATTAATTACAATTTCCTATCAGAATGAATTATAAAATGTGGTAATATTTCTGTCTAGGAGGTTAGATATTTTCTTTCAGATTTGGATAACAAATTTATATTTGTGCTCAGTCTAGAACATTATTAACCCAGTCTAGATCATTTGAACTGTTGTAAGATACAGCAGACATGCCACAGTTGTAGCTATTACATACGTGATCCTGGAAGCCTGAATCTGGAGCTCTTGTTCTCCCATTCTTTCATTTTCCTGTAGGCTGTTTGACATTTGGTCTCATTTAGATATTCATTTTTCATCTCATACTTTGCTATTTTGGTTCCCTTTTTGGCTGGCAAATTGTTATCAGAACTATTTTTGTTTTCTTCAGATATGGTAATTTTTTCTTGGTCTCTGACTGCTTGCTAGCCATGATAGGGTTGCTTTGATTATTCATTATTTGTGCTTTGTTATTGATCACTGAAGCCATAATGGTTTCTAATCTTGATAGGACAAGTAAAACAGATACATAAGTTTCATATTTCTGATTTTACATTATTTAAATACATTTCCAGTATCATGTTTTATGTTCAAGAAAACTTCCAAAACACTCAGATCTTTCAAAATATTTCCAAATACTCTGTCAAATTACTCATATGCTCTTGTAGTCACAAGATTAGGCTCCGAGATTCTCTTGTTGAGAATGACTTCTAAGCTCAGTTGTCAGTTTCTATTTTACTTGAAACATTTGAAAACATATCAGCATTCAACTCACTTCAGTGAATTAAATACACACAATATTAATTGCAGCAAGCAACAAACTATTACTAAGCACAAATAAAAGAAAAATTATGCATTGTATACTAAACTCATTGAAAGTAAATTTTCAGTTCCTAGAAATGACTGTTCATTTTCTGAACTCTTCTAAGCGCTTTGTCCCAGTGGAAGGTGGGATTTTACTCACAGTCCACAGAGAGGAGCCAGTTTTATTATGCAGAACAGGAGTGGGAGAAGGCAAAGGTCTTGTCATGTGTGTAGGAAACAAGGGACTCTGAAAGGTGTAGCTCTGCTCTGAAAAGGCACTATTCAGGATGGCAAGTTCTCCCCCAGTTTTTCTGCATTCAGAGCTACATCCGATGACCTTGGCTACTGAGAGTTTTACTGATCTTTAAACTGACGAACCCTGATGAGTAATACACATCAAGAAGCTGAGCTTAGGAGGCCAATTCCTCCTAGGACAATCTGTCTCTCAGGCACCTTGGTACCAGCTATCACATACAGGAAAGAGTAAACCCATTTCGGCTTTCATATTTTAAATTCAGTTTGCCAGGCTGAGAGTTGAAAGCGAATTTTCTTTTTTCCTTTGTTTTCTTTTTACTTGTAAAATGAGCAGATTTTCTGTATAGCTCCTCAAACTATACTCCCATATGCAAACTGTATGAACCCCTCCCTGCTCCCCAGTGCAACCCTGTTCTACTCCTCCATATAGAAGCTTGTTCTGCTTCAGGGTAAATGTAGATGCTGAAAAGTGTCATGGGTGAGTCAACACTTTGGGCACAACAGAGCTTTCAAATAAACCCTTCTGAAAAGCAGAAACAGAAGTATTACTCATCTCCTTTTCTTCTTGCTGCCAAACTTGTTTCTCCTTGAAGATCGCACTATTTTTTTCGCCCCTCATTTGCAACCCTATTAGAAAAAAGCATGGAAGTAAGCTGCCATGTAAGGACAAATACATTGTGTGAGAGAAAATGTTTGCTGCACTGTTTATGTATCTGTCTATCTATGGCTGTGTGTAAACAACAACAACACACTGAGCTGAGCTAATTGTCTCCTCGTGGAGGGATTTTGTGATAGCCTGGAACTGGAAGACTTGGGGCTCTCCATGCTTTCGGTATAGAGAGTTCATTGTTCTTGCTCAACAAAGTGGCTCATTGCTACTTCATATGACTCCTTCTCCTTGTAGTTTAAGACATCTGGTGGTTGCCCTAAATTGTATTAAAGGGCCATGGATCACCTCTGAGCTTTGCTGTGAAGCCTCCACCAGTGCCAAGGCAGCGTCACCATCCTGAGTCATAGTCACTCTTTCTTCCATGCTCCTGGGGAGCAGCGGGCTCACTGTGGGAATGCTGTACTCATACACAAAGACTGAAAGAAATTAGATATTCTTTAAAACTGGGTAAGATTTGAAATTGAGATGCTTTGCTGCCCTTTTCCCTTAGGAGCCAGGAGATGAGGGGGTGGGATTGTACTTGGAACCATCCTTCCAAATCTTAGACTCCCATATGGCTAATGGTGCTGCTCACTGTGGCATTGGCTACAGCCCTAGCTCAAAGAGGCTTCCTTGGATCATCTCCTACCACACTGTTATGTGACACTGCCTTTCTCTTCTTGGTTGTTTCTTCTTTGTTGTTGCTGAACCATTAATTTTCAGCTTGTTATATTTGTTACCTGAAAACTTTGAGAAGTTTGGCCAAGAGTTTAAAAACTAGAGCCTTTGTGTCCCTTACTATTAACAGTGTGCCTGGGGATTTTATGTGCAGATTGGCCATGTATGTCTTTAGGAGGCAAGCCACAAGGAAGTATGACTAACTTACATGTCAGCTGCTTCTTCTCTTTGTAAGGGGCTGGTTTTTTTTTCCCTAAAAAATGAACACGATTTCTTGCAAGAAGCAGATACGCAGGATATTTAAATGGCACAGAAAAATGCTAATGATGGTGATATAATTTGAAAGTATATAGGGATGATCAGTTTTGACCACCAGATTGCTGTCAAGAAAATTGCCTTTCATGGGCAGTAAAAATAGCTAATGTTATCAGTGTTTTGGACTGAAGAAACTAGAGTTACCATTTGTAACATGAAACAAAATCCCTGCAGATTTGAGTAAGAAAGTCTTTTAGAAAGTAAAAATCAGAATAAGAACAACAGATATCCAACCCATTTGCTGTATTTAACAGGAGAGGCATTTTTTTTACAAATACTTATTTAGATGTATTCTACTGTACACGTGAAATTTCTTATTCCTTCTTCAGGCAATTTAAATTATTCAAATGGTTGCTTTCTTAGCTGGATGTAATTGAGCTGAATATAATTGATATAGGACACAAAGTTATTCCCAGTCAGGCTTGGATATCTAAATTGTCCCAGAGTTAAGGCAGCCAGAGCAGACTCACCTTAGAGTCAGTAGAGAGAAAAAGGTTTTTTTTAGGTTACACACATCTAATCTACCTTAGGTGGCTGCTTTAGGTTGAGATGAACAGTGCCCCAGAGTCTTGTCTATATTGCCTAGATGCCATTTGACTGAGAGGGAGACAAGGGTAACTCGCTTGTCTTTAGCTATGCAGATGAGTCCCTCTTCTTTTTACTCTAAATAGCATAATTAGTTGATGCTTGTTAGATGCTTTCAACCTGAAAATGCTGTGTATGGGCTTGTTCTACTCCTCCCCTATGAAGATGCATGCAAAATATGTATGGATTTAACAATGATTTGTTTTGAGGGAACAATTAAGAAAAAACATTTGGGGTGTCCAATGCTCTGGAAGAAGCTGAGTTAAAGAAGTTTTAGAAAATTTTGTATATGCAATCTCCATATATGCATCGTCAACAGCTTATTACAGTTCTTCCATACCACGAGATCTAGGCTTTCTGCCAGAGCACTCTTTGGGTATGTTTAGTATGCAGCACCTGGAAGTACTTCCGAGATCACAGATCAAGTCGTGTATCCTGATGCCACCCTCATTTTGCAGGATCAGGTTAGGATATACACACTGCTCCCTTCCTCAGTTCCTTGTTTATTGGGGGGAGGGGGGAAATCAGCCACAGGAGATGTGGAGGAACCATGACAGCTTGGCTGGGGAAGGACCAGGACCCAGGTAATTTGGGCTGGTGCACATTATCAAGCAGTTTAGACATAAATGCCATGTGGCAAATTATATTTAAGCAGTGCAGCACATCTCAGTGGAGCAGGTCAGCTTCTGCTTTTTGCTTACTGATCTTAGAGTGCAAGTTTAAACAATAGGAGCTGAATTCAAACTGCCTCCCATTTCACTGGCAATGACTTATGGGGAGGTTTCTTCCTGAAATCATTCAGGCATCCCTTCCTTTGCTACTTGTAGTGCACACACGTGACATTATGACACAGGGCATTAAATGCAGTTGAAATGGTCACATTTTCCCTATGCTCTCCTGAGAGTGCATTTCAGAGGTTCTGCTTTTGCCTTTCATTTTGTGACTGATAAAGGGATGGGAAATGTTCACTTATTCTCCCCTACTCAATGCACAGTAGCAGTAACAAACAAGAGTCACTAGAAGCAACAGAAGAAGGAGAGAGAGCTCCCCTGGGATCAGACTGGATGTGACCGAAGGCATGGGAAGCCTTTCCACTTGCTTTAAATGGAACTGTCCTAGTCTTTGAGGCAATAAAGTACCTTATGTTTCCCTTAATCACTTATATGTGAAATAATGGTATTTGGAGGGAGCTGTGGCAAGAGTTCTCAGCTGGCAAGGATCATCTAATATTTAGAGGGAATCTCATAGGAGATTTTAGGGTGAACAAAAATGTTCCCGATAGACTCATGCTGTGACATGATGGAATTCGGACTCCCTTTGCCATTGAGATGTAGAACTCAAATCCACATCTTATTTCCTTGGCATGCCTTCATCATCCTCCCTTTCTTTGCAGGCTTTCTGAGTTAATTACAGTTCTGGGGCCAGTGCCTAGAACTCTCCACAAAGGCTCTGTTGTTCTTGTCCGCTGAGGTCTGGGATGCCTAAAAGATTATAACAAAAATAATGTATCTTTTACTATGGTCAGCCCTGCAACTAAGATGATGTTGCATGCATGTTGATGTCAGAAGCTGTAGGAGACAGATAGCAAAATATTGTGTGCAGAAACAATTTTCCCAACTGTTCTCAAAGCCTGAGCAGGCTCATTGCACAAGAAGCAGAAGGCATCACATTACTTTCAAATTATATGGCAACTTATCGTAAAATGTTATGCACCAAATCTCTGCATACCACTATTATTAAGCCAAGTGCTACTAAAAATAATTATGTGTGTATTCCATTCATGGCAGAACATGCAAGTAACAAACTACACTGCCAGAATTCCTGAATGAATAAGGTGTTATATGTGCTCTCACAGGTAGCCACTATGTAACCTTATTCTATCATTACGCAGTATGTCCCTGTGTATTAGTTCTGTCTTCATATAATAATCCTCTGCCTCATGCTTACTTGCTTGCTTTATTTAGTGCTAGGGTTTTTTCCTTGATGGATACTCCTAGAACTGGAAAATCAACATTTGAATGACATCACATGCTAGCAGAGTTTTGTTTTGCTCTCACGCTGCAGTCTGGTCTAGAGGCAGATAAAGTCCGGGGGCCTTGCTTAGGATCACAAGATCAGAGGAGGTATGAAAATAATATAGCCATATCCAGTGCCTACATGCTCTTACCTCACCTGCACTGCCCCTGGGAGTTCTTTTTCCATGGAGAGGCAGACATAGGGTGCTTGGCAGTGCTGCCCATGGATGCCAGACTACAGCTGCTGAACTCACAGCTCCTGGGGACGGCACTTGCACGTAGCAGCTTTGTTAAAAAGAAATAAGAGCTAGAGCACTGCCTGCCAGCTGCAAACCCCCAGGAACTGCCCTTGGAGGAATGAAGAAGCTGCATTTGCACACCTGGAGGCAGGGACAGACCTTCTGTTTTGATGGACTTCAAGGCATGTTGGTATCCGCACCTAAGACTGAACTTAAGGGTCCACAAATTGTCAGAACAGATCTATAGGATGCAAGCCAGAGCCAGAACAAATATAGGCAGTGCTCTCTGGCACATGGTCATGAACATCTCAGGATGGTCTAGTCAATGTTATTACAGCATCTCAGATTTCTAGGCTATCATTTTTGTAGTCACATTTCTCATTGCTTACCAGGGATATTGGCTGTAGTATTTAGATCCCAACCTGGAAATGCACTGCAAATTCTGAAATACCGTTTTCTTCCAGCAACCTCTCCAGTGATTACCAAAGTTTGTGGATGCCAAAGGAATCACCCTGCCATTGCAACTGATTTAAAGATAAGCATCAGATACAAGTCATGTAAGTTTTATTATCAATCAGCTTCTACTTTTTGCCTTGAGAGAAAAAGAATATGAATGTAAATCACTTTCTTTCCATGTAGGGTTTCCACAAGGGGATACTTAGTTCCTCACTTCCAGTAGTCCCCTTGACCACATTGACAGATTTCAGATGAAGTTACGTCTGGGGTGAGAGGCTGGTGAGGTGCAGCACAGGGAACCCAGAGAGCATTGGGAGGGGAAATCTCTTGGAATGGGTTGGGAAATCAGTGGTTTATCCTGCACAAGCATTGCTGGTGGCTTTATGGAGAACTGCAGCTGCTCCTGTATGGAAACCAGTTGCCATAATCTGAAATGGTATTTTGTTTGTAATCAAAGTCTTGCAGGGTGTGGTTCATTCAGGCTCTGTCCTCTCTTTCCATTACTTTTTCTGGGTTACTCTTTCTTTTGGGTCCTTGAATAAATTTAAAAACCACTTACTGATGTGGTTTGATTTGACAACTGCTTCCTGAATATGCATTCACCCACTTTCATGTAACTTCAGCTGTATTCACAGAGAGGTTTCTAGTACAAAACCAATGTTTTTTTGTGAACACTGATGTCCACATAAATGAAGCAATTAGACAAATATGATTTGCTGGCCCCTCATCACTCTGCTATATTCACAGAGATGCCTTCACTTGGTGATTTATATCTGTGCTTGTTCTTCATGCTAATGCCCTTTTCTGTTGATATATAAAACTATTCAAATGATGATGTGAAGCAATCACAAATATAACCCTTTTAATGCAATGCTGGTTGTTTGGGGTTTTTTTTTACCCACATGGAAGTGTACAGATAAAGGTGTTTTGTTTAACATAATCATGAAAAAGATATCTGCTACATAATGTGTTCACGTTTCCCCTTTATTAAATGCTGACTTTACTTCAATGAACTCTTTACCGAAGCAAAAGAAATTGATTTTGCGATTCAGATATTGTCAATAAAATCATTATTACTAGTGAGATCAGATGTTAATCATGGTCAAATGTACAGTTACAGCTTCAAGGCCATTTGTTGTCAACTAATGGACAATCAGAGGAGCAGAGTTCAACAATTAGACATTTATCTGAAAATTGTGTTACTATGATTTTTGCAATAATTATTATTATTCCTACTAAGATATAGGATGTAGCAAGGAAATTGTTTAGGATTTGATTGGTCAATTCATTGCTAATAATACCAAAAATTGGGATCAGAGCTAACATCCTGAAGTGAAGGCTAAATACACGCACAAAATTTTATACAAAATAAACAAAAACATATGGGAAAAATTGTTTCCTTACTGAACTGGTTTATACATGTATCAGTCAAAGTCAGACTTGAAAACAGTATAAGGTGGCCAGTCACAGGCTTGGCACCTTCTGGAAGTTCATCATTGTTTTGGGATGTCATCTGAAATAAGTTAAAGAGGCTTCACGTCCAGCAAAGCCTAAGCACTGAAAAATAGGAACAGCAGCTGATAGGTAAAGATTGGCCATCAGAATTTTTCTGGAAGACTTTCTTCTATGTATTATCTATCTATTAGAATTGTCCTATATAGTAAATGGCATTACATATATAAGATAAAAAACAGAAGTAAATTTACACTGCACTTCACTTCAGGATAGATATGACATAGTCTGCTGAAGGATTTAGATTATTATCTTAGGTCTGTCAAAGTTTTACATGTTTGTGTTTCTGCATATCCCTTTTCAAAACTGCTCCTGTCCATCTACTGATCAGGTGAAGTCAAACACAGGGCTGCCAAGCACAGAGCTGTGGTTACCACCCATCCTGCTAGACTTCATTAGTCTTCTTGTACATTTTTCTAGGAAAATTTCTACCTATGTTTTGATTTACTGCTGAAAGATCAGACAATCATATAGGTTAGAAAAGACCTTTAAGATCATCAAGTCAGACCGTGAATGAATAGTCCAGATGAATACTTTAAGTCTATAATTATTTCATTATGCTTTCATAAAATAAATCAACGTAGGGGTTTTTTGTTTGCTTGGTTGTGTTTAGGTACTCCTGTCTCACTTCAGTACAGATATTAGGTTGAACCTTTTGTACTACATGTGAGACATAGGTGGGCTTCTTATATAAAGAAGCCCTTAGCAAATACCTTTGGACGTTGCTTACTTTGCTTGCAGTGGAGCTTATGTTACAGAGACTATCCAAAATGAATGTCTTTCAGCATCAGAGGTCATGGTTTGATTTCTGACCAAACCGGTCAGTTGTCCTCCTCATCAGGGAAAACCTGCAAAAGGATTATGGCTCCATGGATATGAGGAAACAAACCTATGAAAAATGCCACCAAAACTTGTTTGATAAGGCAGACAATAAAATTAGTTTCACATAGAATCCAAAGACACTCTGGCAAAGTCCAAGAATTTTTTAAAAAAGTAGAAAAGGGTTCATCTGTAAAAGTTCGTCATTTAATCCAGCACACTGGGTTTAAATGTCTTTCATGGTGTGGAAATCGTTGAGGTTTGATTTCTGTTTAGGCAGCTGGAGTTTGGCTGTATATTACAGGCTTCATCATCCTGTTCCTATTCTATTCCAAGCCGTTTCATACTGGATTTCACTGTCTGCCCAGCTTAAAGAGCAGTTGTTAAAGGGCTTGTCAGAGCATTTCTACATTGCCTGATACACCCACCCGTTGACAGGCCTGGGCTGACCTTTGAAAGCCTTCAATCACAGCAGAAGCTGCAACAAGGAAACTACATTAATAAAAACAGCACTTTCATGCTAATTGATTCCAGACAGCACAACAGCTCCTGCTGCAAATGAGGAGCAAGGAGCGCACTGACGAAGAGGAGGTTTAGAGCAGGAAGTGACAGTAGCTAAGTTAATCCAGGAAGCACAAGGCTATCAGAATTCTGTGATTTTTTTTCTACCTTCCAAATCTCCCACCAGCGTCACGCAATTGCACAACTGTCCTTTGATTTTGGAATGGTTCTTCCTCTCATAAAGCTGAGACCTCTGCAATGTCACCTTGCTGTCCAAAGGCCTTGACAAAGTCACAGTGGCAGCTGGGGATGCTCGGGGAATCCTTCCTGATTAACTCGTGTGGAGACCACCATGCCACTCCCACCTGCTGCAAGTATTCCTCAGTTTCCCCCCTCGTGGGAAAGCCAGGAACCACCAACTCTGTTGCAGGAGAGCAAATGGGAGCATTCCCAGCCTCACGCTGTTGTGCTAGGAAATTTTTGCAACGGAGGGTATTGATGACATTGTAGGAAGAGATTAGAGCAGGGCTGAGGTGCAATAAATCTGTCCCACTATCCGTTGATCATATTTATGGTGCAGAACAAGTCTTGCAACTCTTTCAAGGGCAAGCAAGACTTGCCTAGGGGAAGCCACGTTGTTGACAAAGCAGCCAGAAAGTAATTTCAGTGCAAGGAGACACCTTGAGCAGCTGCCTGTTTCTGCAAGTCTGAGGCCAGCCTTTATGGCTCTGGAAAGTGTGACTGAGTAGCTGACCAAGTGCTGTGATGGTGATAATTCAGTTGTTTTTTAACATAATCTACATCATCTGGTTTTACATCTGATGCTGTGTTTGTATTACAGGAATATCCCAGCAAGTTAATTAAATGGAAGGAGTGCTTCCCACAGTGCTGCAAATATAGGTTGGAAAGTTCAAGTTTAAATTCAGATGCCCTAATTTTTGCCGGGATTTTAGTTTTAAGTCTTTAAATCATTGCATTAGGGACAGAGAATGGACCAGGAAATTTTGTCCAGGAAAACCACCTATTTAGATGATGTTAACACCTACAATGTGCTGGGTGGTCTGTGTTTTTGTGAAGCTTATATCTATAAAACTCTTCATATACAAAGATATGTATTTCTGTATAAAGTTTCTTCCAAACCTAATAGCATTTTACATAGTGGGTATACTCAAGAAAAATACCTGGAAAACTCACAAGTGAAAAAAAATTTGTAAACTCGTTAAAGACGCTTGGTTTTACTTATTGTTTTCATTTTTAATATTATCATCAGCAAGGTTCAGAGCCAGCCAGATTTTTCTGCAATGTGACATCTATGGTATTTTATTTGTTTGTATTTTCTTAGATTTTGTCTTCCCAAACCTTCTTTTTGAGTTTGAAAGATCACTGCATTCCTAAGGGAAGCTGACAACCATTTTGTTTTCCAGAGAACATCTCTTTCACATATGGGTGAAAGCAATTAGATCCCTCTCCAAAAAAATTTTGTTGTTGTCTATTTTACAGGAACAAGTGGGCAGCTTTTAACCTACTCTTATATTTGGTGTTTTGCAACTTTATTTTCAGATAAAAATTTACCTGCTGCACTTTAGAATAGGACTGAGTGATATTCTAAAAATATGAACACATTTGGCCTCCATATTTTTCTAAAGGAGAAGACATCTTTCAAGTTCAAAAATCCAATATTCAGTCTTTACATCTGTGAGTGAACTCAGGGCCTATTCTTCATTTGGCTTCATTAGGAATTATGTTTTCAGAAATACCATATGTCTTTATGGAAGTAGAAAGATGGGCTCCATGTTTTAGATTGGAACTCAAATACTAAATCATGCCTGAAGGTGTACCTGATTAATATTTGCCACTTGAACCTTCCTAACTCTGATCTGAGATGCTGTCTTGTCATTCCTCTCCAGATCCCTGTTTCTGCTCTGTTTAGGCCACGTTTAAAGTTAAGCTAGTTTGCAGTTTCAGAGAACGGGGTGAAGATGGGAGGTAAGGCTCAGGCTAATGCCCTGCTTGTGATGAAGGCAGGAGCAGCCTGAAACAGCACAACTCACACTGTGTTGCTCTCTGCTTGGTTGTCTTGGCTTGCTCCTGCTGGCCTCGTCTGAGGAACACGACTGTGGTACAGTAATTGCAGCTGCCTCTTGCGATGAAAAGGAGCCTTCAGATAATGCCTTTCATGCTACAAAAACATGGGGTCAGCTTTTAAGGACATTTAAACATGCCAGGGTTTTGGACAGGCAGAAATGTGATTTTAAAAATTCATAGGTAGCTCATTTAGATATTTAGAAGCTTTTGAAAAGTCTACTTTACGGTTTCTCTGCCCAAATGCACCTCAAAAGTCAGGTCCTTAGTGCAGGACAGACTAGTGTTTGCAGGCAATTGGTTTCTCAAATGCTAATTTTTTTCCTTCCATTTGTAAGTCATCCAGAAATGTGGCCCTTTCTAACAACAGCAAAAAAGTAAAAAAGAATATTTAAAATAGGTTGGCGAGCTGTTTTGTGGACATTTCTGAGCTATGCATTGCCATTTGTCAGCTGTTTGCAGTAAACATTTAGTTGACTCTTTGATGTAGGGTTGGTGTTTGGCTTCCTAAATCACAAGTTCTGCGTTATTTTCCCAGAATAGATGATGTAACTTTATAAATGACTTCTGTTTCTTTCCATAATAAATTTTCAGCATATAATACATATTGTTTGGTTTGTTTAAAAGGACTTCAGTGAGGGGGCTTAAATTAGCTGTTTGTGATCAATTGTACAGAGAGCACTTTAGTTGTTCAAACACTACTAAAACCTCATTAGCAAAGGCAGAGGCACAAAGTGATTTTAAGCCTTTTCCTCCTTTTTTTGTTAAATGTTGTGCATTTTCTGGTTTATGACTGCCTTTACCAGTTCTGTACAAACATTAACTAATTAATGCCCAGAGACTGCTGAGAAGCCAGCAAGCCTGTTGTTCATCCTTTGGTTTTACAGTGGGAAGCAGCTGGGTGAGGACACACAGAGGTCCCACACGCAGGGAGCTGCAGGGACAGGCTGAACTCACAGTAAATAATGCCACACCTGCCCGGGTCAGGCTGCTGTGTTGTTGTGTGGTGCAGCAGGTGATGCTAGGAGGTCTCTGATGATGTTCAGTCACGTAGAAATGTTCTGCTGAGAGCCTTTACGTTTTCATCTCACTGCGTTAACTTCCCACACTTGTGGAAACTGGTCAGGAGACAGTAATCCTCATCCTTAAAAACTAAAGATATTTCATTATTTTAAAAATAGTATTGTAACACATCAGAAAGCATAGCCTCTTTTTTACATGGCACGTAGAGGAGATAAATCATTGGATGCCTTAATTTGTAAGTACCCATTATATTCCAGTTTCATTGCCAGTATCTATTTACACATTTCCCACAAAGAAATTAAAATAGAAGAACATATTGTTCCCCAGACTTGTTGATTGACTTACTGATTTATGAGCTTGGTTTCTGAGACTCAACCAGAGCCTTTCCCATTGAACCACACTAAAAGTCATGAAAATAATGGAACAGAAATACCACATGGCGAAGTCATGCATGCTTTCTGTTTAACCAACATTGGGCTGACCTTGAAATATTTGATTATCCAAACCTTGAAATCTCTGTCAAACCACACAGGAAATACTTGCTCTGCACCACCCAAGACACAGAAGAAAACTGGTGTTAAAAGAAGCCATCCATTTAGTTTTCTTTCAGCACTAACAATTAAATTACCTTAAGCATAGTAAAGCATTGGCAAAATGTGTGCTGACATTGAGTGTTTTGAATTTAAATGTCATGGTAAAGCAATCCTCAGGTCCCACTCTTCTTTCAGACCTGTTGGAGGAAATGCACAGCAGATTCCCTATGCAATCCATCCCATTTCCTTTGTCTACAGCAAACAAACACCATTCCAGGCCAAGTCTCTGTCTTTTTTTTTTTCATGTACTTAGCAGTGTGTACTTTTACTATATAGGTTTTCCTGCAGGTAATGCCTGTTTATTTTTAGCACAGCTAATGGTGTGCTTGCTTACAACATAACAGCCCTGCCTTCTGAATAAGGGGAATGACTCACATTCATTAAAATGGATCTTGATACATTTGGCTACTCATACAAAACAGAGGTGGGGGAATTAGAGGACACAGAATTCATTAATCCATGAGGTGGCAGTGATGCCAAGCAGAGACAGGCATAAATTTCTCATATGTGTCTTGGTGACAAAGTGATTGTTTTTGGGAAAAAGAAAAGAACCTGGAATTGTGTACATTTAGCTCTTGGAGGGGGATGTTCCACATCATCTCTTTTCTTTTCAGGTTGAAAAGAAAAATGGATTGATAAAATCAAACTGATAGAGTCTTTGAAGAAGAACATTCGTGTGAATATCTTAGTATTTTCCATTTCAATTTGAATTTTGGTAATCCTTCAGACTGTTTTGATTCAGTAATTTCTTTCTTTTGGAACGATTTTGCCTAGCAAAAAAAAGAAAAAAAAAATTGTACTGGTGCACAGACTGAGAACAAAATCCATTATGTGAGTAGCAGCAAGAGGTGACATCAGCTTTATGCTACATGGTGATTTTGATTGTGTGTGGGCTGCGTGCAAGTCAATCCCTTCTGTTTAAAATAATGGTGTGGCCAATACAAATAGTTGCTGCTGTTGATACTTGGGAAAATCAGAGGAAGGCACAGAGAGAGTGAGTTCTCTACGCAACTTTTATCTAAGAAAAACACAGCTCCCAACGCAGCTTTTCTTTTAGGACCAGCCACCCACTGACTTCAAGGGGAGCTTGCAGTGTGCAAGGGAGATGAAAGTGGTGCAGCATTTTGAAACTGGGATCCTTTCCATAATGCCAGTCCTTCAAGGCTGTGTTAGTGTGGGAGAGGGTCATCTCCACGCACTGGTGGTTGTATGACATCTACTGAAACAGAATGTTTGCCTCAGCTAACTTTCGTGCCAAACACATGGTATTTTATAAAGACAAGTCGCCTGTGTAGCCCTCTCACGTCCTCCAGTAGCTATGACAATATGTTCAGTGTTGATATGTTTTAATATAGACAAAATAATACATAATCACTAATACTTTGCATGTAAGTAACACTTTTTATGCGGTGTCTGTTAGGCATATTACTGACTTGAATTGACTGGGTTTTCCAAGTCTTTTTTGAGACAAGTAAGTGAAAGCTGACATTTACAAAGTTGGAGTGTTAAAGTTAGACGTCTAAATCTGTACCTAAGGCTCAGAAAGAGCACTTCCTTACTTCTGACCTCCTACGGTTTTCAATACCAACAGTATTATGCAAGTCATACAGCAAGTCAATGACACAGAAGGAATGAGGGAAAAAGCCCCCGTGCTCCAACCCAAGTCATCCACATATATACCCATGGAGCAATTACCATGGATTAAAATAATTATGACTAAAGGTTGGATACCTTACAGATCCCGCTGGTTTCTTTTTGGACTTCACTGCTGCTATCTCAGACCTCCTACAAGGGTCACAGACGCTGAGTCCTAAAGCATTCAAATAGTTTGTGGAAGAAACTTTCCAGTTTGAGATTTTGAGATGTAGTAACAACTTTGGGATTCTTCTTTTGAACTTTGTGTCCAATTGCATCTCCAGACACAGTCTTGATAGGGTGGCTGTGCTGGAAAATTGCATCCATTGTGGACAAAACCCAGCTCTGCTCTTCTGTACTTCCCTGCACTACAGAATAATGCAAAGCTGAGGACAAACAGGCTGAGTCTGAGCTCTGCAGCAGCATGGTGACACCAGTGGCAAGCTCTGAGACGTGGAAGTCACTTCTACTGTGGATAAGGTTGAAACCAACTCTTGCAACTTTCCTATTGCTGCCCAACTCTCACTTCTGGACCTTGCATTTTACTCAGTTCCAAGTGTCAGTGTGCTTCTATCCTAACAAATACATAGGCAGCTACCTGTAACTCAGTGCCTTCAAAGTCTCCTTTATCCTGAAGGATAATTGTTTTCATTATTTTAAATTATGTAATGATGCCAAGACACTGCAGTAATGGATATCCTAAAACACACACACTATAATAATGATTCCCCTTTTATTATGTCTCTCTAGGATGCTTAAACTAATAATCTTTGGAAAGCTTTCCCTGCACCAGATGCAGCTAGCGAATGGTTTTATTGTTATTCCCCACACTACCAGCATCTAATCCATGAAGCCAGGAAAGGCTGTCCAGAGAAGCAGCAAATCAGCATTGATCACTGAGGGACTAATTTCCAGCAGAGTGGATAAATCCCGGCTATCTCTCCTAATGTTCTTCCTGGCCCAAGGCACCCTGACAAACCACTGGCCTCCCTCCAACCCACTGTGAAAGGAAGTCAGGATCACAGCGAGATGATTCAAGGGAATAGTCTCATCCATTGCACCCAGACTGCTTAATTTTATTGAGAAGCCCAACACCAGCTCCCACTGCCAAATCTGTCTTGCTGAGATATACATGAGCAGAAGTTGAGTCTGATTGAGTGTCAAGGACAACAGCAAATCTGTTTCAACCAAAACTGGGAAATATCAGGAGCTGGCTGGGAGTGGAGTTAGGTCCATCCTCCCCTTCCTGATGCACTCACACCAAGAACAAGGCCCTTCCTTTTGGTGTTAGCCTCTGTGGTAAACATGGTGCCCATGCCAAACAGCTATCTTGCTAAAGAGGAGCCACACGGACCAATTTTCCTCCGAAACATGAGCAGGCCATGGTTGCGACTTAAGAAAAGTTCCTTTCCTCTGTTCTTCCAGATCCACCCACAGGGGCTGAACACTGCTGAGTGCCCTGGACATGGTGAGGGTGCCTGCTGTGGAGGAAGCTTTCCATGGCACTGCTGGCACAGTGCTGCAGAACACCCAGGCTCTTCAAATGCTCTTCAGCAGGGCTAACGCACAGGGAGACAACGTAATGGATCCACGTTATCCCCAGGAGTCCACTTCTCCTTTTCACCTCAGTATTGTAATGTGTGATGTGCCAACCCGGGTTTTCTGGGAAATGATGTGCTAGAAGCCCTTCATCCTTGCTTATGAAATCAAGAATAAGCTTTCCGTAACAGGACAAAATCCTTTTTTAAGAGTGTTAAAGGAAGAATGTCCTGCAGTGTAACTTACTTCATTTTAATAAATTCGTGCCACTTTTTGTGAATCTGTGTTTGACCCTTCCTTTTTCTTCTCAAGTTTGGCTTTGGTTCTTTAGAAATTTTGGGAATCTAAAGCTTTCTTTTTGCTTTTCTTTTTTTTTCCCCCCAGCAGCCTGTAAGAATCTGTACCCACCTCAAAGATAATTTTGAAAAATAAAATATGGATGAATTTTCTGACCTTTATGAGTATACTGGAAAGCAGAACAATGTGGTTTGCCTAAAAGACTGATATGTTAGTGAAACTGGAAGACAGCTATGCACTTACAAATGTAACAGCAAGTGTAGTCATGCTGGCAAGAATTACATTATAAGGTCATCATTCCTCAAGCTATGAGGCCTGCACAGAAGACTCTGTCATTCCTAACTCTCTTATCAAAGCCACTACAGAAATAGAATTTTATGGTATGATATGATATGATATGTGATATATATGTATCTATAACAGAAAAACACATGGGAGGACACATTTGAATTAAACTACAACCTTTACATGGCCACCATTTGAATCTTTCTCATTGAGAAAATGCCATTTCCGTTGTGATAGTCTGGAAATTCCTACCCTAATCATGAAAGCACTGGAAAAACCACACAAACTAGAAACACGAGGAGGCCAGAACCCTTTTTAAATTACTCTGGCATATGTTAAGAAATATGGTTAGTCTTTCAATGTTGAAATTGGAGGCTGTCAGGAAAATCTCAGAACCTGCCTCCTGGAAGTTAACAGCTGCAGCCAAGCTCAGTCAGACGCACACAGAGGAGCCTTTGTGAGGGAGATGTTTGGCTCGGACACCACAGGCTCTCAGGCCAGTTACTCCCATTACGCCTAAAAGCATGGATGCATTTTCCTCCTCCCACAGGCACACTGACATTGCTAAAAATATAAGTTTAGCCCAGATGCTGATGCTAATTTTTCCCTGCCTAGTCGCTCTGGACCAGTAGGTCTGTTTTGCAGTTAGTGGTTGTTGCTCTCTCAGACTCAGAAGTAGTAAGGGATAATTGGGCAAATGTGTTAAACTGGCCCTTTTATGACTGGTCTGTTATGACTTTATGCTTCTGTTTACCCTGGGATGCTCTCAGCTCCAGAGGGCTTTGCTGATCACCCAACATCCCAGCGATGGATTTTGCCTATCCCAGACAGCAAGGCAGTATGCTGCTTTTATTTTCAGCTAACCTTCTTAAAACAATAGCTCATCCATTGTCTGGGGGGACTGCAGCTCGTGTACAAACAGGATGGCATGACAGTGAGAGGCCAAAGAGACAGCCTGCTCTCTATAAGTTCATTGGGGGTGGTAAACACAAGAGAGGGAGAGAAGCTATTTAAGCTCCAGAACAATGTTGGCAGAAGAACAAATGGGTCTGAATTGGCCATGAATAAATGTAAGCTGGAAATTAGAAGAATATTTCTAACCCTCGGCACAGTGAGGCTTGGGAACAGCCTTCTCATTGGGGACAAGAAGCCTAACTGGGTTTAAGATGGAACTTGATAAATTTATGAAAAGGATTATATGTTGTGGTTGCCTAAGACAGCAGGGGATTGGACACAATGACGCAGGATGCCTTTTCCAAGCCAATGTTCCTCACAGCAAAAGCAACAATTGCTCTTTCATATTTGTGTTTTTCAGGACCTTCTTTTCCGCTCTAGGGCTGCACTTCTATTCATAACCACGTTGAAGGAATTTAGGTTCAAAAGTCGACTCAACCTGACATCTTTCTTGTGCCAGACTGTGGTGCTGGCCTGTGACCATGCCGAAACTCAACCTGGGAATGAAACCCAGCCTTGATTTTTTTTGGAAATTATATTATTTGCTGCGACTGAAAAATGACAGAGCCTTAATTCTTACAGTGCTCTTACTGATGCAGAGACTGCTATGCAAATTTGGCACAGTTTACTGTTTCTCATCAAGAAAAGCCTAAGACTAGAATAATAAATAAATTCCTGATTGGGGTGAAGGTACACTGGCAAAACTGTTTAGGGCAGTGTAAACAGTTTATCACCCACTGTATACCTGGAGGATGTGATAAAAATAGTTGTTCAGGCTCAGAATTTAAAACTGTTGCATAGCAATGTGAAAGACTTCTGTATTAACCAAGTGAAATTTAACAGAAGTATTCAACATTAGGATTTCTGTATACCAAATATAAAAAAAGCTCATCATAATATTTTTCCTTCCGGAGCCAGTGGTGACATCATTCCAGTATATATTATTTTGTTTCAGGGAAGGCGGCTATTACATGGTTTTCATGCTGAATCATTGGCTAGAGATAGCGAAGACTTTTCCTTAATCCTATCAGCCTTCCTCCAAATTATGGCTGTGTAAAACACAGTCAAAGTCACACCACCTAAAAGTCTTGAATTGTGCAACAGTGCATTCCTATAAACACTTGAGCTGTTGGGTAGAGCTTCACTAAGAAGGAAGATGATGATTCCTTAGAGGAGCTTCTAACTGCACATTTGTTATTACCCAAACAAACTGCTTAGAATTCCAAAAGGGTCACTGCAGCCTCTGTAGGCTAGAGCTGTTCTTCTGCACTCTCACAGCATTCAGCAGGCACAGCTGGCTGCAGATGCATTTTGCCTGCCTGCCTCAGCGTCCTGCTCTGGACAAGAACAGGGAAATCCTTTTGACAATATCAGAAGTCTCTCTCTTTCTGGTGGTTTCCTCTGTGGGTAATTCAGTACAGCAAATCCACGTCACATATCATACTTTAATAGCAACTTTAGATATTTGAGATGATTGCATGATACAGTCATCCACCATCCTCTCATTGAGCTGTGTTGGATGTTGGTGCTTAGCTGCTATTTGTGATCTGTTTTGGAAAGTTTATAAAAGCTTCATGAAAAACTTGGAAGGTGGTTGGTCTTACTTCTCTGCCTGCCAGTTGTGCCTTTCATAAATTAGTGATAATGATATTTACATCCTTTGTGGAGTACCTGGAGGTGCAGCAAATGAAAAGCAGCAAATAAAATAGATCGTGATTAGCTGTGACTTTATGTGATAAATACAGACAGTTATTTCAGAGCTGCATTAACTTGAATTTGGAGTTCTATAAAATTTTATTAAATCAAGAAGGACGGTAATCATTTCACAAACACTATCTTCTACAAGTCTATGCTCACTCTTTACGCAGATGAATTCCAGATGCTGGTCCAAAAGAGCTACATTGTGCTTTATCACACAGAACCTGGTGTTCAAAGTGCCAAAGGAAAAATGTCTACAAAATACTAAGGGCCAAGAAAGTAAACATATTTTTTGGATAATGGCAGTTCTATATGGACCAGTTCCAAAGGAAGTGTCTCAAAAATTAATGGACTGCACCAGACCTCTGAGCCATTTCTGTCTGGAAGACCACTTACAAGCAGCAGTGTTGGTAGCCAGAGAGAAAATGTTCAAATGCCGCAAGTTGGTTTGTGCATTTGAGAATAATTCACAGAAGAATCTTATTAGGGCCAATTCTTATTAGGAATGGAGGCTGGAACGTAAGTTGCCATGTCTATAGTGTTGCAGCACGCAGAGTAGCTGTGCATGACTAATTTCGACACCAGAGAGCAAAGCATTCTCTTACGATTTTCAGAAACAACCTTTTAAAAGTCCTGGGCATTAGCAAAACCTTTCTGGTTGGCTCAGTGGTGCTGTGTCTGATTTCCTTGCTGCAAGATGAGTACCCAGATCTGTGCATTACAAAACAATTTGTCTATGAACTTAGCTACTGTTACTGTATTTATATTTGGCTGGGTTTCTGATTGCAAACTGCCCGCAGTTACGATGTCTATCAGCAAATAAGATACTCCCAGGCCATAAAAGTGTCAGAAATAGGATGAGAGTAACATCACTGGTTTCAGATTCTGGCTGGCACTAATGCCTCCATCAGCTTTTCCACTGTTACAAAAGCAAACTAATGGAGTAAGGATGTGGAATTTACCACAGCAGATTGGTTAAGAGATGCTTCACGTTCAGGATGGACACTCTGGTGGAGCCACAATATTACCCTCATTACTTAGAAGAAGATGAGGTTTGATCCTGCTTTTAGTGGAGTCAAAGGTCAAATGCCATGAGGCAGCCAAAATATAATTCACAGAGTGAACTGTGCCATGCCAGAGTGGGATCCGAACACTGTCATAAAATTGTCCAGCTATTTAAAAAAAAAAACAAGCCCTAGAGATAGTATTTAACTCTCTGACCTCCAGCAGCAATAAATTGCAGAGGCAGGAGGAGGAAATACACGTATTTTTACTGGTACATTTTCCTTGAATTTGAGGCTGTTGTCAGTTTTCCATGTTTGTGGCTGGAGGTTTAAAAGCAGAGTGTGCACTATTGATAAACAAGCAAAGGAAGATGTGTGAAGTTCTCTGCCTTGCATGCTTGCTGCTGACTTTGTAAAGAAATCTCTTATGCACATTTAAAGCAAATGAATTTTTATACAGTTTAGGATTGTATTCTCATAGAAGAAAAAGATAAAATCAATTTGATGTATAGGACTATTTGGACAGGCTCTATCAGCTTTTGGAATTTATGTGGTATTAAGAAGCGGTCATCAACCAGTGGATTTTGACTTTAAGTGACATTTAGAGTCACCTATAACTCAGAAAGTATTAAACTGGTCTAATAAGGTGAATTTGTTATAATACAAAAGACTCTTTTATTTTTATTTTTTTATTATTCAACATCCTGTATTTATTAGTAAGGACATTGCCTGGTGACAGATCTCAGCTGCAGATTTCTTGAGGTGATAGTGTTGCTTATTTTCAAAACAGCAATTGAACAGACAAGAGAACAAATGCTTTCTCTGTACTTTGAACTGTGTTACCCCTGCAAATTTCACAGTAGCATCATTTCTATCTGTGTGTCTGTTAAGCAGAAGCAACGTACTTTTTAATACAGCTTAACAGTTGTCACTTGGCTGGTAATTTGCATTCTTAATGTTTCAACTTGCAGTCATCATCATTGAGCTGGCCCTTCACAATCTTAAGGCACTGATGTGATTTGAAGTATTTAACCTCTTGGATCAACGGAACTGAAGCTCTGAATTTAAAACAGGAAAAAGAAGTCTTGCTAAGATTAAGCAGGATGGGGGGTGCATGCTGCTAAAGTATTTGTATTAAGTGCTAGTTTCTTTCCATTGAAGAGGCACGCTGGGAATGGCTTTCTCAGCTGGAAGTATTGTGATGTGTACGTAGCACACATCCCCAGGGAGGGATGCTATGTATTATTTACTTCTAGTTTTACAGTTAGACTTGCCCAATATAGATTGTGAAGCTGCTTCCAGCCTCAGAGCCACAGAACAGCTGACCAGAGCAGAGTAGCTTCTGAGCAGGACCCCATCCTGTGTTGGCTCACCACTGCCTCTAACTGCCTGGTCTGCTGCATATTTCATAGAGCTGAGATAAACAGAGTGTTTCCTTCCCAAAATCCATCCCAGTTTCAGAGTATTGGTATGTTGTAGAAATAATTTTTGTGAGTCTTCTGTTTAAGCCAAGATACATGTGGTTGCCATAAGCGCGGAGGATACACGTACCTACCAAGTAAAGTAACTGTGAGATGAAACACCCTACGCTGGCAGGAGATGAACTGTTACGTGATTTTGTTTCATTTTAAAAGTTCTGTGGATTGAAAAGACATTGGAGCCACATCTTAATGGAGCCCCACGAATCACTTTAACCTTGGCAGAGCAGTGTCAGCTGGCATTAGGCTTTATCACAGAGATAACACAGTGCGGAGGAAGTCACCTCACCTGTCCCCGCAGTGCCTGTTACGTAAGATGCTGTCTGCCCTCCAGTGCAGTTTGGGATTTTTCCCCAGTGAAGAGTGACAGGTCCCAGCCCAGGTGATGCTGGGGGCAGTGTGGTGGCCACACTGAGGGTCACAGAATCATAGAGTGGGTTGGGTTGGAAGAGACATTAAAGATCATCTAGTTCCAACCCCCTGCCAGGGGCAGGGACACCTTCCACCAGAAGTCATGCTTGGATGTACATCAAACCCCAAAGCAGGTATTACAGGAGTGTGAGGGGAGTGGACACAGGGCTCTCCCCTTTTGCTGAGGAAGACATTTATAGAAAGTAGAAAAATTACTGAATAAATCTTGCATCGCTAGCGGGATCTCCCCACACCACACAAATGTTTGAAGGTCACCCTGAGAAGCCCGGAGAGCTGCAGTCTGCAGATGTTTCCAAGGGACGTGTTTCCCTTTGATAAAGTTTCGTGCTCACGAGCAGTGTTTTCCCTGGGAGGTAGTTTCTCCAGACTCCCTGCCTAGCCCCTGGCTCTTGGCAGGGGTGGAAGTGGTGACTTCAGTTTTTTGAAGCTGAGTGTTACTAATTATTCCCCAAGCGAAGTGCAGCTACAGGTACCATCCATCTTATCTGTTTCTAAGTGACTACTCTACCAGACCCAGAAGGCATGGAGAAAAGTTTCAATAACCTACTTCAAAAATGGCACTAAAAAGTATTTATTAATACTCAAATCACACAGTTCTGATCAAATTATACTTTTAAGTGTCAAAAAATTTGAGAAACCCCTCATTCACCTACATGCCAGGCCTCCTAGAGGTGATGCTCACCATTTTTCCAGACTTACACTGTTTTCACTTCAGACTGGTTTTATTTCTGACTGATTTTGTCTGGGGAAGTCTGTGAAGAGTCTGTCCCCTTACAGCTTCCAGCAAAAGCCCCAGAAGGCCGCTAGGGCAGTGTATTCCTTTGCTGCAGCTTCTCTCAGCTGAAACTCTAGGCTACCTAGTGTGTGATTTTATATGTTGTAGTGCTGCAACCTCTACTAGGTTTTGCTTAACCATTGAATCAGGGAATTAGAGAACCATAGAATGGTTGGAGCTGCAAGAGACCTTAAAAATAATGTTTTCCCAAGGTGATGACACCTTCCGCTAGACCATGTTTCTCAAAGCTCCAACCAGCCTGGCCTTGAACACTGCCAGGGATGGGGCAGCCACAGCTTTTCTGGGCAGCCTGTTTTCAAGACAAACTATTGGCTAAAGAGTTTTTTTTTTTTTTAATATTGCATTGTTCACATGCATTAATTAGACCAAACCAAAACTTGTATTATCCCGATATGGAAAAGAACAAAAAGTTTCAGTGAGTTACTTGGTATCATTCATCAAAATAACAGAAAATAGGGTGTCAGACTGAGTTCTTCAGTTCTGCACCTTTTCTTCTAAACCTCATCATCACTAGACTCAGGTGGGTTTCAGCCTGGACATGGTCCTCAATCTATGTCTCCTCCTAACTTCACAGTCCAGAAATAGTTACAAACAAGCAAACAAGTATGCTTTGTCAGGAAAATACCATTAAGTGCCATCTCTGTCACAGGACTTTCACAGACACTGAGAAGCCCATAAAAAGTCATTTTTGACAAAGCATTGTTAAGTCACATCAGAGAGGAAACTGAATGCTCTTTCAACATCATTTGTATCAAGCTATTTTACAAAACTTAACCTGAATTTCTGGAATGCTCTCTGAATTTGCAGTGCTCAAATACAAGGATGTCCTGAAGCTGATTTCATGGCCTCTTTGCAGATGTTGCTCACATCCCAAGAAAAGACAGCACACACTGTAGTGGTAGGATGAAAAGTCTGCTTTCTTTTAAACTAACAGCATCAGACAGGCCACTAGCTATCCACAATGCTGGTACTGTTAGTCAGAACAGATGTTGTCAGGATTTAAGGTGTTGGACTCAGAGTCTCAACAATTCTGGTCATGTCCTGTTGCTGGTGAAGGAAAGCTACCTCTGTGATTAGTTACACTCACATAATATGCTGTCTAATTGCTAGTCTCAGTCCTCCTTTGCATCTCTGAGGGCTTGTTTTGACTCTTAATGTTCCATAAATTATTTTCCCTCTAAGATCATCAAGGAGAACAAGAGACAAGAGACAAAGGGAAATGTCCCGAATAAGGTGACATAAATTGCTTTCTCCCCAGACTGAGCTTCAACAGAGCTGCACAGTCACAGGTTTTATTTAAAATTTGTTATGAGTGTCCCCACTGTCAACAGAGAGAGAGAGAGAATTATTATTTGTGAACTTGGATATTTTAAAATAAAGGAAGGTAATAAAAAAGCTGACGAGAAGGTAAAAGCCTATTGGTCTTTTTGACGAATCACCAAGAACTTGCTGAAACACCAATTGACAGACATTATATAAAATCTAAAATCATCAAATAAGTGAAGAGCAAGTTGAGAATCTATAACATTGAAATCAGCAGAAAAGACCCATTGACTTAAATGGAACGAAAATCTGGCCATTGAACAGAAGCACGCTGCAATCATAATATAAAACCTAATCATGAAATCACAAGGCCCCTCGTGTTTTATTGCTCCTGTATTTCTGTCTCCCTCACTGACCCACGAACGTGACAACGGAATAATTTCTATTCCTAAAGCAGCCCTTGTCGATAATGGAGTTGATGTAAGTTTTCAAACTGGGCCCAATGACATAGTTATGAATTAAAACATTTTTATTCTTTTTACCCCTCTCACCCCTTGCCCCCACTGCAATCCATCTCTGTGTCCCTACAAGCATGGGATTGGTCTGGAATTGCTGCAAGTGCAACGTGCTCACTAAAGGGACAGAAGTGGTAAGGGTGGAGGAGGAATACCTCTACCTGCCCCCTACTGCAGAATAAATTAGTAAGTGGCTTTGAGTGACAAAGATAAATCAACTGGTATGCTTTATCTAGTCTAAGTGACTTCCTAGATTCTTTTTATGAGTAGCTCTTAGGGACTTCTGCAAGCTTTTTTAAGTGGACGATGTTTAGTTGCCATTTGACTTCATTTTTTTTTTGGGTTGCAGTAGGGCAGAGGTGGGTTTCTCAGAAGGATGACAAATCACTATGGCTCAAATGCAGTGCTTTATAAAGCTTTAGAAAGAAACATTTGGAGACTGCCCCTCAGTGTCCGGGCTCAGGAAAAAGTGACAAGGACAGCCCAGGATGCTGGGGGGACAAAATGAGGATGGTCTGAGGACACGCAGGGGCTGGTGGAGTGGTGAATGATTGTTCCCCCTGGACAGGAGAGCGATTTCATGGTCTTCGCTGGCACCAGGCAACTCTGTTTGCAGCAGCCAGTGAGAGCTTTACTTGCAGGTTGCTCAGCCTTTAGGGTGGACACAACACAAGTTTAACTCAGAGCTTTTCAGCCCCGCTCCCTTCAAACTCCTCATGAAATTAAGTATGCAGCAGCCCAGGACTATGCTCAGGTTTCTCAAAGGCTTGGTCAGAAACAAGAACCTGGTTGGCATTTTTTGGAAAATGCCCCTTGCACAGAGGGGAGAAAATGCTCTTTCTGCAATTTTGAGAAAAGAGAAAATAATTGCAATAAAAGTAAAATGTTCTTGACTTGAAAAGGAAGAGGGACAGGGACACATGTTTGTTTTAAGCTCCCATATGACCCCCAAAAGCTAGGTCTTTTTCCAGACCCTAATACAAGGTAAACTTGTGCAACCTAAATGCTGCTTAGGGAAGATCTGCAGCTCGCAGGAACAAACAGACCTGTAACAAAGTGTGTGGATTTTAGTCCCTGGCCTGGTAAAGAGGCAAGGCATCCCTCTCTATGGATGCCTTCTCTGAAGAAGGAGGGGACCACACCACAGGAACATTTATGATGTTGCAAAAATATACTGGAAATACACATTTCCATTTTTCCTACAGTCTGAAGATGAGAGGATTAAGTTTTTTGTATTATTAATTTTATTATGTTTGTAGCCTACAAAGTTAGAAAAAGGAAAAAAAGTGATATAAAGTGAATGTATTCCTGTGTCATTTTTCTTGTTGCTACTTCTAATATTTGTAACAGGTCCACAAAGCTGCTCAGAGAGTAGCTGCCTCTTGTCTAATGTCATAAACACTATTATGATTTTAAATTTATGACTGCTTATCTTTTCAAATTTCATAATCACGTCATCAGTAGAAACACACTGTTTATACCCCAGAGATAACCTTCCCACCCCAAATGGCATGATTATCAATTTATGACAGGAACAGAAGGTTTTGTGTATGTAACTTCCATTGCTCTGGCTATTTTTCATTTTGAGAACATGCCATTGTCTTGTGTCAGGCAGGATTTTCTTCCATCCCTTTAGGTCTTCAGCAAAGTAACCACCTGAAATGCAGAGCAATTTATGTTTGTAGCCTACTCCATCCCCCCGTTTTGTTGGCATTGGAAAAGAAGTGGATGGTTTCCTGTACCAATGTGAATGTCTGTATTTCTGTAACTTCTGAACATGCTAATGGCATCTACCTATAATCCCAATAAGAAAAGTTTATTTTTGGTCTTGCAGTCCTAAGTAGAGTGCACAGCATATTTTAATACCCTGAAGCTGCTAGCATTTTACAAAATATTGACAGCTGATGCTGCAAGACAAAACTAGATTAAAATAAATCTTAGAAGGTTTTTAATTTGGAAGAAAGGTACCTAATACCTACCACCTTGCAGGTTAAAGAAATTGCAGAGGACAAAATCTATTTAAGAGTGTTATAAATTGCAAAAAACAGGAATATCTCAGTTATTTGCATACTAACTGTTTTTATATTGTGGTGCAAAGACAGACACACACATGAACACGTTTGTGCATTTATTTTGTTGAAGTTGTTATACTGTAAAACCTATGGAGGGAAGATAGATCAGTCTTAAGGTAATTATGCCGTTATATTCACACACAGAGCACGAACCTACTTTTATTCAGAGTAACTGCATGCTGAGAGTTGTGGTACTTCAGCTATTCTGGTCTTGTTAAATCTGTTGGGTAGGCAAGTCATCTTGTAAACCATACTTTGCACTTTACTCAGGTAGACAGCTCTATTAGAGGATTTTATTTGCCACTGCTATGTCTTGTGCTGGAATTCCCCTCATGCAACAAAGTAAAAAAAATTGTTGATGAAAATGCATGACGTGGTATTTTATAACCATATTTAATATCCTCCGCCCACACGCACAGGAGGCTATCCAAAAAAGAGCAAGAAAGAATAAGGTCACTTACATTACCTAGATAAATTGAAACAAGATATATATTAATGAATCGATAAGCTGATAAATCTAGCAGTTCCCCAGCAGAAAGAAGTGTCCTATCCCCATTCTCTTTCAAAAGGTGTTCTTGTTATACGAATGAGACATTCTGCACTGATGTCTGGAAGAGATGGCCCTTTGCCTACGTCCTGCATGCGTGTTTATAAAGTCATTTTAGAGAAGTCAGGAGAGCCTCTATTTAAGAATGTCCTCTCAAAAATAAGTTAATAGTAAGAACTCTTTACAAGTGCTCTTTGTGTCCCAGTTTAACTTGTTGGATCTTGGGGATAAGCAGAGCTTGGAAAATTCATGCACTCAACTCTACACTTCCATCCTACAAGTCAATTGTCAAAATGGATTTTCCATTGATTATCAGCAATGGACCATCTGCTACTCCTTTTTTCAGTGTTTTCTGGATTTCAGATGTTCCCATTTTCCTTCATCTGCTCCTGTCGTTTCACCTCATCTTCTACTTGTACAGTCAATGAGATAATCATTCACACACATGATCTTTTATCCTTGCAGTCATATTAAATCAGTATGCTCTTTTATTCATGCTCAACCGTATTGAATCAGTCACTCAGTCATCTCACATCACGTTCAGGTGGGCAGCCAGGCATATTTACCTCCAGACTCTACTCACAGACATATTTCCTGACCTGTTCACTTTCAGTCAGTCATTACCTCTAAGCCCTGAACAGCAGCTTTAGCTCAGGAGACCTTTTATTCATAGAATTGCTTCATCAAACTCTCTTTTACGCTTATATTCCTCAGGCATTCATTGGCTGCAGGTTGCTTTATTTTTATCTCTTTGAAGGGAACAAACAAAGGAATCCAGTTATGTGGATTGTAACTCCTGTGCTCATAACTTGAGCATGTTAATGAGACCATGGGACTTGTCTTTTGGTGGCTCTATCTAGATCTGCACGACTTCCCAGCCAGCTCAACTGGGACCAGAAGGATTGCAGCTCTGAGGATGGGATACGATGCATAATATATGCATAGACACATGTAATTAGTAGAGTCCAAATGAGAACTCCTGGTTTCTTTCTGTATTCCTCACAGCTAGACAAGACAGCCAAGCTTTGTCCAGAGATAACACACCTGATTTGATCAGCTGATATAACTGGAAAACAGCTGACACTTTTTGAGCCACTGAAGCCTATTTGTCATTCCATCAAGGTCCCAATTCTTTCTCTCCTTTCCTCTGTAAATTTCTAAGTAGTTGTGCATGGGCTTATGCCAGCAGAGTATGATTATTCACCTAGTGAAGTACAGCACAGAGAGAACCATGTACGTGTACTTTTGTGAAGTATGTAGAGATTCAGGGCAGATGACTGTTACCTATTTCTGTTCCTTGTGCAAACAAGGTCTGTGTTTTATGAGTGATCCCATGGAGAATATTTCAAAACAGGAATTAATTCATTAGTTCACTGCTATGGTACAGCAATAGCAGCTACACTAGAAGCCCAGCAGCAATTCTCTTTGCAAAGATCTGCCACAACGTATTCTCAATGGTGCTAATGAGAGCACATTTCTTTTTTACACAGAAGCTCTGTCTGATATTGTAAATCAACTGAAAATATAAAACTTTGATTATGGATAACATAGATAGCAACATATTAATAGGAGCAGCTGCTGATACAAGGCAACTGATGGAGTAGGAGAGCCACTGCCATTTTTCTCTGCCGTGTACTTTGCTCATATATCTTGTCCAGGTAAATGCTGTGATCACATCCATTTGCCATCTCTTGGCAACCTTCATTTCTCTTCTACATCCACGACTGATACTCTGTGACTTAATTTTGTCCACTGCATGTCCTGGTTTTGAGCTAGCTGTCCTACTTAGTGGCAATTACATCCCCATGTATCACTGATGAATGATTTCCTAGATGGATGTTTGTTATAAATCCATTCATTGATCTTCCTGACTTGTGCTGAAATATTTAGCACCTTATATATTTCTCTGTGCTAAAAAAAAAAATAAAAAATTCTGTAGAGACCTTTTATTTCTGCTCTATACATCATTGTAAGCAGGATGCATTTTTAAATGCTTGAAGAGACAGATGAGCTGATTCTTCAGAAAGTTGCTGAAGTTATGAGACACTGCAACTCAGCTTTGTTCTCCAATCCCTCTTCTCTCAGGATTCGTGCTCTCAACACCTGAACTGTATTTATGCCTGGTTTTGTTGGAATTTCTTATTCTACAGAACACAACATTTCCAATGAGATATTATCTACATTCTCCATGTTTGCTTCATGATCAGACTTTAATTTCCTTGAAGCAGTTCCCTTACCACAAACACAAACCTGCTATACTTATCTCCTTGGATATAAATGTAGAGGGAGCTGTAAATGTCAAGTGTTCAACCACTGTCATGTTTATGGACCACTTATCGAAAGCTTCTTTCAGGCAGGCTGCTGCCAATGCAGGTGGCATTAATAGCTCTCACAGGATCATGTTTCCACTTACAACTCACTTGGATGTTCCTGCCATCCCTTGTTGTCATTACTGGGGCAATTCATGCTTAATACAGTGTCAGGAACTTTCTAACCCCAAACCAAGGTACTTTAACAGTGAATGTTATGAGCACAAGGTCAGGGAATCATATCCAGCATGCAGGCAGAGAGGCTGCACTTAAACATTATGTTATTGGCCAGTGTGTGTAAAATTGACCCTGGCCTCCTCGTTAGTTATAGGAGGCAAATTGGAAGAGCTCTTGTATATTCTGCCACCACTTGCAGTGACAATATGAGGTGTGGGAAGCTTTTGTGCAGCCAATTCCCTGAGAGGAGCTGGAAGGGGAAGGCTGAATGAAGGGCCTTGCACACAGCCCTTCTCCTCACCAGTACGCACACTATGAGGGCTGTCATCGTGGCAGTAAATCTAAAACTGGCATATTGGCAGTGCCTGAGCATCAAGGTCAGTTCTCAACTACGCCTGTAATTTCCCTTCTCCAAATTCAATCCCACTGCAAAGAGATTATGGGCTTGTGGCCGACAGTTGATTTCAAGGACATCACCGAATCCTTTATCAGTTAATTTAAAATGTTTTGTTCAAGTTGGGACCATGATTGATGTAGTTGAATTCAGCATTTTTTTCACCTTTTTGCAATGAATCTTCCTATTTTTTTCTAAGTTCTTCCACTGAAGAAATGTTTAAAAAAATAAGGTGTTTCTGTGGTGTGACCTAACATGTCCCATGTGACAAAAAGTCAGGATGGCTCACAGTCTAGAGGAGTGGCTAACACCTTGTTCTGTAGGTAAGTAATGTTTTTCTTAAGTAGCACTGACTACTCTTCTGCACTTGGAGGAACAGAAACTCAAGAACGTCGTTGTCCATCTCCTCTTTCTTCTCCTATTTATTCTGCAGAAGCCAAAATCCCTCTAGGCTCGAATTAAGAAAATGGTAATTCTCTGCATTTTACAATAGTTTGGGCTCACTAACAAAAAAAAAAAATCTTTCTTATGTAACACTGCAATAAGATTGTTATGCCCTGGATAGCAAAAACAGTGGTAGAAGTTGAAATTAATATACCTCATAAACAGCATAATAGAGACATATTCAGATCAGTAAAGTAAGACAATTCTGATGATGATGATGAATGGTCAACAGACAGTTTTTTCCCAAAATCTGGGGTTGGATATCAAGGATGGAATTTAAACTACCTTGTTCTTGCTGGTTTTGGGCAAAGAACAAAATTTGGCCTCCCATGCATTATTGTTTTCTTCATTCTCCTGGGTTCTATTCTGCTCAGGGCCAAGACCTGTTACTGCTCGTTGCTCTGTACAATTCCAAGCATGCTCCTAGGTCTTGTAATAAATAATAAAAACCAGTCCTAAACCCAGAGAAATAGAATGGCTTTCAAATGAGGATTTTTATGCTTTGTGCAGCACCAACTTACATGCAGTTCTCGAAGTATTCCTTGTGAATTTAGTTGATTCTGATAATTACACTGCAGAAAAAGGCAGCATTATTCATCTGTCTACTGTGCAAATGCAAGCTAACTTAATAACTGCAGTCTTTCTCCTGTGCACATAACTTTTTACAGCATCCTTCAGTTTATATGCAATTGCTGTTCTTCTATCTTGAGATAAATTAACATTGAATAATTGCAGTGCAAGGTCAAAAATCAATTAAACTGAAATTACAGTTATTTGTTTGAAAAGCTCAAGTAATATTTTATATCACAAATCTCTTAGGTCACAGGTCAAATGGGTTAATCAGTAACCAGTTTTCTCTGCAATCCTGACTCGGATCTGCCTGTAGCAAGAGTGGTAGAAGGAGAGTCCTGCATATCTGCTTATGGTCAGTAGCAAAAATGTGGGGGTTTGCAAAAGTTATTGGCATTTTTTCTCTGCTTTTCTACTGAAGTGTCTTACTGCACCTGGACAACATGGATTTTAAATGGTGGAGAGCTATACTGTGTGCCCCTGGATGAACTCATGCGGCTTTCCAATTAATTCAGAACTGAAATGTCTCAGGCGCTGCGTTGCACCTTCTTTTGGGGTCCAGATTTTTCATCTACACCCCAGATTTTTCAAGTACCCCTCACCTGTCAGCAAAACGATGTCTCTATTTCTAAGTCTCTCCTCTTCCCCTTCCCCAAATTGTTTGTTGGTTGTTCTTCTTTTAGCGGTTCATCCTTATTTCCTGCAATCATCAAAATTGTAAAGCAGTTATTGTAATGGCAGAAGCAAAGTTCCACATCTTTAATTGTAAAATATGATATTCATACATCCATGAGACCTGCATTGAGAAAGTAATGAGAATTTTGCAGACGCAGTGGTTTGGCTTAAAAAGTGATTCTAACTAATCCAGAATCCATTAGGGAAACGTGAAAAGTGGCGATGTCCTGAAAAAAGAAAAAAACAAATATCCTTTTATAAAACCAAAATTAACAAGCACATCTTAACCTGCTCACAGAAAATTTGAAAGATTATTTCAGAATGGTGTACGTGCATTTCATTCTGTCATTTATAACTACCTTATTTAAAAAAATAACCCCCAGTAGAACAGCCAACAGACATATAGCAAATACTGGTCACCAGGAGCAACCTCCAGCAGCTGAGACAGAAAATTCAAAGCAGCAAAATGTTATCTAGGTGATAGACAACCATTTTCCATATGATTCTTGGGAAGATGTGGTGGTGGTGGTGGTATGTCTGGAGGTTTGATTATCCTAAATTGCTTACTGGGTATTATTCACTCTCTGGGTATATGTTGTTGAAATGCAATTTGCAGCTCCAGACCTAATTATCAATGACAATGTAACTTTTTATAGTCAGCTAATTTTCTCAAAAGAAATAAAACATGGAGCATTCTTTGCTATACTATATTGATATGACGGTGACTTCAGCAAGGTGGGATGGTTTCAGTTCGATTCAAAACACACATGAATGTTTAGGATACTCAAACGGATGGATCAGGTTTCAGAGGGATCTCCTGGATAAGCAAGTTCAGTGACTGTCTTTGGTTCCCATGCTCTCTGAAACACCTACTCCATCTCAAAACTGGAGTGGCTTCCTGTCCTTTCTGCAGCTAGGAGAGTGGTGCTCTAGAACCTGACACAGGAATGCTGCTCCAGGGGTTGGAAAACTTATACTGGTCTTGATTACATTTCATTTGGAGTATTTTGCCTTAAATAATGTTTAACAAAGAAAATAATTTCTACCATACATTTCTGATCCTAACTGTCCATTCTAGCTGGGCAGCACAGATTTCTTTTGAAGTTTCCTGCTGTTTATTTTGCTTATCATTGTGGGTATGGAGAAGTGGTTAGAAAAAAAAAAAGGGGAGGGGAGGAAGAGCTAAGCTCTGTGTTATAACTTCAAAGATGATGGAGTGATGCTTAACTCCTCCTTTGCCTGTAGCCCCAACTGCAGTTTCTCACCCTCTTGATCATTTAGTTTGTTTATTTAGTGCCAAGAATAGGCTTAAAATATGAAACCTGCATCACTCCTCAGGGTTATCAGTCATTGTTTCCTATGAAAGGGAGAGGATAGTTATGTGTAATGCAAATGGGTAACTATTTCTAAGATTCACACATGAGATAAAATAATTTGGTTAGTTGTTTAAATATTGATAACTAGGCTGTCCTGGGATTACTTGTTTTCAAACTTCATTGTTTTGGTCCCCTTTCCTTTGTTAAATATGAATCCTTTTTCCTACTCTTCTCTCTTCCTCCTACTTTTCAATTCCCTTTGCTTTGCTGCCTTTACTTTTCTACAACACAGTGCCAGAGCTTTCATTTATTTGTTCCTTTCTCTTAAAAAATAATATATATATTTTGCCATTTACTTTCTTTTCTTAGCTGGAAAGCAGGAGAAAAACCACATGGAGTGGTGAAAAGGAAGAGCAACATCATCTTCTATGAATGTTGCCAGCTAGGCATCCATACTCAAATCAGTTTTAGGTAGGCCCAGGAATGTAAGCACCACAAAGCACCAAATTTCTTGCTTTTTCTTTCAGCTGCCCACGTGTTTTTTTTTCTCCTTGTTCTTGAATACCCAAATAAATAATTATGTCAACTACTTTTTTAAAGTGTTTTCACTGAGCTGCTATTTAACAATAGGGCGTTTCATTGCGTATCGTTTGATCAGTTTTCTACACGGTACCTTACATCCTTAAGCACCGAATAAAATTAACAAACTCCTCAGATAATATAATTACTTATGGTCTCTTATATTGTCGTGCATTAAATTAACTGAGAATACATAATTGCTGTCATTAATACCTCCTGTCTCCTTAATGAAGCAAGAGGTAGAGGCACAAGCTTATCCATCGTGTCTCCATAGAAGTGTCAGGACTTGGTAGATGGATTGGCTCCTAGCTCCAGGGATGCCCCCTCAAACCCATCAGGTTTCACTGTTTTTGCCATGCTCAAAATGCAAAGATCTGAATCCCTTTAGAGTGGTCCCAATGTGAGTGGTATGTTGCTGAAGGTGGTGCAACTAATAGCCACGTAGGGTGTCAGAGGATGTCAAACAGGGAGATTTTCTGCCTGCAGTAATCCCAACAAGTAAAGCAGAGCGGAATTAAACATGTGCTACCTCTCCTTAGAGGCACTTTCTGTGCACCAGATCATAGAGAAAAGTACAATGAGGTCTTTTTACATGAATACTCGATAAAACAATACACTTACAGAGGTAAGTTATTTTGAGGACACTAACTCATGTGAAATGATATAAGAATGAACCCACTTAAAGGAACACCTGAAAAATAAGTGCTGCATTGCAAACTGACATAAATTTCACATAGCAGCAGGGAACTTCAATGAATATTAGTCTTGTGCAACACGCTTATGTGTGTAAAATGGGTTTCTACTGTACTTTGGCTTTAAAAACATTATTCACTGTTTTCTAGTACAAAACCCCAGCAGGCATGCACTTGGCTAGCTAGTGAAGAACTCTGCCCCAGTTTTCCATAATGCGTTCGTGAAGGGATTTGTAACAACCAGTGGTTACTGCAGCAGAAAGACTAAAATGTTGTACTGTGGCACTTTTGAAACCAACACAAAAGTTCAAACGCTACAGCTCTTGCAGGCTAATAATGTGATATAAACAGTGGCATATTGCTACCAATGTATAATCCATACTCAAAGCAGCCATTCATTAGCACTTATAATTTCCTTTCTGTATACTCTGCTCTTCAGGTTAAAACTATGGATTTCAGAAGCCTCTGTTGGTGACTCAGCCCCACTGTGGTAAATACCTGCGCCCTACAGGGCTCCATTCGCCCAGCGCCTTGTGGAGAGTCCCCAGCACATTCTATTGCAGCTCCCTACATCTCTCAGCTCTCTTTTGTGCAGATCTGCTGCTGTCTGAGCATCTGTGATGAGAGCAGGAACGTCAAAGGGCTCATCAGCATATCAACAAAATGTAAAGCCTGGGGCTGCAGCAAACAAGCCCGGAGAGTGAGCAGCAAACTGCAGTCAACACGAGGCTTGGGGCTGGGCTGGAGTGCTGCAAACGCTAAGAAGAATAATTAGGTCATTAAAGACAAGCTGGGCTTAGTTTAAAGTGAAGAACAGCGCCCCCTCAGCCAAAAAACTTGGCTTATCAGAATTGGTGTCCTCCCCAACCCTTCTTTCTTTCTGCCTCACTGTAACCCTACTGAGAGCTTGCTTCTCTTCTGACCAACTTGTTTCCAGCAGATCACAAACCTCTACTCCTTAGTTTCATGTTCCCCCTTTTTTTTCCTTGATTTTTTTTTCTATCATTCTAAAGCCCTCAGTATTAGATAAAGGTGTGGCTTCAAGATGTCTGAAAAAGAATGTGGAAAAAAGTTGCAAGAGAACTTTATCATAAGAAGATTTATTTGAGGTTTATATGGGAAGGTATATGCAGCCACAGAGAAATAGATGCCATTTATAGGCATCTCTGTCTTCATGCAGCTTAGACCTCCCTTTGAACCTGACATCATCAAAAATAGAGCTTAGAAATCTGCTAAGATTCTACAGCACTCATTAACAGGAGAACGTGTCTTATGAGTGACAGCATTGACAAGCTATGTTGATGCAACTCAAATAGCTGGTAAAATGCAAAATGAGATGGCATGGCTCCTCTTCTGGGACTTCTACCCTTGTCCCCCAGAAAAAGAGCAACAGCACCATCCGCCTCAGGAGGATTCTGGACAAACTCTGGTTTGAGGGAGTTTTATTCCTAAAAGGGGAAAGAACATTAATCATTGTCCAATGTAACTACTGTGGGATACATGAATTATGTTATAACAAAGAACTTCGTAATGACAGGCCATGCAGTTTTACGGGTTTCACCCTGAAAGAAGTAAATTCAGTCATTTTTGCATTTGCAAGATTGGACTTAGTCTATAATGACTGTATTTGTATTTGTTTTCAACCCTTGCAAACACTGGAAAACAGCTTTCCTCTGTGCTGTTTGCTGGAACTGACCCATTCTACCTTTCCAAAAAATTCAATAATCAGATGAAGAGTTAAAAAATCTGAAACTGGTAAAAGAACTGAAAATTTTCAGGTGTGTGTGTGCATTAACACTGCAATTAGTGCAGCCAGTCTTTCTGGAACCTGAAATATGTGTGTGCTACTGGAGAAAGAAGGCTCAGATTAGAGGGAAAGTGCCTGTGAGGAAAGCATTTTGCTCTTGAATCTGTAAGAGGAGAATTTTCCCTTTGGGAATGAAACAAAGCATGTGTTGCAGGTCGCATGTGGCAGCTATAGCAGAAATCAAGCTTCTTAATGTAGAAGTCTTAGGAACTCATGCTTTCCTCGTGAGCCAATCTCAAGTTAACGCTTTCATACCCTGCACTTTACACACAGAAGATAGTTTTAAGTGTTTTATGCGTGCTATTTGACTCTACAACCCCTCTGTTGTCTCTGCATAAGAAGCATGTACAATTCCTCTGTACAGAAATAATTTTTATGGCAGGATTAGAATATTACAGTCATGTATTGGGATGATATTATGTACAACATGCTCGACTCTGAGTCATGTAACTTGTGGAGCAGAAATAGAAGTATCAGGGACAAAAGTGGGGGTTTGGGGAATTGGGGGAGAGATTCAATCCAGAAATTTTAGCTGGACCTTTTAAAACTACAGTTAAATCAATAAATCCTAATAAAAGCAAAAATTAGCTAGTTGTTAATTAGGGAAAGCATTGTAATCCTTTTTCTCTGCAGGCCAAGGAAGTTATTAGTTTGATTTGCAGTCAAATCTCAAGTAGAGCTGGATGATTGCCTGGATCCAAAGGTATTCACAATCCCATACAGCAAGGCACACAAGGCCCAGGAAATGTGGAGACCCAACTGTGTGCACACCCTGTGGGGACTGTAAGATGTAGTATTGAAGGTATTTAGGAGTCACCTTGCATAAATATCCAGGATACACAGGTGCCTCTCTGACCTGACCCCCTGAGACTTCTGTGATTTTTTTTCCCTTGTGATAATAAATTAACTTTGACATGATAACAGTGCAGGACGAAGTTCATCTCCAAGGCTTAGAGAAGAGTGGTAAAACAGAAGAAAAGGCTTCTGGAAAAAGACAGCTTGCAGAAGTCTGATTACATTTTCCCAAATTTTTTGCAGCTTGTTTAATTATGCATTTCTGTTCCTCCCATGCTGGAACTGAACTCTGCTGACTGAAACTCAAAATTTCTCCTCCCAAATGGTGAAATGAACCCACACACACTGAAGCTCAACAAAACCAGCAAAAACCTACAACTGGATTTTCTTTCCCTAAAATTACTCCTTACCTTTTATTACTCCTACACAAATTGCTGTGATATTGTAAATATAAAACCCTCAATGTGAGCTGAATAAATTGATTAGGAGCAAAATAATCATGTGGGCTGGTCTGTATTGGCTTATTAAGGATTCAATACCTAATTGCTTGCATAGTGGAATGAAAAAGAAGTAAAAAATAAATCCAGAGAGAAATACATGTTTGTTTTTGGAATGGTTGATGGGCTGATGGCCAGTGCAGGCTGAAAAAGACTGCAGGAGTTTTGGATACAGTGAGAACCTATTACACTGGTAGGCATGCAGCAAAAGTCAAAGGAAGACATCCACAGAGTGCAGTGCCTGGAACAGCATAGCTGTGGTTCAAGGGTTTCTCTTTTACGGCCTGATTATACGTGCAGTATAATTAACTGTGCCCTATACCTGCACAGCTCCTTTAATCAATGATCTCAAAGAACTTTGCAGAGAGTTATTAAGTGAGGGCACATATTTCACCTGGGAGCAAAACTTGGAGATGCACCTCCCAGCTTCCCACCCTTTCCTGTCTTCTTTGTTAGATACATGTCTGTTTGCTGGATTGCGAAGAGTGGAGCTTGGAGGCAAAGCTAGTTGATAGTAAAACACGTGTTTGTGTGGGGTTAGAAGGGCAGGAACGTGTGCGTTTGAGTGGTACTCTGAAAGACAGAAGGTATCAAGCAAGAGTAAAGAATCAAGTCACACAAAAGGTAAGCTGGGGGTAGAAAAGGAGCAGAATGGGTCATATTAGCAAAGGAAGTAAGGGGAAATGTTACTGGGAAGAGTGTTGCACATTAAGGTGATTTTCATAGCATTCTTTGTCCACAGCAGCTGAGAAGAAGACCTATCCTTTTTAATAGTAAGCTTAATTGGACTTTCTTCCTTCTAAATAAGTGCTTGGGTATAACTCTAGTCCTCACCACCGAATGCAAAGCAAAAACCTACAGCTTCGGGGAGAAAAAGGAAACTCTTTAAGTCCTCTTCCTACTATTCATTTCCAGTAACTTTTTCAGCAACAAGCAAAGGACCATGCACAGTGTGCAGAGAGAAAATGATTAATTAGCTCCCACCAGATCTGCAGTTCCCTGGCCATGCAAAGCCTTCTGTTGAAAAGAAGTGCCCAGTCATTCTCTTTGCCCAAGTGAGTGGAAAAGGGAACAGCTTAACACCTTCCAGATTTTAGACAAAAATGAATAAAGCAAAAGTGAGCTGGACTCCTAACAAACGAGGAGGGAATTTAAAAGTAACACAGTAGTAGTTGAGAAACTGAAGCATATCTGAAAAATAAGTGGTCAGTTTCCACCAGATAAAGTAAAATCCTAGACCTGTGGATGATTTAGGTTTTATGCAGGAGTAGCAATTGCTACTGCTACAGAACAGCTGAAGAAACTGTGAAAAGCTGTCTAATTGGCTGCTCTGATGAGGCAGGCCACAGGTCAGGGAGGTGTTCAGGTCGCTGGAAGTTAAACAAAAACAAGTAGCCTTTTTCTAAAATGGGTGTTCCAGGACTCTTGGTTTTATGGTTTCTCCAGCAAACTGTACCAGGGAAGCAATTAGGGTTTAAGCAGCATAAATGTGTCCACAACACAGTTAAAAATATGAAATAAATATCAGGATAAAGGTACTTCTGGAAGCTTGGAGGAGCATAAGCTTACAAGGTGTAGACAAATGCTGATGTTAATTTTTTAAAAAGTAAATGGATTGGTGGAAAAGAGGCCTGATTCATGGCACAAAGACCTTAGAAAATGACTGAATAAAATGTCTCAAGGCATCTGAACAAAAAGTAAAGCCCACCATGTGGCCAGGGCAGCTGCAGGCAGCAGGGACACACACACAGATGCCTGGAGCCAGGTATGCACCTGTAGGAGCCTCTCCCCAGGGTCTCCCAGGAGAAGGTATTTTCTGCAGCAGGAAGAGGAGAGCCACTCCATGGAGACGGACAGTGATGCTCAATTCATGAATGCTCACAATGGGCTTGGAGATCCTTCATAAAAGGAGCAATGCAATACATATGTGAAGTGTTATTATTACTTCTGTTACATGGCTTTATTAAATTTAATGCGGACATTGAGGGATTCCATCAATCCCAACCACAATGCCAGTGTCTCTCAACATTTTCTTGATTAAGCCATTGAAAATATAACAGCTCTGAGTGCCTTGAGATTTTACACAGTGAGATTATTAAGTGCACTCTACAGACAACAGCATTTACTCATTACACCTGAATTCTGTTCCAGCTCCTACTTTATCTGCTGTGCCTCTTCCACAGTGCAAGAATATGATCCTGTGTAAAGTCCACCAATATATTTTTCCTGTAACACTTTGCAATAAGTGAACATTAATTCTTGCTAAATTGGAGTGAAGCTTCCATGGAATTACATGTTACAACTACTTGGGTATCCAGGGAGCAGCTTGATTAATATCATTATCACAATGAATAATAGAAGAATTAATGTGATTTGCTGCTAACTATAACAGAGAAGTGTTTAAATTTTACTTTTGGAATGCGTCTTCCTTATTCTCCTATACAAAAGCTTTCCAGCTTGCAGGTTGAAGTAAAAGCCAGCTGTGAAAGGCCTTTAAGAAGTAGAGATGTTCGATTTTCAGTTGTTTTTAGGCCTTGCTGTTTTTGGAAGTCTTACTATGAATACATCCATGTCTTACATCTACATTTTTTTCTGTAATTTGAAATACATTTTACAATTAAGTTTGCCTCTGCTTACAGTGAATTTGAAAAAACCTTCTTGGATACACTTGCAAGTAATGATACTGACTTCTTTCTCTGTTATTAAAAAGTTATAAAATCTAAAAAAAAAAGACAAAATGATAGTCCTGAAGTCATAAATAAAAAATAACCATAAAAAATTTTCCTAGTAACCAACCAGCAGAAGCACACTCCAATAAAATACACAATTACTTGTATTATTTATTGCTGAACATTTCTGTTCATGGGATACTTTTTCAAACTAAATACATGAGACCCATAAAAATTTAGGAGGAAGGAATACAAATGAAAAGAAATTTTTAATAAACTTGTTGCTTGAAATGCCTCGTAATGGACTAACAGCTTCCCTTAATGCCATTAAACTAGTGAAATTTTAAGAATTTATAGAAAATTAGGATACCTATCTTCAGTGCACAAAGATGCTGGCTCTGAAGTACTTGGTTTTCCTTCCAGATACGTATAACCAATGAAAAAAATGCAAAGAGTAGAGTCAAGGTTGTGCAAATTTTGAAACTAGGAATTGCAAATACAAATGCAGACTGCTCAAAATGCTTCCAAGTTAATAATAGCCATAAAATTCAGAGCCTGCAAATCTAACATGCAGAAAGTTTTCAAGATGAGCTTCCACAACTTTTTCTTCTGAGGTGGCCTCAACAATTACATACTTTTACACAGATTAGAGAACTGTCTTATAAGAGAGCAGTTTTCCTCTGCACAATAGTCACAATGACTATCAAATAGAGGAATTTTATGCACCCATTGCCAACAAGTTGTGGTATGTTCCTTTATCATTATGTGCTTTATATATCTCCCCAGAGAAAAATTAATGACGAATTTTTGAAGCACATCTGTGTCCTAAGAGCCAACATGATAAAAAATCCTAACAGTGCCTTCTTCCAAACAGGCCTTGTCTCCTCTCACTGCACACCTTGAGAGTTGGGTAAGCAAGGACTAGGGGGGCACATGAGCACGGGAGATGCTGTTTGGTGTGGTGATAACAAGAGAAACTGAGAACAGGACACATTAAAGTGGAACTTCAGGAAACACAGCCTGGTTTATTCAGCAAATTTTCCAAAGCCAAAGGGAGAAATGTTCCAAAATTCTAGGCTGCACTTGGACAAAAAAAATCCAAAATGAGATGTAATAAGCAACTCTCTCTTCACAGGGAAACAGGGAGAGAGATCTAATACATTTTACTGGTCTGCAGCTTCTCTGAGAGCATGTTTACTTGCAGTAAGTTTTGGGAGGAGGACAGAGAATGCCATGTACTTAGTCCACAGTATGTCTTCAACTCAGCGAGCTTTAGATAAAGCTTTTGAATATTGAGGGTGTGGGTGGTTAATAAGTTCACATTCTTAGGGTACTCACATAATCCAGCACAGAAAAAACAGAGCAACTATCCTGTATGTATATTTTTATGTATAAAATTGCACAAAAATACAGACCCATACTTCTCCAGGACAATGAAGAGTGCTGGCCCTATTTTCTTCTACTGAACATAAGTATTTACTCTTAACACAGGACTTACAAAGCCTTAGCAGAGGGGCAATGGGGATCCCTGCCAGTGGGCTGGCTCCTTTATGGAAGCCTGGCAGGCCCAGGACCAGCCTGTTCCATTCTCAGACTTGTTGAGGCTCCTGGTGGGGCTACTCTGCTGCCCAAACCAGCACGAAAAGGGATCTCTATTTAATGCACCAAAGCTTGAACAGTCTGTCTGTGTCATGATTTTATGAACACTCTTATTAAAACCTTAAAATTAGATAGTTCAATGATGTGAAATGTTCCATGCACAGCAACAGGCTGTGCAACAATTGAGTTTCCCTTCAGATTTTACTTTTATAAAGATGGATTCTGGGACAAAAATGAGGTTTTTACTAAGGGAAAGAAAAGGTCTTTATTAGTGTTTTTAGAAAAAGCATGTCCTTTGGTAGAGCTATTCTCATGTATTTATGCAGCAAATGGTGTATTGATGGGTTTTCATGTACATTTGCCTGATAGATGGGCAGCATTGTTCAGAAAAATGAACAACTGAAAACATGGTAAAGAACTACCTAGGAACAAAAGCCTAAAGCTGAGAATATGAGTTACCTTCCCAAGGCAGGATTGTTAGCTGGGAAATGACTGTACAGTTCCAAGTGTAAAAAATATGATCCACTGCCACGTCCCTCTTGTGGACTGCTATTTATAGTGACAACTGGACAGCAGATCGCTGTTTAGCAGTTTAATGCCATAATTTAAATTCCAAGTGAGGGAGATAGCCTTTTGAGTGTGAATAAACACAAATGCTGATTCCCCTCTGCCAACATGTAGACATTCATTATCTCCCACCTTTACCAGATCACGCATGCCAAGACCACTGCCACAAGTAGGAATTACTAACACACAGCAGTCTCTGAAAGACCTAAAAAGTTTGCTAGTTACCATGAGAAATATTGCCCCCAGGAAATGCATGATTCAAAACCAGTTTGTACATGGTGAATGCCTACCCATAACCATGCATAATTCAAGTAATTCATGAACCATAGGAGCCTCACTTGGTACTCCTGAGACAACCAACAAATGTCATGGTATGAATAATAGAAGAACACATATATTTGTATAGCACATTGAATTATCTACTGTAACTCCTCAGCTCATTCCAGCTACTGGCAATTATCTCTGTGTTAGCAGGCACTGAATAAGCAGAATATTTACCCAGTGAGCTTTAAAATTCTGAAACTGCTTGTCCTGAGTGGCCTCTGTTGCTTTGCCCTGCATAGGGGGCATAGAAACTTGTATTTTCACTGCTTAATAAGACACACAAGCTTGCCACTTGGCCAGATATTTCCTAGCACATCTGGCCTTTTTTCTGTAAATGCCAGGCAGAGTTGACAAGATACAGAAGTGTTTTGTTCTTGTTGTCTTTGTGTTTTTTAAACTGATCAATAAACATATAAGAACAGCCTGCCTGAGAATGCAAGTGAACCGTATTCCCTGGACATTTTTCAGCCTTCCAAAAATAGTCCTGAGTTAAAAAAGAAAAGTTGATCTAAAGCAGCCCAGCAGCACCTCATGTATTCAAAGTACAGAAAAATAGCAGTTAGCAAGTCTTGGGCACAAAAGTTGCCCAGAGTGGAGAGATGCCCCAATGCTTCAACCCCTATATTTGAATGCAGTTGGTTATGCTTATTTAAGTGGAATACTTACCATTCATGTCCACTGAAATATTTCTCACCTATTTCAGACCATTTATGGAATTCGGCAAGACCCATTTGATTCCTAATCCTATGCACTGGAGTATTTACTCCCTTTTGTGCTGTCTGAAAGTTTAATAATGTATTTTGCTACACAAGCTGTAAATGAAAACATTTTTCAGTATCAGATGCTGGACAGGCCTGCATAGGGCCTGACTTGATACATGTTTCGTGAAAAACCACAGACAAGTCCTTGTTGTCTAAAGTTTTCAAAATGTTGCTTTTATTTCACAGTAGTTCCAAACCAGATCATTCTTTCCCAGCTTTCTTAAGAAGAGTATTGTCAGATGTTGTCAAGTTACAGCAGCTATAGGAGGCAACTTGATGGTTCTGAAACTGAAAATAAAGGTTCATTATGGTATTCTGGAAGAGTTTTCTTTGTTGTTCCTCTTGACCCTGAAAATTTTCCTAGAATACTTTCTTCTGCTTATGTATAGTTGGCCTGGCCTACGTCTGCTCCTTTCCTGTTTGCCATATAAATGGCAGGAAGTCTGCATTTTGGCAAGGTTTTCTTTGCATTATACCCGTAGAAAAGGTAGATATATAAAACCAGAATTCCCGTGATGGCATAGTCAGCAAATTGTCCTTTTGCTGAGGTTTGGGACACACTGATTTCCTTTTGAGCTGCAGTTAGTTAGGATGTCATCTAAATTTTTCTCTCCTGGTCTAGCCCAATTTGTGAGTTGGTATTATATGTCTCTCGGTACAAAAACCAGGTGGTTTGGATTGTCTGTGCAGCTCCTGGCACAGGGGTCAGCAGTGTTGGCTGAGGCATGTAAGTGCTGCTGGATGCTGAATGGATAATAATCCACCATACTGTATATTTCCTAATGTTTTGCTGAGTCCTGTTGAGTGAATCATGTATCATGCTATTCACAGCTTTTCTTAAGATGTTCCTTAAGTAATCAGACTTTCTTGTCTGGAAGATTTCCTTTATATTTAATGAGCACAAAGGATGCCCCTGTGGAGCAAGCAGTTTACAGGGTTGTGGCCAGGTGAAACTCCGACAGTAGGTACTTGTTTGTTAGTCAAGATTTGGTGTTTGTAAAATCATTTCACTCAGGATTCGTGTTTCCACTACCCTCCAGTTGCCTACTTTCTCATTGTCTAATGTTTCGTTTCCATATTTGCTGCTTCATTTTAAGAGGGGGGGGAAAAAACACTTTAGGGGACTTACATACATAAAGACTTCAAAATAATTTTCAAGCAAATTCTTTAATTTTTCTTAGAAAAACAGTAACTAAACAAGAAAATTAACTAACACTGTGCAGTTTATTTCACATGATAGTGCTTTCAAATGATAGTTTTGCATTTGCATCTTTTTCTGCTTTATTTTGGATAAGCTAATTAACTTTAAAAATAGTCTCCATAAGATGCAAAACATGGGAGAAAAGATGGTGGAAGCCAAAAGGTTGACTACAGCAAGAGTGGTGTTGAATTAAATTAAACTCCAGCACAGAACAAACTCTGTGGAGTGCAGGAGGACCGTCTAACTTAAAAGGGTATGCCTTGCTGTGCAGTCTCTTTAAGTGTGATCTGCTTTTGGCCTAATTTTCTGTGACAGTGTATTTAATAACACTGGTCCCTTACTGAGAATCCTTCTGCCTGGTCTGTCACTGTAGAAATTTTGGCTCTGTAATAGGCACATCTTTGTCAAGCCAACACTTAAATTTCCTTAAGGGAATTAAGAGCTCCTAACAGTTAGTCACACAGCTCCAGGTGAAGAAATTCTTTGCTGTTATAAAAGCACCCCAAACCTAAGACATTCTGCATTTGTTGCTCCTCCACCTTTTAGCTACCTACTAAAAAATTAGAAACCTACAAAAAAAAGAAGGCTGCCTTATAAGACTCATTATTTAAAATCCTAGGAAGGACTCTCAAGGGTAGATCAGGAGTTTAACAACAATGTGGATTGATGAGATTTTTTTGTGTGTCTGCTAAAAATAGATGGGCACTGCTGTTTGACAGGCATTTTATGGGGAATAGGCATTTTTCATTTATGAACATTCATCATTAAGTGGCTTTATTTTTAAAACATTACCTAATGGAGCTGCATGGAGTCAAGAGCCAACGTGTAGATGTGCTTCAGGACTACTTGGCTTCCAAAGCAGCAGTCCTATTTAAATGTGTACATGCCTTCTGCGACCTGCCATATTAGAGGTTCTGAATTTAATTTAGTTTAAATGTGCAATTTTCTCTTTTGTTTTTCCTGCACTGCAGTTATGCAGCACATGAAGTATACAGAGCAAGCCTATGAACACACTGTGTCTGAAGAGCTCAGCACACATGCTGAAGGATTGGATCATTCTTCTCTCTCCTCACCATTATACAAATAATTGTAGGATTAAAAATCAAAAGAATCTGTGATAACATCTAAGGCTCTTGCATCTTGGTCTTTAAGACTTCAGATAGACACAGCAGTGTAAAAGTGATGCTGGACTTCAGTCAAACTGCTTATCTCAAGGAGTTCTGCCTGCTTGATCTAATACAGCCCTTCATGTATCAGTAGCCTGTCAGTGTCTTTGCCATTGGAGACGTGACAAACCCAGCTCCCAGCTGGCAGCAGGAGTGCAAGGTACCCTGTCTGCTGCTGTATGAGCATCCCTGGTAAGAGCAGTGCTGAGAGAAGGAGATGTTGCAGTCATGGGACAACCTTCATCTGCAAAAGAAAGTCCTCCAGTGCAGCGTGGGATCTCATCAATCAAAACTGAGAAATATATGTTCCTTCATTTCTGTGTTTTTACTTTTCATTCCCTGCTCACAGGAAAGGAGGCCATAACAAGCCGTGACTTGGCCTAAACCGGAGAAAACAAATTCCAGCAAAACCCCACTTTGTCAAACAACTTTGATTTCAGTTCCCACACTCTGAAGACTGGTGTTTTTGTTGCAGAGCAAAACTGTGGAACAACACAGCCATCCTCAATTTACCTTTACCTTTCCTCTATCACAGTCCACTGTCACAGAAGGTCACAGAGAACCAAAGTGGCAGCAATCCTGCAAGCAAAGATTACAGGTAAAAAACACAGGACAGAGGATCCCAGAAGGAGGTCTAATTTTAAGAAAGTTCATTATGCTACTACATCTCAAATAATAGTATTTGGGAGGGGTTGAAGTTGTGCACAATGAATTATTTCACATTCTGAAACCACTCACTAATTTAAGCCAGACACATTAAAGCTATATGTATCTTTTTATGAAAGACATGCATCTTGTCCAAATTATCTCTTTATTACTCTCGCTAAGAAGTATATGTATACAGCTCAGTGAAGAGCATGGACATAGCTGACAAGAATGGAAAAGAGAAGTTATTCAGGGGGATACTTTGTCATTTGCTTTGTTCTTCATGCGTGTGTCCCAAGACATGGGATGCATTTAGCACTTCCTGCAGCACATATGTCCCAGGGTAAAATAACCAAGGTGAGTTCAAAGGTGCACACATCCACCTTCAGCACCATTATTTACTGGTGAGTTTCACTCAATCTTTTAAATATCTTTTCCAAAATGGAGTGCAATCACTTCTGGCTGGCAAAGAAAAACCTGATCACTCTGAGCTGTCACCAATCATCTCTCAACTGAGAAGAGTATTTCTGTTATCTCTCCTACAGTGAGTGCTGACTGTATAATGACAGTCACAGCATGCATTAAATTTACTTAGTGATACATTTGTATGACTGGAATAATGGCACTTGTCTCCCTTGTCCACATTGCCCCTATATCCTAATATAAATGAAACCATGTCTTTATGCACTCTTTTCTCAAGCCCTGATCATCTGCCACAGGCACCAGTACTCCGTGCTGTGTTTAAACATAACAATAAAACTCACAGGAGTAAATTGATGTGAAAAGCCACCAAAGTCAAATGGAGCCATTTCTAATTTCATCTTGCTGTCATCCTATGGTGCATTCCCAGTCATGTAATAAGGAGAAAAGAGGGAAGGCTGAGACGGATGAGAATAGTAAATTGTTTTTTGACAACTGGCTTCTAACTTTAGGTTTCACACACGCCCCTTCCTCAGCCTTTCGAAAGTGTGGTTACTGAATTCAGCACAAGAAAATATAGGAAGCCAAGGCAATGGTTTCCTGAAGCAGAATGAGAAGCGCATACGGAGACACAGCCAACAGAAAGCCCAACAGGAATTTTCAGCTCCTGCATTTTTAAATATTCTCTTCTTGTTTAGGGGTGCTTTATTAGTCAATTGCTTCTCCTCATTAACTTATAGCTTGGCACTCATTGCTCTGTAAACTGCCCTAACAGCCCCCATGAGCACTGCTCTAGTGAAGGATCTGGTTGTGTTTCCATTATAAACCTAGTTTCAGAGATATTTATAACTCAGCCATTTGAATTTTCATCAAGCTTTGGGGAACTTGGCTCACAGGTCAAAGAGTGAAACAATTTTCAGCTTATGAATTTGAAAAGAAAAAATTTTAGCCAAGAGCAGTTTCCAGCACAGAAAGTTTCATCACGGTTTAGAAGCTTCCAGGATAAGAAAATATATATTATCTTATGCAGGAATTACATAATGTGAATTACATATGTTACATTTATGTGTACAAATTCAGGTTAATAAAACACATTGTATTAATTGTTTAAGATGTTTTACTTCCAGCATCAAAATATGCTGGTTTTACAAATTATCTAAAAGGTAAAAACATGGATAGTATAATTTCATTTTCAGTTTTTCAAAATTTGTGAAAGATTTTGGGTTTATAACTGTTCCATAAAATACAGAACAAGACGACATTGATGAAGAATAGCTAAAAGAGCAAAAAAAATCCTGTGAGTTTATCTAATTGATTGGTTCATATATTCTAATGATAACCTAATGAGTTTGTACAAGAAAAAGTTATGACATTTTCTTTTTTTTTCTTGCATCTGTCTTGAATGTATTCAGGGCTACATACAAACTCTATTTTGTTAACAAGGAAATGAAAGCTGCTTAACTCTTTTAAATTTTGGGCTGGCTGATAGTTACCTTTATAGTTGGAGTGCTTTACTAGTGGAGATATATTTACATAAATATATTTCTAACATGCATTCAAAGATTTGCTTGAATATTCAGTAATATTTGTCTTCTGGCAAATATTATTCTAACTTATATTTATGGTAATTTTCTCAGTTATTTCACTTTAGAATCTAATAAACAAAATTTCTATTCTAGATTACTTCATTGAGATCCTGCTCTTTATTAGTGTTTTCTATTGCACATCTGCTGGTTGCATGTATTTCACTTCTGTCACTAATAGTCTCAGCTCTGCTCTAAACCACACAGTTTCCAGCCTAAGTTAATTTTCACTTGATAACTGGTCTTTCACTCTGGCTTCTACTCTGTCTCCAAGTTGCATTACCTCTTCTAGGTCACCGATATAAAAACTGAACAGACTCATCCTTAATGATTACCTTTGTAGAGGTCCACTAGTTGCATTCCTCTTTCTGAAGTTCAAAATTACCCTGTCTTTGATGTTTAAGCCTGTTTTTGTGTCTGTGCAAATACCTCATCCTTTCCACCATACTTTCTGACCTAGGAGATCAGCTTCTTGTCCACTTTGTGTTGTACAGAAGCTGCCTTCAAGTCCATGTAAATGGTGATGACGGTTTCCTCTCTCTTTTTTGTGTTTATCTGCCTTTTTTTCCTCCTCTGTCCTTACCTGTTCCACTACACAGCTTTTTAATACATTCTAAATGTGCAATCAGAGTAATTTTCTGCTTGATATGGAACCATCTTTACTGTTGTGAGTACCCATTTGTTACTGCCCACTCTCTCCCTAAACCTTGACCCAGCTCTGAAACACACTTTTGTCCAGTTTTAGATATGCAGGGGCTTTCTTTGTAGTGAAACACGGTACCCTACCAATTTTAGATACACATACAAAAAATTTATATTGTTAGTATTGCCATTCCCAGGATAGTTTGGTAATTGTGTATACCATTTATAAGTATTTTCACCTGGTTTCTTTTTTATTTTTAATAAGACAGTTTGCAGTTAAGCACTGGTTGGTATACACTGTTATCCATATTGGCCAGTTTTCAGTAATCACATCTTAAATATCTAAATAAATAATAATTATTTCCCTGAATAATTAAATCTGTTCAACCTGTCTAAAATAGATGGTTTCCCTGAGGAATAATGACCAGAAAGCTGCTTTATCTGTTTTATCCACAGCGTTTCTGTTCATGTTTCTGTGTGCCTAAGCTTGTGGGTAATGGTTAAAGTGGTGGATGTATGGTTTATATACAGCTGCAAAATTGTGCCAGAAAATATTGTTTTCATTTCAGATGAACGAGTTTTTTAAATTTCTGTGACAACTTCTTAAATATCTGCAAACAAATATATAATCAAGATCCTGAGTTTGCCCATAACATATTGGGTACTTGCATATTCAAATTTTAACATATGCAATGGCATTTACAGAACCAGCGTCAAAGTTCAGAAAACATGATACCATAAGTACCTTTGCTAAAATCTCAAATCTTCCAGTACCTGAAAGTTAAAAAAAAAAAAGCTTTCTTTGCATTTTGAAACATTAAAAAAAAAGTAAATAGCTCAGCAAATTTCCTGCAAAACCAAATTTTTGAGGATTTTCACTATTAAAACCTCAAAATAAACTTTTTTTAAAAGTGGAGTGTCTGCTTGTGTTAGGGTCAAAACAGTTGTATGACCCTCATTGGACTCCCATCATTCCTGTGTGGGGATATAATATCATCTGACAACTGCAAAAGTCAAAACATGCACTTCAACCTTACCAACCCAGCACAGTCAACCTTATCAAGACAAATCTTTGCATAGTCATCATGAAGTTTGATTTATGGCTGCAGTGCTCTGAGATCTTTAAAGGAAAGCCTCTTTATAAGGTAAAGCACGTAAGTACCACTGCAAGGAGTGTTACATTTCCTTTGATTATTTTATTTTGGTTTTGAACATCTGGCGTTTTTTCCCTCCGTGAAATTCCAGACTGGTTTTACAAATGAAAATGCGGGAAGAACTTTAGCTTAAGAATGGTTGAAGTAAGTACTCATTTAAAATTGCAGCATCTTCCCTGGCTAGATCAGTGACAAAAAGGCCTCATTATCTTCACTCTACATCCAGTCCTCCTGTAAGTTTAATTTCCAATGAGGATTGAAAATCTTTTTCCATGCCTCTTCCTGCTGAATTATAATTGAGCTTCAAAAGCACTGCAGAACTTGCCTCCTCAGAAAGCCCTAAAACAATCACATTGAATTTTGCAGGACTTCTCAGATTTTCTCTTCTACAGTATCTTCTTAATAATTTCCCAAGCTGTAGAAAAGCATTGCTGAGATAAAAGAGACAAAGATTTATTATTTTAAAGCTTGCTTTTCATGTTCTTTTTTTCTTTTCTTCCATAACCATTCTTGAGGAATATGGTCTCTTGCTCTTTACAATAAATAAGACTTCTGTCAATAAGATCTGTGCCTAATGAATGAGTGGATTGTATTATATTTTGACACCCTAGTAAAATTTGTCTCCAAGGAGATCAAAAAAGACAAGAGGGAAGAAATGCCCAATGTATGCATTTGAAGTTGCTGTGAAAAATAGAGAACGTAAATAGTCATGGAAGAATACTGCATTGTATCTCCACTAAATGGCAAGGGTCTTTGAGCTGCAGACCACCCAGGAGACAGTAACACATACCATGTTCTGTGCCTTATGTATTCTATCACGTCCTTAGCTTGAGGATATATTTACCAGACAAAAATATAGCCACAGGAAAGACTGTTCATATATTAATTTACTATCTTATGCATGTATTTTGGAATAATTACTCATGTTTTAAACATTGTAAACTAGAAAAGAAATGTTCAGTTGCAGTTATCTACAACCCAATAGCTAGTAAAACAAGCAACAACTAGATATCCTGAATAAACATTTAATTATAGTTAAGTATCTGGATCTTTTCAATACCAGATTAAGTCAAAATCAAATTCAAGTAAGATAGCATTTTAAAATTTATGGGATCAAAGATAAACAATGTTTTTCTTCAAAGGCTTAATAACCTGTTGATTTTGTTCACTGATGTTTGTTGTTACATTTACAATTACACGCAACTATTGGAGAGAGAATGCATTTAAAAACCAAGTCACTCAGATGTAAAATGAAGTTTCAAAAGTAGCTGAAGGAAAAAAATAGCATGTTTTAGAATCTGTGAGTTAACCTTGCAGACTCTTCTTTCACACCATGGGCTACAGAAAGAAGAGTCAAGCCCTGGAGAAGGTTGTGCTCTAACAAGGTGACACAAGTACTGCATTGTGAACCAAACTCATCAAGAACTCGAACCTACCAAAAACCCCATATGTTTGGCATTCTTTCCCAAATTAATTGAAAACAGAATTGAAAATAAATGAAGTTCTGTTAACTGGTAAACAGAGGGGAGAACATGCTGACCCTCACCCATAGGCCCTTTCTGTGACTGAGACACATATGGATAAACAGAAAATCTGTATTATTGCATTTAAACCGTGTAACTTATTCCCAATTTGAAACACCAACTTTTCAGAAACAAGTGCCCTTCCTTGTGCAGATGTGTTACTCAGAAGATCCCCTCCTTTCTACAGGGCCATGGTGCCAAATAGATGATGCTCTTAGGGAGGGTATTGGTGTGAGTTTCTGCAACCGCTTCACTCCCATTGCAGGCTGCCATTTCCCTTTGCACAGTTCACAGAAGTGCCTGCTGGAGGTCTGTACACACTCAGACACAAGAGAGCTACAAAGAGACACAAACCATGAGCATTGTTTGTATTTTCTGTGATATATGCATGAACTTGCCAAACCAGCCATGTCCCATTCCCATTCATTGAATCATTTGCTCCTTCCTTCTCTGCACTGCATTGTGTTTACATGGGATCACTCGCCAGTTTACTCCTCTTTTTTCTTTTTCTTTTTTCTTTTCTTTTTTTTTTTTTTCATTTCTGTTTTGGTTCTTTTCTAAATTTTTCCTACTTCTATGCCCAGAGCCTCACAGCACCTTGTCCAGGGGCTTGTGAGTAAAGCCACATTGACAGAAAGACTGAAGGGAGCTTTCCCTGATTTTGATGGCACCAGGGATGCGCTCTCTGCTGAGTATGCTTTAGCTCCCTGGGTCTGCCTGTGCGATTTCTCGTAGGGATCCAGAGTGTTACACTCCACAACATCCAGAGAAAAGCCCTGTGTAAAAATGCCCAAGTGCTATACCGACCTTAACACTGTCCAGATTTCCAGCAGGTCTCACAGAGATTTGGTGTTTCAGTTTACCAAAGTTGATTTCTGATTGCAGACATTCCATCCTTTAGCTATCCTGCACAGATAGGAGGATGCTGCACAGATAATCCTGCCCCACATTTCCTCTGTTGGGAAAGACATCTTGCTTTGCTTTCATTTTGCTTGGCGATGCAAATAAATCTCATTTATATGCTATGCACCACATACAGCTGAAGTGTGCATTAGTCCAAGCAAGATAATAAAAACTGCAATCCTTCAGTGTCCTTGCTCTCTTCATTTTTCACCACACTTTCAACAGAAGCTCACCTGTCTCTGTCTTCAGCATCCTGTTTATATTTGTTTTCTCTTTGCACATTTTGACTGTCTTTCAGAGAAGATCATACTGAGGAATACCTAATAAGTGTAAGACATATCCTGTCTGTGTAATGAGGGACATCTACCTTTTTTGTGGCTACACACTTAAAAAATAGTACTACAAAAATTGAGATTGTTTCTATTCCCTGGAGGTAGTATACTGCTTATGCATTTTCAAACCACTTTTCTTAGCCTTTCTTCCACAAATATTATTCCCCAGGGCTAGGAAAAAGTCTCATTTTTGTGAGTACAGATGCAAGCTCATGTAGAAATCAGGTACAAATTAGTCTAGCTTTTTGTGATAAATACAATGTCTAACTAGACCAGAATTTCTAAATCAAAAATTTCACATATATGTGTGAAACTCTTTCTAGTAAATCCAAGAAGATACTTCAGAAATATTCACATGTTGAGATGGTTTTAAAAGGTCACTTTTTTTGGTGGTAGGTACTGTCTCTGACTCAGATGAGCTCTGAGACTCCAGGTTGATAACAATTCTTCAGTCCAAATTAAATGAATTCTCTTAAAGGTCTTAATGATCTGAGTTGGGAGGGAAGGCTGGATCTAAACCTCAAAGGATATCTGGACAAGGACTGCCCAATAAGCCAGCAATGGAGAAATCCTAAAAGGAACTTTACTGCTTTATACCCTCTAGCCTGGCAGTGGTATTAGGCCTGCAGGAAGAGTATTCTGTATTCCCTGTTCCATGGGGAGGTAACCATGGAAACTTTACTTCTGGGTACCAGAAAACTCCGTTATCTTCTCTTTGATACCACAGGGGTCCATTTAATTCCTTATCTTACATATCCATGGCCCTCTAAGATGCCTTCTTCTGTACCAATTGTTACATTCCATTCCTCCAAAGTATTGAGCAGGGTCTCAGCCATTACCGGGCAGCACGAGGGCCACTTTTGTCCTTCCCTGCCCTGCCTCAGCTCTGCATCACATAGCGCTGAGGGCTACTCTACTCCTGCTCACAAAAACTCCTGCGAGCCAAAAGAGCAGACAAAGTAGAGCAGGCAGAGATGGGTCCTTGTTTTCCCCTTTCTACTTTAGGTACGGGCTGTAAATCAGCAGCAGCAGATGTGCTGCAGAAGAAGTGGCACTGGTTCTAATTTTGTGCCATGGTGGTCTTTTTCCATGGTTAGTCGAGAAGGCATTTCCCCACCATCTGGTTGTACAGAGTCTTAGAAATCAAGCTTCAGACAGATCCTAGAAAACTATCAAGGCTGATTCTCCCTGTTCCCTGCCAACTGCCTTCTTTAGCCCTTGCTTCTAAGACTCCTGGGAAGGTGGGAGTCTTCCAGGGTTCTCAGCTTGGTCAAACATTTTGTTTGCACTGCTAGGTAGAACATGTTCCCAATATCCTCTACCTTTTTATCCTAGATTTTCTTTAGTGTGAAGTTAACTTGCTTTCTCCTTGCATGTCCTCTAGTACGTGCTTCCAATGTCATGTCTAATTTATAAACTTTTCAGGGCACTTTTATTCTCTATACTTCTTCTTGCTTGTATCCAGATTTACCAATAAAAAATAAATAATAAAAATTAATTATAATTAATGAGAGGTAGTTTCAAAATTGCAAGCTCTGTGGTCTCAAATTTCTCCCAGTTTGGGACTGTGTGGCTCTGGGGTTTTGGCAAGCATCCATACCTAATAACAATAATGCTCAATGACACAATGACTTTTAAAAATGAGGCTTAAGAAAAATATTTTTAAGCCAGTAGCTTCATTTTTCACCAAAAAATTCCCAGTATTACAGAGAAGATGGATTATCGTGAGAAGAAGTAATCCTATCAGACTGTCTGCTAATTCTATTAAAATTATGCAAGTGACAAGTACTCTCTTAAGCACTGAATAACCCTTTCAAAATGCCCCTATCAGTCAGCGAATGTTGATTTTCAAGCAGCAGTAGAGAATAAATTACTTTATATGTAGGTATATGCTTGTATCTCAGAGAACGCAGAAGTTTTTCCTTCACTGTTAGCATGTCATTGCCTATTGAATTGTTTAAACTCAATGACTGGGTGGGGTTTTCTTTCTCCCATGGTCAAGAGATGTGTATCCCATACTGGCAAAGAGCATAGCACTGCTTATAGTGTCAAAAGGAACAGCTGAAGCATATTCTGCAATTGATATTTGTCGCAGGAACTCTTCTTGTCACTGTGTGATTTTGTTTTACTTTTACCTTTTGAATTCCATTTAATAGGAGTGCTTTAACTTGATGAAATTTTATCACGTTCCTGTGGTCATGAGGAATAGAGAAATAGCCATACCTGAATGTAAAACCTTTCAAACACTGATCCTGCCTCTTTTGTCTTTGCATTGGGGTGCAAAGCCTTACGAGCCCCAAAGCAATTGGAGTTTCCCGTCTCGCTGTGCTTGTCTAACTCCCACGGCTGCCAGTGGAAGTGCAGAGAGCCCTCAGACCACAGTGGACTAAAAGCCTGTTATGATCTAGATGTGAGAGTGGCCTTGAGGGGTGATATTTGGAGAATATGCAATTCAATAAGTACTTCTGATCAAAAGTTGCAGTGTGCCGAGCTTGCATAATTTCAAAATAATTGGAAAAGGTGATTTATCTCCTGCCAGCTTTTAAAGGAACTTTCTAAAAGCATGCAGCATGTCTCAAAGTGTTAAACTGTGTCCTAAGGCTGTTAGATTTTACACATTTGCGTGACTTCTTAAATCAGTCCTAAAGCTGTTGCTTTCGGTTATTTTTAATGTAGTCCACAGAACAGATACTGTTTCATTTTTATCATTCTCTTTGGTGTCTACACAATGACAAGAATTGTGTTTTTGACCTTTAATCTAAAGAGCATTCAGACAAGACTGAGAAAGTGCAGATTTGGAAATATTTCCTTCAGAGATAGGGAAGAGGGAAGGGGGAAAGAAAAAAATATGTATGTGAGGAGAAGAAAAAGAGGGACTGAGAGCAAACAATAAAGCACCTCTTTCCGTCTTGGTCTCCAGAGCCTGCATTCAAAGAATACAAGTGTGCAAGTGGTCTCGAGCAAACATGAAAACACAGCAGACTTCTTACGAAGGAGTCTATAAAAAGAATTTGAAAATGCTGTTAACCCCCAGTGCAAGGAAGTGGAAATTTCTAGTCTAAGCTCTCAATTCAGAACAGTAAATATGTCTTCTTTGAAGGTCGAGGATTTTGAGTTAGTTTTTGCCACTGCAATCCTTCCTGCATCAGCACCTCCACACTCTATTTCCATGCATTTCAGGCTTGAAGTGGGAGTGGAATGAGAAGTATGGAAAGTCTCCTGAATGAGCTCTGGTCCCATCCTTTCTTCTTTGCCTCATTTACTTGGCTCCAGTTGCACACATCTGTTTCACCAGCTCCTTCTCTGGTGCCTTCTTCAACAGAGCCCCCCTGTCTGAAACTTCCTTTCCAACCTAATCTAGTCTGCCTCTACCCCTTATTCCTCAATTTCTCTTCTCAAAATACTTGTATCATAAAATCTATAAGCCCCAGTCCTTCCACTGAGTCCATCAAAGAAACAGATAAAAAACAAACAACCCCCTGCAGACCTACTTAGGCATGAAAATGAGCTGAGTGCGAGTGCTCAGTCACTCTTCCTTTTTAAGCTTCATTCCCTCCCGTTTGACTTGTTCTCTCTGTCTAGACTGATTGTTAATTGTCCTTCTGCAGTTTTATACCTATGTTGTGAGTTTCCCAGAGCAGAGCCTTCCTTTTAATAGGTGGAGTCCATAAGAGATAATACGTCCTCTTGGCACAGACAGAATTTGTATTCAAATATTCTCTGACCAATTACTCAATATCAAAAATTACTGAAAAAGCTCACAAAGGGCTATCACCACAAAATTACTACCACAATTCATTTAGCTGAGAAATGCAGATAAGCATCTGGGTTTTCAGATGCTTTTTGAGACAAAGAACTGTATTCATCAGATGCGTGGAGACGCAAAGCGACCATAAACCCAACTTTTTCTGGCCAGGGAAACAGTTTTACAGCTGTTTTCTATTGTCAGAGTGACTCAAACCATATGGGTGAATCCGGTCCCAAACCTTCTGAGATCCACCAATCACTTTCTTTCACCTAGCTAGCTGCAGTTTTAATCAGCTGCACTCTGACTTCTGAAAATTTAAAACCACTATTTAGGTCTAGCAAGGTTCACCCTGAACCACCTCTTTTTTTCTCTCACCTCTTTCAGGATAGCATTCACCTTTGTAAGTCAGGGATAGGGCTGATTCACAAAGGCTGTCCTGCTCACATGCTCAAAGCTTCAGTAAGACAACAGTGAGGGAAAAGCCTTCTGCTGGCCATTTGCAAGGTAACAAGTTCATTCTTTGTTAGACCAAGATTTGGTTCCCAAAATATTCAGAATGAAAGCTGGAGTCAGACCAAGGTCATTGCGCTGGGATTTTGTTTGAAGGTGGATTTTACTTTATGATTTTGAAGAGCTTTGTGCCTTCTACGCTTGAGGCAGTTGGATTTCTCTGTAGTTATAAGTTGCAGTTTGAAAATAAATGTGCCCATTGTTCATTATTAAGAGCATAATGGAGGAAGATAATTTTCATGATCCTGGAATGAAGCATAAGAGGGTTGTTGTTAATAAATATTTTTCTGTTCTATATTGTAAAACACAGGATCATTACTCTAACACACTTCCAAAAAGTAAGCTTTAAATAACAATAGATTATGTCATAAGTCCCCCAGGCCATCTAGGAGGATCAAAAAAAAAAAAAAAATTTTTGGTTTTTTGGTTTACAAAATGTTTTTCTCTGGTCATGTGTCAAAATAGGTATATCTGAGACTAGAGCTAAAAAAATCTACAAGCAAAAGATGGGTCTACTTGCAAAATGCCACCAGATTTACAAAGGGAAATAAAAAAGAATCATTTTCTTAGCCATTTCATTAATTCTTCTCTTCTATTTTCCACTGGAATTTGTCTTCCATAATAATGTGATGCACAAAGTGTTCAGAGAAAATCATGATTTTTCAAACTGATGAAGACTTTGGGCTAAGTGCTAAATGGATTATTGTTCTGAGGATCTCGTGTACAAGTGTGGAGCAACATGGACCATGTTGATCTCCTTATAAAAATCTCCCCCTTTGGTTGAAGCTCAGCTCTTTGTACTTGCAACTCCAAGGCCTGGTGGGCCTCGTTCCCCCATGGAAAGTTTGCAGCCACAGCCAATGCTCGTTCCACCAGAGGCAGGTCTGAGCGAGGCAGGCAAAATATGTCTCTATGTCTTCTATACCAGGAAACACCAACATTCACACAAGGATTCTGGTTTAATACAATCATTTTGGGCTACATATTTTGGTACCTTTCTCGTTCCTCTTTGCTCAATCCTCTTTTAAAAACAATCTCAGCCTACTTCTCAGAGGGGCACTAAAGGTAAAAAGTAAAATAATTATGAAATCTAAAATGCTATTAAAATGTGGGTCTGGACCAGATTAGACTGCCACATACTAGGGAAAGACATGGAGAGGTCAGACAAAGTGAAGCTATCACAGCTCCAGCTTAGTGTTGATCTTTGGCCAAACACTTTGCAGGCAAATTTTGACATTGCCCAGAAGGCCAAGTTTCTTATATAACAGAGCAATTCATCTGCCCAGCCTGAGGGCTGTCGCTCTGTCACCTCTATCTTTAGAAAGTGATGAATTTATTCAGTAATTCTAGACGCCAGTTTCAAGGGGAGGCAGTTTGTGACCATGGGCCAGCTGCTGCAGCCCATTGACCAGCCAGGCCACGCTGAGCCTGACTCAGTGCTCTGCAAATCTGGTTTTCAGAGGAATTTTTTGCAAGCCAAAGGAAATGGAAAAATGGGAGCAGCAAACATCTTGTGCAACTGATCTGCTGGTCCATATTCCACAAAGTGGAAAAAAGAAAATCACTGTTCCATTAAAATAGAGCACGCAAAAAAAGAGTCAAGGTCCCGTATTCCCATTAATTTTTTTTTTTTAATTAACTCTGCATGGAGTATTGTGTCTTCATCCTTCCCACTGGGTTCCATTTCCGTATCTTTAAAAGCCCCTGATGATCAGGTTCATTTTATTTAAAACAAAAAACCTTAACTCAAGACAGGTTGTTTGTTTTCCTTCGGCTTGCAATGATGTTACTGACCACTTCGTGCAGCCAAACAGATTTTGCCTAACTGCTGCATGTGAGCCCAAAGGGGTATGTGTATTTAGGGTCTGCCAGTCCACTGGAAGTGGGTAACTTGTTTCCTTTTTCTTGGCCAGATAAGCCTGTTTCTCTTCACAGGGAGAAGATGGTGATTTTGATTATCTAAAACTGCCCGGAGAGGAACCCCTGGACCAGGTACTACAATTTCTAATGTGCAAAAAGCCCTCCAGCTCCTGATCTTCAGTGGAGATTCCTGCAATAGGTTCCTAAACACTGAGGCAAAATTTACCCTGCTATTTCAAGGCTGGGTAGGGAAAACAGAAATTTAAATTCTTAACCAAAACTATTTTGTAGTTCTACCTATTTGCCTTACTTTTCCATTATATTTTTTCAAGTGCCCCTATTTTTTCTGTTCTTCTTTCCACTGCTTTCCTACTGTCCAGAGGGCAAATATATAGCTCATATAAGTCTTACATCTCTTTGACAAGGCAATGACTTTATTTCCTCTCCTGCTTTCAAATCCTAGTTACAATAACATCAATGGTGCTGTGAACTTTCCTCAAGTTTCACCGTTGTGAGATTAGTAGCAGGGCTATTCTTTTTATTTGGCCACCTTTCTGCCTAATTATCCCTAGTTTGGAGCAGAAATAGAACTGGTGGTAAAGTAGCTTTTTAGGTGTGTGTGAAAAATAGTCTTTTCCAAATTTCACTTTAATCAAAATTGAACCAGAACTTAAAAGATTTCACAATTTCCTCTGAGGTAGAAATTCTGAGAATTCTTTTTTCCAAGCCTGAGACATATGATACTTCCCAGATTAAATATCTTCCCCGGAGCCTACATTAACTCAAAAATAAAAAGCCATTTCTCTCATTTTCGTTGATGCAAAGAAAGTCAGTTCTGCTGAACAGCTGCCTGAAACTCCAAGGTTTGTGGCCTACTTTATAGCCAAGGCTTCCTGGGCTTTTCTGCTCCCTGTGCCAAGCAGGAAAGAGCTAGCTCATGCTGAGCTGATGACCTTGGGCTCCTAAGGTCACCAGTTTAGGAGCAGGCTGCCCCAAAATTCAAAATTCTAAACTAAATTCTGGTCTGCAGTTGGCAAATGTTTTTAGACAGAAATCTTTCAGGCTGAACACAGACACGTTTTTTATTGGAAAATGTTATTCATAACACTAACTGGGAACAGCATGGGGTTGTCCTACTCCAGGGGAAATTCTGGGAGTTCAGAAGAAATTCCTGTAAATAGGTTACAGAGAAGAGCAAATACTTTCTTCTGTATCTGTGCCAGTGAAACTGTCAGGATCACGCCCAGGGCACATACTAAAAGAGAGACTGTCTGTGGAATGATGATAAGAGCCTATTTTCTGGCGTCTATCATATGTCATGATCAGACCTATAAAAACGATGCACAGAACACATGGCAAGTTTCCACAGTTGCTGGAGCCAAGCACTGCTGTTACATATCTCATTTCCTCCCTGTCCTTTTCATCGATGGTAGGACTCAGTCATGGCTGTGGCAGCATCATCTGCAGAATTTTCACTGGGAAAGGTGAAGTTTTCCACTTTCCCCTTTTGGGGACTACCCACACGAAAGCCAGGCTTGACAGGCTCCCTAATCACTAAACACCTAGGAAATGCAAAGATGTTGCTAATGGATGGCACGGTTATAAATCAGTTTTAGAATTCATTATTCTTTTTCTCTTCTGACCGTGCTTCTCTGTTAGATCTGGCCTGAATGTGATGCGGAAGAGGTCAAAAACAAAATAGCCTCAGTAGTGTAACCCTTGGAAAGCACAAAGTCAAATTTTCAAAGGATAGCTTATTTTATTTTGCAAATGCAATTTGTGCTTGCGGTTTTGAACTGCATTTGAACAAATGGGGAAAATGATCAATTTTCCCCTGCAGCTGTCTCAGAAGCTCCAGGCTCAGTAGCTGGTCATTCTGTGGTAAAGACTTCTCACTACTGATCTAAGAGTTAAAAAAGAAGGGATGTGCCTCAGTATGTAGGTGCCATGCTCCTCTCTCACAGCTGATACACAGTCTATCCCAGAACAGATAAAGTAAATACTAAAATAGAGACAACCTTGCCCCTCTCACATGAGCTGTTGTGTTATACTTTGAAGCCAATGCAAATCCCGTGGGTAGTTTCAAAGCCCATCTAGCACATAGTACAGCATAAAAAAAATCGTAAGCAGCCAAGGCAGTAACCACATTGAACTTTACTTTTAACTTCATGAGGATGACTAGATTTCATAACAAAAATTATTTCATAAGAAGAATTATATTCTTGGTATTAATTGTTATAAGGTTCTGGTTTGTGTATTCATATTTTAATTACGTCCAGTAGTACTATTCTGCTTTATTCTGTTCTATTTTATCTTATTCTGCATGTGAGATTTGTAGAGAAAGAGATCAAGAGGGGGTCCGTGAAGATGATCAAAGGGCTGAAGCACCTCTCCTGTGACGACAGGCTGGGAGAGCTTGGGTTGTTCAACCTGGAGAAGAGAAGTCTCTGGGAGAATTCATCGTGGCTTTCCAGCACCTTGAGGGGGTTCATAAAAAGGATGATCCTTGTGGGCCCCTTCCAACTGAGCATATTCTGTGACTCTGTGATTCCTAGCCCAGTTCTGGGGGTGCAGGTCAGTGTTCCATATGTGCTGTGAACCCAGCTCTGTTTACATGACTCGGACTGTCATGGCATGCTGGGAAAAAATCTTACGGAATTGGAGACTCACATTCCCTTGAATAGGAGAATAGTCAAGGAAAAGAGTAATGTTTGGGACAACAGAGAGAAAGGATTAGACATGGGAAGGGAAAGACAGCAGCTGCAGGGAGTGGGGGTCAGGGGAAAGGCAGAAGAGGACTGAGAAAACCTAAGAACAGAATAAGAAGATCCTATGTAAACCAAATAGATAAGAATAAAATAAGAAGACCCTATGTAAACCAGAGCACATCTCCTCACAAAATATACAAAGAGTTTATAACTGTGTTAACGTTAAGAATTATCATTGCTACTTATATTTGTTGCTATAGTAATAATAATTATCATAATAATTTTGATGATAAGGCTATTATTGACATGGTGCTAATAGCTATGCTAATAAGGCCATCAATAATGCAGATGCTCTATTGTCCTGAGCTAGGACATTTTCAAACTGTTCATCCGTGTGGGTCCCTTCCAAATCAGGATATTCCAAGTCCAGGAAATCACCATTAAACTGCAGGTGTGTCTCTGCTTGCTTTCAGGGCCAGCAAGTATCAGTTCATTATAGAGGATAACCCTGTATCGTGAACCCAGAACGCAGAAAACCCAACTCTGCTGTTAAACTGATTTGTATAATACGTTGAAAATTCAGGGTGGAGAATTCTTCATTTCAAACTCTCCAGATATTTAGGATCCAGCTTTTGAAAACAAGATGCTGAGAGATATTTAGGCTTGCAAAATGCTAGCAGAAGTGCCTAAATGGGCAGAATTGTAGGGCTTGCTGCCCATCAGAGACAACTGAAGGAAACGTCCATCTGAGGTGATGCTGAGCATTCTCCTAGAGGAACGCTGCTCAGCAGGAAGCTTCCGGTGGCAGCACCATGTCATGAGCTCCACAGTCCATGCAGGACACCAGGGGTAGCAGGTAAAGATGGACGCCATTACAAGGATGTATTTCAGGATGTATTCTCCTGCGGTTTTTTTAACAAAGAAAAACTCCTGAAGCTGTTAACAATTCGTTAGAAAAAAGAAGTCTTAAATATTCAGTAACATTTGTTTTTTAAAGATAGAGCACCAGCAAAGAAATTCAAATTTCCTACAAATTCTCTGGGATTCGCTAAAGATGGAAAGTAGAGCAGCAGAGAGGTGGATCCTGCGAGATCCCTGCAACTGTTACATCTGGGTGCCTGATTTTCACAGTGACATAGAGGCAAAAGGGAAAAAGGAGGAGGGAAAAATATGCATCTTGACTTCATCCTGAAATGGAGCTGACAGGGCATTGAGGGAGCCCTCCTTCAGTTACAGCCAGAGGTAGCAAAAACTTGCTTCTTCTGCAATGAGGAGGCTGGGTGTGGGGTAAAAGGGAAAGGAAGGAGGATGACAGAAGGGCTCACACAGGGACATTTCAGAGTGTCTTAAAAGATGCAGAAAAACGAAGCGTTCATTTTTTTGCTGATCACATTTTTAACCTCACTTTTTCATAATGACCCCTCTGGAAGGGTGAAACATGCATTCTTACTATCTCCTTTTAGTTAACTTAAAACATGCGTGCTGAGTTGTTGTTGGCTTTTATACTTGCGAAGAAAAAAAGGAGTAGGATGTTAGGGGAAAATATATTTCTGAAGAATTATTTGTTAAAATGTCTACAAAGAATTTTACGGCCTTCACAAGTAGATGAAAGTGAAACAGCTTACAGTTTGACCTTCCAACCTTTCCTGGGGTCTCAGTAGGTGATTCTGCAAAGCCTGGAACTGTCTCTGGCTGATGCTGCATCGCGGTAGATTTGCAGTGTAATTTGCCTTCTTGCTGCCCCCCATACAAATGCTGGGTTGCCCATAATTTCATTGAGTCCATCAAGGATCATTTGTGCCAGGACAGCCCTTGTGAAGCCCATCACTTCTGGATCTTGCACAGAACAAAAAGGATTTAATTTAAAAATCAAAACAAACAAACAAACAAACAAAAAACCCATCAAACACAAAAAAGAACCCCCAAAAAACAGTCAGCAATGAGAACAGGCAATGAAACTGGGGTTCCTGCAGCAGTCTGAGTAGAGAAGATGATGACAACATATTGGCAGATTTGTGAGATGTGAGCTGAAAAAGAAACAGAACCCTTCCCACCCACTCCAATCCCATAACCAAGCAGAAAACACAAGCGGGTTAGTGCTCATTCCTGAACAGCTGAAGACATTGTCAGACATATTCTGCACTCCCACGTGAGTGGAGACATAAAACTGGGTGGTATTAATGGAGCAATTTTCATACCTACACCCACACTGCAAGGAACTGTGTTTTGATGATCTTGGCAGGCCCTTGATGCTTGCAGGGCTTTGACAGAGCGGAGCTGGGTCTACTTTCAAGACGATCCCTGGGAGTCTAGACACCCAGGGATGTCTTAGATGCAGATTGTTTTTAAAAAGAAATGAATTCTAAAGAAAGGCATGCTTCTGATCCAGCAGGTCTGTATAGAAAACCTGGTCTGGTATGTCCCCATATCGATGAGAACAGAAAAAAACAGAGGGAAAATATCTACACAGATCAGACACAAAGCCTTGAAGACTTGCCACAGCACTAGGTTTAAATATCAGTGAACAGAGCTATTTCTCAAAACGTTGGAAATTGAAGATCATACTTGACTCTTTCAGCCAACATTATTAACCTTTTATTTTCTTGAAATTCAGATAATATCCCTGGAGATATTTTATCAGTGTGGAATGCACAAAGTTTTTATTCACACAACCATGAGTCAACCATACAATTACTATAGCCAGAAATTTAGACTAGGGAAATCTGTTCAGCTAAAACCTGAGACAGTTATAACAGGGGATGAAATAATCATAAAATTTTGTGGTTTTTTCAGCCACTAAGTGCAAAGACAAAACTGAGAAAACTCCAGGTGCAAGCTCAGCATCCCCTTGTTCCATTTTAAGATGAGGGTATTAAATAGACATCACAAGTACCCAAGCAGAATCCATATGTAGATCAATAATCTTACTGCTTCAGTAACTTTGGTTTTGATGAGTGTGAAGTGTAGCTAATGGACAAATTTCATAGCTATAAAATCTCCACTTCTCTTGTCTGTGTATGCATCTATTAATTACAGGTAATTAATATGCCAATTAACCTCTTAGAATTCAGTGATAGTCAGCATTCTTTGAAATTTACATCATTCCCGAGTATTTCTTTAACAGAAGACAGAAAAGACCATGAAACTGTAGTATCACAATGCTGGTCTAGCTTTAAGGTTTAGGGCAAGGTCTGGCGTTTTATTTTGCCCCTTACCGAGGCCCAGGGAGAAAAGGACAGTTCACAGAGAGCAGGGTGATCACACAACTCCTTTCATGGTTATTGCACTTGGAGGTGAAACAAGGGAGTCAAGAGTGTGTTTCAGCCAGTCTGGGTGATTCACTATGGATTACATCCCGGGGAATAAAAACACATGCCCTGAGACCGGCAATCCCTATATGAAACCTAGTCAGTGGGATTTGAGCTGTAAAGGAAAAACACAGAAGGTTACAGAGTCTGGTGTTTGAGCCCAGGGATGGTTGGAGGTTCTCGCTTGTGTTCCACAGGCACAGACTTCTAACCAGCCATACTGTGTCTTTTAGAACATCAGAAGGTCCCCTGAGTTGATCTGGGTGTGTTTATTGAATGTATTTCTTGCCCACCTCTCTTTCACAGGTACAGCAGTCCAGTCCCCTTTGTCAGCCTTGCACGGAAGGTGCAAAGATCATGCTCAGATTCTGTGCTTTCCTTGATGATTTTCCACAATATCGCATAATTCCACCCAGAGTTGCTCACAACAGATTTAAAGCATGCCCCTAATCTGGAGACTTTCCAGTATGAGTAAGAAACAAATCATGAAGGCAGAGAAAAAATACCAGAGCAAGGCAGGAAGCACAGGGGAGGGTTGATAAAAAGAACTGTTGTCTGGAGGTGGCAAAGGAGCAGGTAATCAGATACTGCGTCCTTGGATCACAAAATTTGCCAGGTGGCCACAAACCCTGAGGGTTTGCCTTGGCCACTGCAGAGATAAGACCAGCTGCAAAGTTTGGATCCTGATCAAATGTTTGCACTCCAAACCCCCTGCGAGTTGGGGCTATTTGGCACTGGCCCATGTCTAGTTTATATTAATGTTTATTGCCCGTTGGACATTTGGAAACTATCTTTCATAATTCACACCTCAGCAATGCATGTTTGGCCACTCTGATGGCAGGCTACAAATCTGACTCCTCAGTTGAGCAGCACTCCTTTCAGCTGTGTGGAGCTGCCTTGCATGTGGCTTACATATTACAGCTGACAGGGCCTGAATGACAACTTCGTGGCTCACTGTTAGAAGCTCAGCCAAAAAAGCAGAAAGGCATTTCTCCTGCTAGGGTTTTCATCTTTCGCATCCACTCAACACTTTGGGTGAGCAGATCAGTGTCCTGTCTGCCTGCCTCCCTTTCCAGAAATTTCACGTGGCAAGACTGTCACCAACAGTTGTTTTATTGGCTTGTTTCACACAACTTAGAGGTTCAAGTAGGCTCTGAACTGACCTCTCTGCTCTTAAATATTGTGAATTTCACCTTAATGGGACTTAAATATTAGCATAAATTCACCATTGGTCTCATGCTGGTAAAAGAACAAGAGCAAGAACAAGATGGAACAGTCTGGACTCCTTCTCCTAGGAGAGGAAGAGAAACAAATCATCATAATGAATAAACTTATTTCTTGTACATCAAATTTAAACAGTTCAACCCAAGATCCTCATGTTTCATTTCAATATTTCAAGTATATTTTATTAACCAATCTTCTGCGTTGAAGTCTACTCTGTCTTTTCAAGCTGGGGGAAAAAAATATCAGCAAAAGATGTATTTCAGAGTCTATTTCTGGGAGCATGTTGGATACTTAACAAGTTCATCTTTTGTGAGCAGCCAATTCATGTATCAGCCCATAATGATTGCTTGGGTTCAGGCTGCAGCACACATTTGCAGTCTCTGTTAGATCCCTTTCCTTGATGCAGGAAAGCTGGAGTAAATGTTATCTTCATAATGCTTTCTTCCTCTTTTTGCTTGTAGTCTGTTTTGAGCATTTCCTGGTTTTTCTTCCTCCTATTTATAGTCTGTCTTATGAGCACTGATGGATGCCTTCACAGACAACAAAAAGTGAAGCAGGCAGTGATGTTGAAGTACTCTCTTTTCTCTAGTGCTTCTAAGCCATCCCTGGAGATCACTTGCCTGCTAAAAACCCAAGGTTTAGTAGGCTGGGCAGTGCAAGACAAACTTCCCTTAGTAGCTCTTCTATATTACATAATGGGGCTAAAACTTGGCTTGTTTCTGGCCTCAAAGTCATTCCTAAACAGCGTGGCCACTGATGCTATGCACTGTGTGAGGCACCCACTGTCCAAATTGTTGCCCAGACATTATCAATCTTTCTTCTAAACAAAAAAACCCAACAGTCAACCAAACCCAGTCTGGAAGACCTGACAGTACAGTAGCAAAGTGTTTTCTAGTTATAAATGCCAACACTTTTTTAGTTATGAAAGGCAATTGCATCTCAGGCTCCAGAGCACAGGATCCAAAGAACATTTGGATTGCCCTGTTGACTTCTGCTGTCAGGGAAAAGCACTTCCTCTGGTTGGGGCACTGCTAAATAGATAGAATCTGTTGAGTTTTTTCATTTTTTAAAAAATGAGAATTGTCAGGGGCCTGATTTTCTTCTTTTTTCCCCCTGCAGAGCTGCCCACCCTGAGCACAGCTGGCACAAAGCCCTCTCAGATCAGGCTGCTGGAAGCACTTATGTTTTGCACCCAATCATCAGCACAAAAACAACCACACAAGGTTAAAAACAATTTTCCATTCATGGAAGTAAACCAGTGGGTAAAAGGACCAACCAAACCTTCATGACCAATCCCAGCTGAACATTCCTGAGTGAAATATTTGCTATCCCTTTTTTTTTTAATCTTGAGGCCACAGTCCCAAAGTAGCCCAGCCTTTTTTTTGCAGTGGCCACCACTTCCCCAGCCCTCTCTCTGCACTGTCTTGCCTAATGCAGCTGAGGGAAATGCCACTCTGAGGCATTTTCCTACTTTTATTACTCCAGCTCTTGCCGGACCAGGAGCCAGAAGAGGCTCTGGCATTGCTTAGGGTTGTCTTAAAATACTCGAGGATGGGACTTGTGTATCTAGCTGGGGGGAGAGTCAAAAGTACTCTATTCATAACAGACCTTAAAAGGCAAAATACGTAATATTAATATATATTAAAGAAAATCTGTGTCAAGGATCTTGCAAACTGGAATTGATTTACAGTAACAATGCAGAAACATTTAAAAGGATGCTTTTGACAATATTTACAAGAAATTTACGTTTTAAAATTATATCATCAGAAGAGTTCTTTACAATAATGTGTAATGTACAGTGCTTAGAGCCTTCTTCTGTAAGATGCTAAGAAATAGGTAGAGTTGCAATTTTCCTGATTCTGTTGCAATGTAAATCTCCTTAAGTTTCCATATAAAAGATGTTGCACTGCATAGGAGGATCGGGTCCTGCAGAAAAGCAGACTCTCTGGGTACTCATTAAAACCAATTAATAGTAAATCGGATTGTTGCTTTATCATCAGCCCAGGCTCGTAATCTCAAAGCCTCTTGAGTTGTATGTGACCTCATAATCTCTCTCTGCATATATGAATTAATGATGCATGTTGCCTAACCAGGGTTTTAGCAGATTTTTTCCTCAATTTAGGATTTTTTTAAAACTGGGTTTATTATTATTATTGTATCTCTATATATTAGTATTGTGAGATTTTATGTGTCTTTGCTTGTTTTATCTTTCTAGATCAATAATATACTTACATATAAAGGGCTAAACCTTTCTTCAGTGTTTTCCAGTTATAAATGCCAACCTGTCTTCAGTGGCATCAGTGGCAGAATTTACTCTGATATTGATAAGGGACCACAGTGTGCAAGGAGAAAAACAACCCTGATTAGCAGGAGCCACAGAGGAACAAAATATTCTCACCAATAAGAAATTTGGGAGCAAGAAAGGAGAAAGAGAATGAAATAAAAAGTCCTGCATGGCTGACCCCATTTACTTATGAGTCAGCTATGTTACTCTCACATATAAAATCTTAGTGAGATTTCTAAGTTCAAGCAAACATAGATGTAGATGTCTGCATGCACGCTCAACCCCACAGAAGGCAGACAAGCTGCAAATAATATCTATTTCAGATTAAGAATCCCCCTCCTTTGCCCTTGCTGATAATCTTTATATCCATTGTATATTCACAAGCAAGTAGATTAGGTTCCTTAGTCCTCTAACACATCAGATACCAACCTTAGGTAAGGCTGGTTTAATCCATCATTTTCTCTCCTGATCATAACTCCCAGTGCAAAAAGCCTGTCTTCCCTTTTTTCCATAGCCAAATGAGACAGTCAAAGTCTTACTGATAACTGCTTTTTTCCGAGACTATCTACACTGTAAATAGTACAGATTCTATGGCTGTAGCACCTAAAAATGACTGAATGAGCCTATGTGCCCTATAAAAATTCTTCTGTAAACACAAGTTCTCAACTTGTTTTGAGTTTCTGGGGGAATCTGTGAAGCTCTAACTTACAATGTAACCCGGACTATAAGAATTGCCAAAGAAGGAGGGAAAGCATACCATTCCAGCTATTTTGGATGCGCTCACTCATTCCCACTGTTTCACACAAAATTCCTTTCCAATACTTCTTTATTCATTTTACTAGAGGTCTTATCCCTTGAATAGTGCCTACCCATGTTCTATGTCATGAGGTAATTTTGATGTAAGATTCCTGATTTTAGTGTTAAGATGTCCACAACCCTGCACCGGTGTTCTGTGTTTCTTTTTTTTCTATTTTTTTTGTAAAGTGAAAAGCATATTCTTAATCAATGTGTCTACAGTTGGTGAATTATTTTCATTTGAAACTTCGGCACTGTCTACACATGGCTGAGACATCTATTCGTGATTACAACCCAACACAATATTTTAATTGATTTATTTTTAACAAGGCCAGTAGAGAAGTGTTCTTGAATCTCCTGAGCATTTCATCTTGGCACTGTTTTAGTGAAGTGATGTCATCATGGCCGTATTTCAGATCTCATTCAAAAGAGACCCGTTTTCTGCTCAGGGCATTATGAAGCACCCACATGGAGAGGAAAGAGAGCAGGAGCTCTTAAAACATTGGCAATAATGGGCACATCAGGGGAAGAGGGGTAAATAGGTCCTAGGTGGACACCTCTGTGTGACTGCGTACAGCCTGGTGACATCCTGCCAGGCCTAAGCCACCACGGCTCCTCAGGAAGCCCAGAAAGGTACAAAGAGGTTTTGTTCTCAGCCTCTCCCTGTGAGAGGACCTTCCTCCTCACCAGTTATAACTCAGCCTTACATCCCCAACCTTTCTTTTTTGTGTGTTGTGTCAGAATAGCTCCTGGTCAGTGAGTTCATTACATCACCAAAACAGCGGGAGCCAGGAAGGATGCACAAGCGTAAATCAGAGAAACTGAACGAAAGCCCTAAGTTGCAGAAGATTTGGCATTGATCACAGACTGTGTGGGTGGACAGTATCTCTCTTTATACACCAGGAACATGGAGTAATGATTAAGCTTCTGTTTTCTCCACTTGCTTATGTTGGCTTGTTGGTACTGAACATGTGCTAAAATACTACAGTGCTTTACATGTAGTCGTGTCATGGCACAGAGAGCAGGTAACCTGAAATCACCCACCCAGAGTGCACAACCAGCTGAGCTAAAACACAGATTTAAAGGAGAAGGATTTCTCTTTCTTCTGTTAGCAGAAATATTGGAAATAGCCCAGAATATTGAAGACATTGTTGATATTATGAAAACAACTGAGACTCTGCTTTGTAATAAATTCTGCACAGGCCATCCAGAAAAGGCTTTTATTTCAAAATATTTCTTCAAAGAGAGCTGGACTAGAGAAGGAAGTTTGACTCTACTCACTCCCTTGAACTTTGGGCTGAGCCACAGATCTAAACCACTCCCCAAATTATGGGCTACAGAGCCAAGAGGTGTCTATTTTCTAACCTCCACTCCTCTGGACTGCAGCTAAAATCCCACAAAACCCATCCTAAGTTTTCAGCATAGCAGAAGTCGAGGAGCAAGGGTGATAAGCTTCTGAACCCCAGGAAGGGGTTTGCAAATGACCCTCCTGGCATCTTCTAAAATTTCAGATAATCTATCCAATGTAGGAATTTGCTGTATTCCTAAAACTGACCAGGAACATCTGGCACTGGGCCCCAGCTGTGCCTCAGATGCATCTGTGCACAGCTGGAATGTTTGGTCACAGAAGGACTCTCCTGCCTTATTTTTCCCTGTGTACTTTTCATTCAGTGTTATTCCAGGATGCCATGATAGCTGAATACTTACCAAAGTGGTTAACCTAAAATATTCTGAGCTTTTGATCTTGCTGCCTTCAGCCATTTTTTCCCCCCTTCAGCTGATGGAACTGTTGCATTTCTATAATGGATAGGGAATCACTGCACTGTGGTATGAGCCGATTCTCCTAATTCCTCAGCTGGACTCCACTCTCTGTTCTTGACTCCTGCACACTAAACATATGCAGCTTTGCATCCAATTCTCCTTACAGGTACAGTTTAGTTGGTAGTGTTGCAGCTGTGCCCATTTTTCTAAGTGTTTGAAGTGCAGATCTTGCTGCAGGTAAAGTGGTCGTGAGGAGAATAAGGGGCCTGGCATTTAGATCACCTCATCATGCCTGCTTACAGGTAGATAATAGAATTTTTAAAATGTAAACATTTGAGTCCAAGGGACATTTTGAGGGGGTTCCAATCCGAAAACCAACAGCTAGCTGCGCACAGAAGGAATTAATCCTGCTGTCTTTGGAAATCTGTCTTACAAGTGGTTGGCTCTGGCATGCATGAAACACAAACCCAGCTGAAGCAAACTGTGTTTGGGGCATTTACAGGGGCCCTTTTCCCATGTGGCTGTTCTAGTGCCTGATGGTGTGGGATACCACTCGGCAGCTTTTCCCACAGTAAGGGCATTTACAGCATCTGTATCCTCTACCCATTTGACTGTTTTCATGGCATTTGTTAATTATCTGGGAGAGCTTTAACCCTCTGACACATTTGGTTGAAATCTGCCACTGGGCTCATAAAAAAAAGAAAAAAAAAAGAGACAAGAGACAGACATCCAGGCAAACCCCATATTCCTATAACCTTTATTCCTTTAAGAAAAAAAAAACCTGAAAAACAGCAGCAATGCTGCCAACAACAGCAAAACCATGCAGTGACAAAGCTCACACACTTTGAAAAGCAATCCTCATTATTCTCAAGGAAAGCCCAGGGAAAGGCTGCTGGTGCTGAAACCCCAGGCAGAAGGGACCAGGGCACCTGGTCTGGGAAATGCAGGGGAGGGCACCTGGTCTGCCCTGGGCTTTGGAAAGTGAGCAATTTCAGCAGCCTTCCCTCTCCTCTGGCTGCCCCTTTCCAGGCTCACACCAGCTGTAGGTCTGGGCTTTCCCTAACTCCAAGACCTGGGCCCTGCCACTCACTGAACTTCACTGAGGACACCCTGCTCTCCCCATGTGCCAAGGGCCAAAGGGACAAGTCTCATGCTGGACCAGGCTTTCCCTCATCAACCCTCTTCCAGCTGTGCTTCATCCACAGCAGTTCCAGTGCCCCACAGGAGAAGACACTGGGATGATGGCTCTCATGGATATCCCCAGAGCTTGTGGGAAAGTACCACATGCATAGATTAGGAAATCGATAGGTTACCTAATTTTCCAACATGTTGCATATCTGCTGAGAATCCCCTCCCTCTTCTCAGGTTAGGTTCTGAACAGAAATATTCCTTTTTACATATTAATTCTCCAAAAATTTCCACCGATGGCTGCTTAGCTAAGACAAGGCTGAGAGTTGTGCATCCGCTTGTGCAGGGGGTTGAGACCAGATGTTCCCCAAAGATGCCTTCCAAAGTCAGCCATTCTGTGGTTCAGTGAAAATGCTTATTAGCTACTTTAATCTGCCTGACATGAGACATAATAGACTAACATATATTTTTTCTTCTAGATTTTAGAAAAATTATTTCATATATATTTTCTCTTTCCTTTTGTGCCTTTCACCCATGCAGTGCAACTGTTGTCTGCAACTTTCCTGCTGCAGGAAGTGAGATCCTTGCATTAGCACAAAGAAAAACAAACCACCTCCCACCAGCTACAGTAGAAGTGTAAATTACCATGTGGATAGTTCGGAACTCAACATTTATGCCAATTAAAATATTAATGAAGAGTTCTATCTGATTTTTCTATATTAAAAAGGAGGAAATTCTGGAGTACATGATAACTGTATAATATGCAATATTAAAAGATCTCTGTTACTTGTTTGGTGCTCTAAATCACATACCTTTGAATATTGGTTTGGGTTTTACCCCTTGAACTTTTTGAGAGGCAGAACAAAAGATAAAAGCATAGGAAAGAAAAGGTGTGAGGCAGCCCAGCTTCCCTGAAGTGATGGATTGAGTGACTAGTAGCTATTTGTCAAGGAAGTTCATCTGGTAAATTCACGACAGACTCCATGTCAAAGGGAATAACTGAATTTCAGTTCCATCTTAGCCAGGCAGATCAGCATTTCAGAGATAACTGAACTGCAGTAGTATTTCATAGCACCCGTAATTTCCTGCATGGGAGAATAATTCCAAAGAGCTCACCTGCCTGCAAATGCACTAGCTGGGCTGGAAGGGAAACAGGAAGGAAATAATGACAAAGGATTTTACAGGCTGATTTTGTTTCAAACAATTTTTGTTTATAAAATGCAATCAAGACAAGGAGAAATACTGTCACTTTTTCTCCACATTTACTCATTTCCAGCCTGAGCTGATAACAGCAGGTATGCAAACTTTCCTTCTTCAGCTGGTGATTTGCTCTCTGATCAATAGTAAGTGTTGAGGTGTTATTGATGTGCTCTGAATGGTGCCTCCCGACTCTGCCAGGACTCTGCGGAATCAGGCAGATTAACTGCCATATTACCTGCCACATGCCAGAGTTTTTCTGGTTGCAGAAAGATTTTTTTTGTACTTATATTCACATTCTGAACTCTCAACATAGACTAACGCATCCTACACAGACGTGTATCCTCTTGCCTACAAGTACTGTAGGCAAAAGGAGGCAACTGCCAGGTGTGTGTAGGGGGGATTCAGACCTCTGGCTGTAAGGACAGCCACAGAATGCTTTGGTGCTAGATAGTGACCTTGAAATAATTCTTCATTGAAGTCAGGTGAAAGTTTAAAGCAGGTTACTTAGACTGCAAAATCCAAAACAGAAAGCCAATTGCAATGGCACGGATTAAATAGATGTACGACAGAAATAAAAGCAAGCTGCACTTAAACTGTTTGCACTAAGGATAAACTTAAAAGACTGCTCTTTACTCCCTCCTTTCCAGCTGACAGGCTACAGATGTTTACCTAACCCATTTGCTAAGGAAATACATCCTCTTGCATACCTACGTCTTGCACTGCAGCCTTGGAGTTCATTCTTTCTTGGCACCCTGTGTTGCCTTGGATTTTGGGTCCCTGCCCTGGTCTCCCAGCCTCTTCCACAGACTGCACACTGAATCTCATGTCAACATGGAAAATCACAGTTATGCTCTGTATAAACACATGAGCAAAATCGGTGCAGGCAGCATATTTCTGTATCTTCACTGAAACTGTAGGCACGGATTTTACAGTGACACTGGATCTGGGGTGATGAAATCCTACTCTTCCCTGTAAGTGAAACCATGATAATGATTTAATAAAAAACCCAGCTTCGGTCTCTTAGGAATGTCTTTAGTTGGATGGTACCAATGTTTGCAAACGAACCAAAGTGTGTGCAAAAAAAACCTTGTACATAGAAATAAAAAAAAACTCTGCTGCTAAGAAATACAGATTTTTGGCCACAAAATTCACAGGAACTATTTGAGAACTAAGTTTAAAATTTATCCATGATTAACTGAAACCTTTGGCATATAGCAAGAAGTGAAATCAAATCAGGGGGGAATAAAAAAAAAAGGGAAAGAAAAAAGTAAAACAGCAATTTAGAAAATCAGTATATACAAAGCAGTTACTAAGACAGCAACAGTTACAGTGGCAGCATTATCAGCGCATTGAAAGGCAATCTGTGAATTATATTTATATCATAAACAAGTTTAGTTATATGGTCTTGAAAAAGCAAGACTGGATCTGCAGCTCTCTACTTAGAGACCAGCTTATTAACCTCACTGGAGATCATCTCACACCAGCTCAGGGTTTGCCCCTGTAAGTGATGCAAAAAAGAAGGGTTGATATAGTGAAATGTAGCTTTCAGCATGAAACAGGTGATTGATTCTTGTCCTTTGGTGCAGGGTACAGAAACACTCTAATAAGGAAGGGGAAAAGAGGGAAGAAATAGGTGGCTCGATTTTGAGAAAAAGCTGTACTTAAGGGCTTTTTCCATAAATGTATCATGTTCTTACAATGAAATTGAAAAATGTATTTTACATTAAAATCAAATGGACTAATTATTTAAAAATACTGAAGGAACAGAGAATGCCATTTTGCCTGTCTGCTCCTTTTGTGTGTTAATCATGTGAAAAATGACTGCTTCTTGCAAAATTTTGAAGCCTTGAGCTCAAACAGAGCAACTGGGGAAGAAGCTATTTAGTAAATGAAAACCATACTAAAGATGGAGATTTTACATAATTGCTTTCAGGAACTTTTACTTATTAAAAAACTGAACTTTTAGGCTAACACTGTTAGACAGAAATAAGTTTCCATCTTTTTCCTAGTAGACACAAACCCAACCTTTAATAAAACCATCTGAGATTGTATTTCATCTGCGGGCTGCTGGTACAAGTTCCTTCACTAAAGACCCTCTGTGTGTGAGTAATTCTTACTTGCGAATGTATTTTCATTGACTTCAAATAACAAAGTGGGTCTTAGCCTAGGCTGAAGGGATTCCTTTTAGGAATACATTCCCAAGTGTTGGTTCATCACACTGAAAATACCCACATTGATTTATTTTATCCAACAACATGAAGACAATTTGGGTGGTATTACTGAAATATTTGTTTATTTTTAATGTTTCTCATGCACATCTACATTCTTTAGGAGTCCACATTTTCTAAACGTGGGACAAATTAACTCAAATATAACAAACAGCTCAAAAAAACTGGCATAAGAAGCCTACAGGTCTATACCAAAATCTTTTCCCCAGCTGTTTCCTCTGGGATACAAAGGAAAAACCAAATACACAAACAAAACCCTCAAATAAACCAAACAAAAACCCATCAACAAACCAGACCCGCCAATAAGCCTCCCTGGCTGTTGCATACAGTGCTTGAAAGAGGTGCTGCCACACATATATACACAAGCACTCAATAAAGTCTCTCCACAGGGAAAGCACAGAGCAGCTGGAACCCTTTCTGTGTGCCCAGATTAGCCGCAAAACTGTGTAGCAGAGAGCTGAGCTGGCAAGAGGATTCTAGTCCCAAGGACTGTTTTACTCCCACATAACTTTCTTTCAGTCACAGAGATCAATTATTTCAGTGTTCTAAATAGAGAAATATGTATTCTTTTCGAATGGCAAAACCCAGCATTGAATTGCATGAGGACATTCTGGTCCACGCACCTTTGGTGTCACAGTGTTTTTGTGATTGATTTCAAAGAGGGTCAATGTCACCCCAAAAGAGAATAACATTCTCTCCTCCCTCCTCGCTCTCTACTCCATCCTCTCCCCTTGCAACTCACAATCCCCCTGGACACCTTAACCACAGTCCAATACAGTTTGGCTGCAGTTAAAGGTCAATGAAGCAATGATGAATGAGGGAGCTGCAGCACCTCTAATTCCTGTCACAGTCGTTCGGGCAAAATGGTCATCTGGTGAAGCTGCTGAAATGCAGGCATGTGGTTAAGTGGCCAATTCACTTAGTCCTTTAACCATTAATAAAACTTTCGGGCTATTAGATCAAATGGTAGTGACTTGAAACGACAACATGATCTGAATGCCAGACAGATACATGAGCAGACATTTGGAAGAGACAATTACATGAAATGCAGAAAAATTAATATTATATGATTAGACTAATTATTGAATTTAGCTATGTCTAGAATCTATCTTTTCTTTGGCTGCATCCTTCATTGTTTTTGTTTGCAGCATGGATTATACAGCTGGATGTTGGGGGACTGAGGTGGGGAGCACCTAGAGTATATTGTCCCCAACCTATTATTTCAGAGGCGCTGGACCCAAATTAGATCTTTGCTGTTTTTCCTGGATTGCTGTCACAGGACTTTTTAGGATTACTCAAAAAGGGGGTTACCATCACTCTCCTTTTCTGAGACCATTAAAAGTGCATTTTTCAGCCCCCAAAAGACAGATATTGGGGGGCAGGGAGGGAATGCTTTGACTCTTGCAGTCTCTCAGCAGGACTTGGAAAAATATACCTTATGTGTATGCTTTTGTCTGCCTTACCCTTTCCTTCACTTCTCTGTCCAAGTAACCATTAGTAACTACTGAATCTCCAGGATACTGACCCCAAGTGTGTAATAAAGGGAAAAACTTGACTAAATATGACTCACTTCGTGGGATGGCAGCCAAGAAAATAATTTAGCAGTAGTCCCACATATCACACCTTGTGTATTGGTGGCCCATTTTTCCATTGAGACAAAAAGAACGTATTAATCTCATCGAGATAAATAATTCTAATTTTGAAGATAAGTTTTTCAGGTTTTCAAACTCAGAACTAAAAGCAGATGAGGACAAGCTGAGTCTCATTAAGGAAATAGGAAAATGTAAGATAATGTGGTTTGGCTTTTTTTGTTTAACATGTATTAAAACAACATTATTTTTGTAAACTAAAGGCCAAGCAGGGATTTTGCTTTCAGCTTTCATGTTTTTCCTTTTCCTATCTCTTTTCATATATGTATGTGCATGTATTTTCTACTTTTAACAAGCACATGTTCCATATACAACTGAAAACATACTCCATCTAAATATGCACCAGGGTAATGTTACGAATTCACCAGTGTTGTTTGAACTAAATGATTACTTCTGTGTAAAGTTATTTCCATATGTAAATTTCTGTAACATCACTCTATGTTATTCCAGCTAATAAGCTAAAAAAGAAAAGTTACTCAACCATAAACAATGGAGATGTTCTATAATTCCAGAATTTTGTGATATTCAGTACTCAAAAGCAATTAATTATTTATTCATCTTTGAATGAATGGAAGGGTTTTTGGGTTGTTTTCTTTTTTTTCTTTAACACTGTGCTTTGTTCTTTACTGTGTTCTTTGCTCTTAGCATGATGTACCTTTACATACGCAACTTATATGCACAAATTTATGTAGAAACATAGTGGTATATGTTTAGTGGAACCTGATGGAGGAAAAAAATAGTTAAATCTTTCATTTTTGACAACCAAGAGGTTGTTGATAAAGGAGAAAGAAGAATTAGACAAATGCCAATTGAAATATTGGCTGATGAAAAGAAGGGCAGCATATTTGTAACTAGATCATTTGTAATGAAACTACCACTATTAGTTTTGCATCAGGAATAACATATATATTTTATATATTTTTCCTTCTGAATTAATTAAAACAATTTGAAGGATTATACATTAAGCTCCAGAGATCACTTCACATATATATATATATATATGTATGTATGTATGTATATTTATTCATATTTTATTCTGAATATAAAGGAATTATTATTCCGCTCCAACAGATGGCAAAAGTGAGTAACCAAGACTAAGATCGGATTCCAGAAAGACCTGATTCTCTTCATTTCAAGAATGACTGAAAAGCAGAGTCCTAAACGCTCTTACTCAGCTATTCCCCAACACTGTGAATCCCCACACTGGACTTTTCATTTAAATGTCCTCTAGGTACTTCAGGCAGCTCTTCTGAGCATCCTGCTCTTGCCAAAGCACCTCCCTCTGGTCCAAGCCCCAGCAGAGACCCGAGGTTTGCCTCTTTGATCCATCCTATTGGTGCACTGTAGACAGGTCCCCAGGCTGTCAGTGTTGAGGGATCACACTCTGCTGGGGGATCACACTTCAGGCCCAGGCCTTGACTCCAATCAATGAAAAAGATGGATGTATAAATCAGAACACCACTTCTCTGTGTATTCTTTAAATGTCGTGCTGTGCTCCGTTTAGAAGCTTCATATGTAACCAGTTTGATGTAATACCCACAGAAACCATTAATTGTCCATTGGGCTCATTGGGCAATTAGTGGCTTCTGTGGGAGTATATCAAGATGAACAAAGTGAACTATATTTGTTCAAGAAGCTCCCGATCTAGCAAGCAAAGATTGAGTAAATGGCCCCAAAAGTGCAAGTCCAATAAGACAGAAATGTAACCATCATGTCTGAGGTGTTCTGAAAAGCAGGCAACTACTTATCTTAAATTACTTACCATTAATATTTACAGGATAATATAAGCTTTGCAACATGTGGCACACCCCAAAAAGCACACAGGGAGCATTTTCATAGTCAATGAGGTGTACAACTACTCCTATGTGATTAAATACTTGATCCTAGCATTCAGTCATCTTACTTAATTATTATGCCCAAATCTTTGCCTTTTAGAGTCACGTATGACCTATGTTTTATTCTGAGAAAATTGGTAACAATATACAATAACTGATTTTATTCACGCTTCTTCCACCTTTTTTGTCTAAGTAGAAAAATTAGGTGGGACTTCACTGGGAAAACTAAAGCAATGAGGTTATTATCAAACAACAGAAGAAAAGACCTGAAAAAACCCTGATTTCTCAAGTGTGAGCAACTTCACAGCTACCTCTTCCCTGTTGTAATGATGGGACTTCAGCTCCTTCATGGTGCAGTTGCAATCAGTTTATTGTTACCTGAGAGAGGCTGTGTCAGACAGGTGCACCACAGGTCATTTGTCTTTTACTCATCGAAACATCTTCACTCTAATCTGCAAACTGAGCAGGAGCCAGTGGCTGACAGAATACATACCTGATAATTTTCCAGGTAACATACAGCCCAATGACCTCAACATGCTTTATGCATGTGGTAGTGACGCTAAATTAAGGCCTGGAAGTTATTGATGGTATTCCTTATTTATTTATTTATTTATTTGGTGGCTATTAATAAAGAGGCTGTTCTGGATGTAACTGAAAGCTTATGCTGTGCACATGCATGTTCTTTCCAGCCTCTTCTTAAAACCCTTTATGCCATCCTGAGCATTGTATCAACTGTGCTTTGCTGAACAGCACCTTCCATATAACATTTCTTTAAAAGGAAGTGGAATTTATCAGTTCTGTTACATTAGACAAAATTTTTACTGAACATCCACTCAGCTGCCTACTTCATTCAAACCTAGCACTGCCAGCAAGGAAGTAATGTTGGAGGAACAAGCCAAAGATTTGCAAATATTACAAACAGCTTCAAAAAGTTCAGAGCCTGCTAGAGACTAATTCAACACCTGGATGCAGCTTGTACGTCAATCCTAATTAAAAGAAGTAATGGATTTGTTGAACAGATACAATGTCTCCGGACAATTCCTATCACAAATGACAACAGCTACCAAATTTTACAAATTGCCTAGTTTAACACTGTCGTCAGAAGAAAACTGGAAAAAGGTAGAGCTTCTTGAAGAATGGCATTTGAGCTGGGTGAAAACCTCTGCTAAAGATTTCTCTTGCAATTTCTTTCATAGCCAAAAAAGAACTTTTATCTTTCTCAAAAGTGCGGAAAACCAAAACTTTCAACTGAAAAAAGAAAACTGGTCTTCTGCTTTTCAGCTGTTGATAAAGACATGACATTTCCAATGTATTTTCACTGGAGTATTTAATTTTGGAAAAAAAAAATACAGAAAGCAGACTTCTTCCAGTTAGCTTAAATGTCCAACTCAGGGTGAGGAACCCTCGTCACTGCTCTGCTTCAGTTGCGTGAGAGACCTGGTTTCTAAAAGCCCAACTCTGGCTACAGGAAAATACTGATTGGAGAACTGTGGAAGAATAGAAACTATTAATCTTATGAGCTCAAGCTCCTTGTGCTGCTCACTCTGCAGCAAGGACCTTGGCAAAGACTGCTTCATTTCCACGCTCCCCTGTGCAGAAGACACTGCCCAGAGCACAGGGGAGCGTGGAAATGAAGAGCAGAGGTCTCTGAACAGCTGGATGCCACGGACGTATTCCCTAGAGCTCCCTGTGAATGACAAGTGAGCGGTGTGCACATAGCATGGGATTCCAGGAGTGTCCAAACCCGTCTGCTACCCTACCTTAATGACAATGTCCAGTTAGTCTGTCATGCTGCTGACACCTGAACTTGTTTGTCTCCTCTGGTACATGAAAACTAACATCAAGAAGCAGCAAGTCATTTGTTGTGACAGCGCCGTATCGTACCACAGGCATCCCTCTGGTGTGCCGGTCTCCAAGTGCAGCAGGATAGTGCACACAGCACTGCTACAGAAAAATACTTCTCTGGCTGATGTGTAAACAGCACTCTCCATCAATTTGTCTTCTATTTTGAGGCTTTTCTTGAAGCTCTTTTAATATAGTTTCTGGGAACAGTGGTTTGTGTGTCAGTGTTGAAATTGAAATAATAGCTGTCATATTTACTTTCAGGTTGACAGCCTTCATATTCATTGCTGCTCTTTGGAGTTCATCTTAGCTAGAGGCATGGTTGTCATCCTTTTCCTGAGCTGGCCACACTCTGGAAATGCCTGCAATCAACTAAAGACATGGTGCAACCCATTGCCTTTTTTGATTTTTTGATTTTTTTTGGACAACATCTTTTCAAGATGTTGTACAATGTATGCCAGGTGCTATGTTCTCATTTTAATCCAAGACAGAGCTCTGCATACCTTTTTACCTGAAGGAGTTGGCATTTTGGTGACTTTTTTGCATATCATACCAATCCCCTGTCAAAGAATTGTGGAGTTCACTCTGAGACTGTGCCAAGTGACCTCCTTCCTCACTAACATGCATTGGCCAGCACTTTATAAGAGTTTTGCTCAGCTTGACTCTGGGTTTTCTGGTAGTTTCTCTGAATTTTCTTCCCAGCTTGCATTAGGGCCCGTTCTGCTGTAATACAGTACTCAAAATTGCAAGAATCTGCTTATTCTGAGCCAATTCTACACATATGTTTTTGGTTTTATGTGGAATTCAGGGTTCCTCACATTTCTGCACTACAACTCCCCAGTCAGCCTCTGTTCTGCTTAACAGGAAATTATTGACTGCAACAATCATTGGAGAACCAGCTGCTGTCAGGAACAAGGCTACCTTCAGAATGTCTTCATTCCTACTGGCACTGCCTGCTTACAAACACAGGGAAAAGTGCCTCACAAATTTCCTTCTGTTGCCTTCCATGTTTCTGGAGAGTTCTGGCTCTGAGAGAGATCCTGAAGATCTCCATTCTACATGGGCTATTTTTGTTCTTGGTACCATGTGCTGCTCAGCAGCCACTTGGAGACAAGTTGTTTCACACACCTCTATTCCGCTTAGTGTCTCTGTTTCAGCTGCCCATGGTTTATAGCACGAGGCCTCTACAGATATGATTCCTTCCATGTTTAATAGATCACTGTGACAATTCTCTGCTCTTGCTGTGCAATTTAACATAATATAGCTCTTCCCCCACAGCTGTCACTTCAAACCTTTTTAGCTCTTGGGCTTGTTTTTGCAAGAATACACAAGGAACGTCAGATTTTATAGGGCAGTTTGCCATACCAGCTTACTTCTTTGCAAACAAGACCCTACAAAATTTACTGGAAAATACAATTAAAGATGTTGGAGCTGTAGCTGAAATAAATCCAAGTTATTCAAATGGGTAGCTGAAATCTACTTTTTTGAGACACATTTTTTGCAGCACACATTAGCACACAACTTTTGTATTGCTCTGGGAAAAGTGAAAGAAAATACTGGGATATTTTTGACTGCAAAGATAAAAGAGAAATCCCAATGGAATTTGATTCACACATCCTTCAGGAGCTGTAAGAGCAAATAGAAGGAAGCATCCTTAGCTGGTCCAATTGGCAAAGCTACATTGAATTTTAATAGTTTTTCTCAAGAACTAGTGACCAAAGCCAGAGAAAACTATCTGCTCTTTAAAAAGTCAATGCAGTAACTACCATGAGATGAAAGCAGTGACTCCACAAATCTTCCTGCAGTGATAAAGACAGATTTCATGCAGCTTTGTATCCCCTGCCAGCAGCTGAGTTGTAGGCTACACTTCATGACCCACCTGAAGTGTTTACTGACAACTACGACTTCAAGTTCTTTAAAAACTGTTGAGCAATTTGAAGGGACACAGTCTTTAAAACAGGCAGGCTGATATAAATGTACACTTGGGCTATACTTGTATGCAAGTGAACATTTCAGTGCCTCCTGACCAGCAGATGCTCTGAAGTGTGGGTATGCAGATCACAAGAGATGTCTACTGGAGGTCTGGTTGTCAGTGAAGACCATGACTGCTCTAACACCAGCTCATGGATTCCCACACCAGAACATTACTAGGCAGGACTCTGAACTTTAGTAAGACAGCTACAGATGCTTCTGAGAATGTTTGTTGGGGCTAGTCAGAATAGGGAACTCTGTGCATGCATGTTTATCTAGCAATTTCCTTTGTGAGCCTTATATTACACTGACTTGGATGGTGTAAATATGGTCTATGCTTCATAACTGCCTTAAAGGGTTTCTTCTTTTTTTTTAATCTCCTCTTGCAGTATGTCTTAATTTCCATTGTTTATAACCTAATTCATTATAACTACTTTATGGTTTTGTTTTATACATTGAGCCCAGTGCTGCTGTACAGTGAAATTCTGGTGTTAAACACTGCCTTCACATTACATGTGTTACCCACTGAAAAGGCAAAAAGAAAAGGGACTACGAGGGGCTGGATTGACTTGAAGGGGAAAGTGACAAACTGCACATTGGACATAAATACTGCAATTACATTGCTCAAGCTGGAAGGTAGCCATTATCAATTTTATACTCAGCAGCTGTAAAAATTGGGGATATTGTTCTATCATGTAGCCCACCTCGCCCTGAGCTGGCATTAGAGTTCCCAGCTCCGTCTTAAGGGTATAAAAGAAATTCTTCAGAATAATATGTGACTGTTCAGACTGATTGATTAGAGAAACTACTGGAAAAGACATTGTCCATGTGGCCGGATCAGAATGTAATCTCTGTACCCAAGCAGGTTGTTCACACAGATTGGTGGCAAAAGATGAAGGTGAGGTTGTTTGGTTGGTTCTTCACCAGGAGATTCCCCAGGCTGGTGGTAGGAACAGGCACAACCTTGATAACCTGTAAGTTCCGAATATTCTTTTCTTAGCAATATGTATATTGTCGAGTTGCCTCGATGAGTTTAGATTCGGCTTCCATGGGATATAAGAGGCATTGAAGCACCTCCTTAACCTATGTGGATTTGCTGCTGTGGTGGGCAAGACCCCCTAATTCTAGGCGTTTACATATTTGCAAAACTGAGAATATTTCTTGCTAAGCTGCTTCTTCAAATGGTCACAAGCTCAGTTATCTGAAGCATTTTTATTTTAGCTAAAAATGCAAAAGAGCTGAATGTTCTCCACTCCCTCAAATTAAGGCCTGGCCCTTTTCTCAGGCGAGTCAACAGCAAAAATCTCAATGCACTTCAGTGAGAAAAGATGGGAACCTCCCCTTGGCAAGTAAGAATCAAATCCTTTTCACTTCTGATTTGCATTCTCTCCATTCTTTAAGATATTGACCTCCAAAGAGAAAAAGCATTATTGCCTGATGACTTGAAATAAAGAAATATTCCCATTTTCACAGCTCTATTGACTCACTAGTGTTAATAAATACACACCAAAAAAAATGAACTTGAGTGGAATATGCAGCATAAATTCGGAGGACTCCTGCATATCAGATAGGCTGAGCAGTTTGGTGCTATTTTTACTTCACAATGTTGTGATTTTAAGGTATAGCAAGGAGACACAGCACCAAGATTGGATGGAGTGAAACAAATTGTGATAGGATATTGTTTCAAGGTCTTCTTTCCTGCAGGTTTTCAATGAACTTGATTTTGGATGAAAGTTAGTGAATTTGGTATGCAGTTTATGAAGTAAAAATTATGAAGTAATTGAAATTATGAAGTAATGAGGAAAGCCAACATCCTCTCTCGCTATGAAGTCACATGGAAACCTTTGGTAATGATTAAAGCTGTTCATGTTTTTATATCAGCTAGACTTAAACATGTTGAGAGAAATTCTGAATATAAATCAAATTGAAATTCCAAGCCAAATACCTTCATTTTTCTTGAAATGGAGATTAAAAAAACACTGGGCAAAGAGTATCTGTCTATCAGTTTAAAAATGTCACATAGAGTAAAAAAATACCTCCATTTATCCCTCTGCAAGAGGCTTATAAAGAATGATGGTTTTATAACCAAAGACACATTGCCCTAAACAAAAATGGGTCAGCTACGCAGCTGCAAATTGGAGAGCTCCAGCAGAGATCTCAGAATTTCCCCTGATAATGCTAGAGCCAGTTCAAAGGAGCGTCTACCAAAGAGTTATGAGATGAACATGTTGAGGGTTGGAAAATATAGAGTAATTACAAGTAATTTCCATGTACTGAGGCCCAGGGTCATTTGTGTGTCAGTCCTCAATACCACAGCAAATGGGTTTAGGCTATCATAATGCTGATGCATTTAGTGCACTTGGCTTTCTGCTCATAAGGTGCTCAGGTGAAATACTAGACTTTTGTAAAAAATCATCTTAAATGGGTTCACCTCAAGTACCTATTTTTTGAAGGGTTACTGTAAACCATTAAGCTTATATAGATAATCATTTGCAAGCGATGCAAATGGAAAATAAAGGCAGGCATTTATAGAGAAGACTTGCATAAAAAGGGCTGAGAATAAACATTGCATCAGACATCTTAAATGTCTTCTGGAAAGACCATGCAGAACAATAGATTAATGACTTAAAATGAGCTTAATTAATTATTAGCCAGTAGGCTTCATGAAGGCTCATAACTTTCAACAGAATATAAATCATAAGTAAACTAGATGTAGGGTCTGCATTATGCTGAGAAATAAAACCAGAATTCATTTAGGAGCAGGCAAAATTGAAAAGACATTGCTCTGTAACACCACTTATTTCATCATGGACAACAACAGAGTTGAAGCTACACAAAAAAATGAAGCCCAGCAATAAAGTGGCAGTAATCCATGGCTGAAATACTTGCAGGATCTCCTTCAAAGTCTATGGCTTCTGCTTCACAGTTCACCTACAAAAACAGAGACATGGAGACTTAAGCACAATGGGAAGAAACTAAAGCTCAGGCAGGGAAATTCAGAGAACTTCTGGCTGAGGCTAAAGTCAGACTGTTGGGTCACTCAGCTTGTAGTGAAGCTGTCACTATGTCATTGATCCCCAGCAGTGCTGGGTTTTATCACAAGCTGCAGTTGTGAAGACATAAGGTGCATGGCTGGTTAAGATACCGACCGTCAGGAAGCTTTCTCAGGCGCCACGTGCCAGCTCACCCTCAGCCATGCCGGAGCTAGTCTGGCATTGATCTCTAAAATAATTTGGGAAAAAGTGTTGAATAGATTAAAATTGACTCCATCTAAGATCTGTGAATCCACCTCAAGACTCTCTTGAGAAATAGCCACACACAATGGTGGCCAGTTCAGGGAAAGAGCACTTATTCCCTCCTTTACACAAACAGTTTCACCAGCACATTAAAAAAAAAAAAGAAAAAATTACTCTGCACGCACCACTTATACCCATCTTTCAGCACCAATCTCCCGTTCCTGAGAAAGATGACAGACCTAGATCCTCAGCCTCATTGCTGGGTAAAGATGGCATCAAACTCCTCTAGCAGATGTTAACACGAGATATGTTCCCTTTTATTTCTCATAGGCTTTGTCTGTGCTTCAAAGGCTCTCCAGCGTACATATGGGTATGTGTACATGCTATTTTCCACTCAGATGTGAACTCCAGCTGCCTGTGTTTCTCTTTGGACAGATGTGAAACAGCTCCAAAACAGAAGTCATGTTGCTGTGGTTAGTGCAGAGCCCAGGCTTTTGTATCTCTGGAGCATATTTATTCCCAAGCTAACTGCAGCTATGTCCTTTCTTCTTCAGAGGAGGCTCACATCATGCCACTTGCAGGACAAACAAAGAAACAAAACTAATAAAATCATGATTTCCTACAAAAATCAGTGCTGGCTTTCTTTTCTTTTCCAGTTATTTCTCCCCAGCACGAAAATAAACTGTCTTTATTCAGTGAGAAATCTTACCACCGCCAGTTGATAAGCAAAGAAAGCCTTGCTGCAGATGTAGGTTGTCCTGGTGGGTGTTTCAGTTTGCCTCCTGGCAGCATTCCAGCTAGCAAGGTTGGCTTCAGGGTACGTACCCTGAGGGATGGCTGTAGGCGAGCAGGATCAGCACTGTTCCAACAGGCTGCCTGCTTTGTAGGACCCAGGGCTACGTGTCCTCTCGTGTGAGCCCACGCTTCAGACAGCTCTCAGTTTAGGAAATGCTGCCAGTCCTGCCCTGACACCTGCCTTGTTGATGATGGTAAGTGCTCTCCTATGAGGTAAACCCACTGACAGGCATCCATTTGGTCTGCCCAAGCAGACTCTAAAAGGCAAATTTGTGCTGTTCTGCGTGTCCCATCCTAAGAAGAACGAATTGAATAAATAAATAAATAGCAACGGGGGTTAGAGAGCAGCTGCTCTGACTTTCCAGGTCTTGTCAGCTGGCTCTTCCTACACTGCCAGCTGACCCACTTGGTTGCAGTGCAGGTACTGTGGACATGTTTTATGAATGATGTTTTGTTTGCTTCTCTGTCATCAAACCTTGTCAGACTACAGCTACCTGGACACCAGGTCTTCTGACTCCATCGAGAAAATGCCCAGGAAATAATGGTCAGTGCAGTTCAAGCAAAGGTTTTCCACGTTTACCTCTTCTGTCCTTGCCTTTAGGCAGCTGTTTGTCCATCCACCTACTTCCCTACCCACCTATGTCCCTCCTTCCTGGGCATTCGTTCCAGTGACAAACATTTGTGAGGGATCTGCACTAGTACTTAGCACCAAACACCATTTTCTATTGAAAGCACTCCACACAAAAAATAACAAAGGGAAATGTGTCTACGCTTGCATGCAAAATAGAGCTATTGTTGGGAGGAATTGTGTTTGCTTGCATACAAAACAGAGCCATTACAGGGTGGGGGTCCTGTTTTCCTTTTATGTAGCAAAAGAAAATGCTTTTCCATCAGAATCAAAATGCTTTGCAGGAGTTATTTTCCGCTGAACTTTAACCTGGATAACCCCTCTTGTCCAGTGTTTACGTTTTCCCAAAGGGAGAGTGGAGGAGTGCAAACACAGAAGCCTCTCCCACCTGAGAAGTAGAAAAGGACAGCAAAGCTGCTTCGCCCCAGGCTCCCTAAAGACTGAGATCTTCCACAGACTTACTTGCCAGGAATGACCTTCACGCTCCACAAAAAGTCTTTGTAAATTTTTGATTCCGTTCTGGTGAGAGGAATGGGAAGGAGAAGACAAATCTTAAATTGTGTGGGAAAACTGTTTCCTAGTCAGCTCGAACACAGGCTAATGAAATTCCATCTCTCAGGAATTAGGTCTCCCACTTGCTGGCTCTGCTTGCTGGTAGTTGTGCATCTAGACAGGTTTGAAAATGGAGGCATTGTAACCATTTATTTTATATTTTGTGTCTGTCCCTGAATATTTTAAATTTTCCCAGTGACTTTTACTGTCTGCAATATATAGGAGTTAGGAGAGAGATCTTCCATGACTAAACTAATCCTACCTTTTAGGTTTATCTGGGGGTGTTCCTACAAGATGACTATTTTCTGTCTCTAACTGACTTGACAGGAAAATGTATTCTTCCAGTGGTGGTGAAATTTCTTTTCTCAGGCTATAAAATCCTGGTCACATAAACCTCAGGAGGTTTGTCCTAAACATAAAAATGAATAGCCCAAGCTTCAGTTATAATTAACTCCAAACTTCAGTTATTATTAACTCCAGCTGCTGGTTAAAGAACATAAATATATGTATTTTTATATTAATTTCATTTTGCTGCTTGATATATGTCAAAATGTAATTTCTGTAAATGTCTTTGCATTGCTTTACTTCCATAGTAGGGCAAATAACAGATTTTCTTATAAGGCTAACTTAAATATAAAGGAGTGGATATTATGTCAATCTTGCCATTTGCAAAGTTACAGTAAAATATTTTTAGTGTAATAATGAGGGCAGACTGGAGAGTCTGGTCTAATCCATTTAGTCTCCAGTCAAATTCAGAGAATCAAAAAATGGTCATAAGCATCTTTGTGATTCCCTGATCTTTGCTCATTACACAGCAGGCTGGACCCAAATTTCAACTTGAAAGGCATCTGAGACTGTTCCTGTATGACTTTGTCTGCCAGAAGACCATTCTGGCGCCACAGGAGAGTGCACAGTACAACAGCAAGTCAGCTACTCCCTCTTTTCTATAGGTAGACGAAAGGAGTCCTGAAAGAAATGGTTTAAGGCAGCTTCAAGCTTATTTTGAGCGTTAAAGACCTGCTGATTGTTGTCCTGACTGTAATTCCTGCTCTGAATATTCATGCTGGCTGTTGTCCTTTTTTCTGTGCAGGGCTTTTTCCAAGACACCAGCAGTGCTGAGCAGTATTTCCAGACAGCCTTTGATTTTATATTCTCAGTAACCTGGAAGCATCTTGACAAGGAATAGTCTTATTTCAATCTGTCAGACAATCACTGATCCAGTGTCAGCATGGGGCCAATATGCAGCAGTCCCTCTATGTCCTGCAAATGCCACCAGCTGCCATAAGTCATCTCTATTCTCCCCATTGTGAGTGGGGTATAGCTGGAACATATCACTGCTCACTGAAAGAAGATGATTATGTCCAAAACGGGTTCTTAACTTGATCCCTGCTCTCCAAACACAGGTGGTTGCCTGGGGGGCTGCAGTCAAGGTGGCCACGTGCTGCGGAGTGGCAGGAGGTCCCTTCTTTTCCTGTCAAGTATGAGTGAATGGGTCTGAAAAAAACCTAGAAGGAGTTACCAGCTCTCAGTAAATAAATTTTAAACTGTGGGCCCAATTTTCCTGTTGAGCTTTGCCAGTAGCCCTGGAAGGAGTGCAAGAAGTGCAGGCTGGGAAGCATAGGCCAGTTGCAGCCCCACAGCCAAGGCTGAACGTGTGGGATGGGAGAATCGTAGAATCATTTGGGTTGGAGATGACTCCTCAGATCATCAAGTCAAACTATTAACCCAGCACTGCCAAGTCCACAACTAAACCATGTCCCCAAGTGCTACATCTGCATGTCTTTTAAATACATCCGGGGCTGGTGACTCCAACGTGTTCCTGAGCAGTCTGCTCCAATGCTTGACAACCCTTTCCATGAAGACATCTTTCCTGTTACCCAGTCTAAACCTCTCCCAGTGCAACTTGAGGTAATTTCCTCTCATTCTATCATTTGGTATCTGAGAGAAGACACCGACCCGCACCTGGCTACAGCTTCCTTTCAGGGAGTTGTAGAGAGTGATAAGGTCTCCCCTGACCCTCCTTTTCTCCAAATTGAACACCTCCAGCTCCCTCAGCCACCTCTCATCAGACTTGTGCTCCAGACCCTTGTGCAGCTCTGTTGCCCTTTTCTGGACATTCTCCAGCACCTTGATGTCTTTCTTGCAGACAAGAAATTCCCTGTGAGAGGAGCAGGGCTGGGTTGAACAAGTGCGTGGCCAGGGCTGCTCCTTCCCCTTGCTTATCTTGGGCTTTCACTTAGACATCTCCTTTAATCCACTAATCATCCATGCACAAAAAGCTCTTATCCGAGGTTAATTTGGTCCTTTCAGACTAAGTTAGTTGGTCTGCACACAGCTACAGGCAAGATTTCCCCTCAGACTGTGAACATTCGCTCTGCTGAGAGGATTTAGGCTAAGTCATGCAAGTGCTGACAGACCGCTAATATTTTTATGCAGTCTCCTTAAGTGCCCCAAAAGTGATTTAACTTTGCCCGCTGTGGGAGGATTCATGGCTTGGTTTGATGCAGGTCAAGGACTCAGAGGTTCACAGATGACCTCAGCCCTGGTAGTGACTGGATGTACCAACACTGCAAGGCTCTCTCCAGTTTGATTAACTCTCTCATGCAGACTGCTGTAATGCTTTTCTCCAACTCCTGAATGCAAGTATAGCTGGATTTGAAAAACTTCAGACCTTGGTCAAAGCTTGGGGATTGACATCCTGTGTCAAACCTCCTTTGGAAAAAATCACAGCTCCACTGCAAATGTCCCAGTGACTGTACAATCAAGATGTGACATGCACCACCCTGATGCCAAGGATCCAAGTGTGATATATACACCAAGTGTGGTGTTTTGGGATGCCTTTGCTGGTAGAGGGAGAGTCTTTGAGTGCCAAATGAGCCGCTGATCTGCTGGATCTTGTTAATTTTTGATGCACATTCAGCCCTGTCCTTGCACAAGAGCGCCTTGATTCATTACCAGCTACAGAAACAGTGCCCAGGCTTAGCTCTGAGGGCGTCCTTCAGAACATGGATTTGCTCTAACAGGTATTGCATTTTAGCTCTTCTTTGGTCTGTAGCTGTTTCTGGTCGCCTTTCCCTCCTGACATTAGTGAGCAGAGGGCACAGAGCATTTGGCTGTTCATACCAAGGGCCCTAGTGACCCAAATCCACATGGATTTCCAAAATATTTCTAGTCATTCTTGGCATCTCTGTTCAAGTCCGGATTACTTGTAAGTGTGTTAAATTCCTTGCATAGCTTAAAGTAAATACAGTACTGATGTTTCCAGGATCCCCTTTGGAAAGTTCAGGGAAACATGAGGAATGTTGCAAAATGTGGGAGTAATTCAGGCTTATTTAGGGAGAAAAGGCAACAATTTTAGGGTGACTATACCAGGTAAAAATGATGATAACCATAATTTTTGAAAATCAATGTTACAACACCACTAAGCTTCCCATAGTTTTCCTTTAAAGCAGTGGCTTTCCAGGCTCCTTAAGAGTTAGTGTCTCTACCACAGCCAGGAAATTCTTTAAGCCAGAGGTACAAGTTTTCCAACATATCTGCTACCATAACATAATACAAATAATGTACTGAAAAAGGAAAATCAAAATCCTGTCTGGAAAACCTCAAAAGAGTTGTGATGTGCAGAACAGTGTGGGTCAGGCCTGAAAAGCATCTGGAAGAGACTCACAGGCCACAGAAGAAGAGAAACACTTCCCCACAGCAGCAGTTGTTGCCTCTTTTTAGTCTTACCATATTACGGAAGAAACATTGAACCCAAGTCTTCAGAGACTTCGCCCCAGATTGCTGACGCTAGATCCCATCTTCCAATTCCACCTGTGGGAAAAGTGGCCAGTATCTTTTAGCGCCCTTGCGGTGACCCGATTCATTTTTACCAGCAGTGCCAGCACCTTGGGCCACCCCTCTATAAGGGTGTGAGGTAATGTCTACCAGTGAGTAGAGTCATGGCCGTAGCACTGTAGGGAAATAACTGGACTGAGATCCAGCTACTAGCATGACCCAAATACCATGACAAGCTATTCTGACTATCAGATTAAAGCAGTTTGCCAGCTTCAGATCTGCTGAAATGCCACAGAAATCAGACTGGTCTCAAAGGGTGAGGACCCAACCCTCCAGCGACTGACACCTTGCCACCACAAACCCTTGCACAGAAGGGATGCAGAAGGCCACGCCTCAAATCTACTGTATTTTCTACTCTGCAGTATTTTAGAGGCTGCAGAAGGCACACTGCAGGTCAAGCTACAGAACAGCCCTTCCCTTCATTTTTGAGGTCAGTGATGACTATGTGGTCAGAAGTTGTACATTTAAAATTTCTTTTTAAATACTCTTTTGCTCATCCAGCCAGAAGCCTCTCATTCTGACATCATAAGGCACTGCTGCAGGGCACATTTTCCTGTCACAGTGGGAAGATTAGAGATGAAAGAGGGCTGTAAAGAGTAAGAATTCGATGCAAAGAGGATGAGTTTGCTCTGTAAGTTGAGTGATTAAGAGGGATATCTAGAAGTAAGACATAGAGGTTAGGTTTCTTTCCTGGACCAGGAGCAAACGAGATATAAAAAGTGAAACAGAGACAGTGACAAAGCAAGACACACATGATCACTAAATGCAAACAGACATCCTCCCACCTTTTCAACTTCTCATTCATCTGACACAGTGGAGAGCCTTGAGTGTCACAGCTTTAAGCTCTATTTACACTGCCCACCCCTTCTGTACAAATGCTTGGAACACAGCTAAAGACTAATGAGACTGAGCCCTAACCTTTCAGACATGGATAAAACCTCATATTCCAGAGCCTTGCCTTTATGCCCTTCTGACTGTGCATGAGGGAATGCCTCTCCCTGTTTACCCTTCTGCTGTCATGTGAGTAGCCCTGCTGGGCTAATCACATATTTATTCAAGTAAACCTTCCTTGGTAGAAAACACATTGCACTTTATTGTTATTCTGAAGACACTTGCATAAACATTGTGTCATTTCTATAATTACACACCTAAGTAGTTAGGCTGCCTGATTGAGCAGATTGTTTGCTTTTATTCTTTTATAAATCTTTTTATTTCAGTAGTTTTCTTTTTAGCAACATGATATTATGTGCTTTCACTTTAATACCGTACAGGATGCATGCTAGGAGGAGCAGATTGTTGACTGTTGTTTTAATAAATATTTTTATTGAGCTAATCTGTGTTAAAGTGATCTCTTCTACTAGCAGGGAGAAAAAAGGTTTCTAGGATAAGTAGCCAACATCAACAGACACAATAATAGCCATCATTTATAGCAGTACCTTCAAACAATCATAACTGGAAACACATGTTGTTTCACAAAAAAAGCATGTATTTTGAAATGTAAAAATTGCATCATGTTTAAGGTATTCTGCCTACAGTACATGTTACTGAAGTGAAAGGGCACATCTGTGCCGTACTTATTCAGATGTCTATTTTAGTCATGGGATGACGGCAATTTATTCATTGATTTCTGGATCCCAGATTGCCAAGAAGATATCAGATATCTGGTTGATGTTAAAAAACAGTTGGGCTATTTATTTGAATCTCATTTCTTGTAGCTGTTTAAAAATCATAACTGAATAGAAAGTAAATGAAAAAGAACGAGGAAATAGAAATAAACCATCGTATATCGTTCCATCCTCTCTATTCCCTCGGAGAGAACTATATGCACGAATTTACTAACAGGACATTTCCCACACATTGTTAAAATTCACTTGGCCTGTGTGGATACACAAGTTGAGGCTTGTATAGTGAAGATGTTGCAGGGGATGGTCGTAATTCACATTTCTGCCTTGCAGCCCCAAGGGCAGATTGCCAGCACCTAACAAGCAAATAATAGACATGGTGGAGCCTTTATTTTATCTTTAATTTCCACCTTTTGCTGGCAGTCCAGGAGAAGGGAGGTCTCATGGCTTCCTTCCCGAGCTAAGAGCAAGGTCAGTGGGCACATTCTGCCTGACAAACAAGGTGCAACACACATGCGATAGTTGCCAGAGCACCAGTATTTCATTCCAGTTTCACTTACAACTGTGTGGGCTGGGAAGGCGGGGAAGAGCCAAGGCTGGCACTTCAGCCGTCATGTGCCAGTGTCCTCCTCGTGGTCTGCTTGGTCTCCATGACTAATTGTCCCCTCCCTGTCCAGGAACCATATCCAACCACCCTACCTTGCAACCTGAGAAGCAGAGTTCCAATTGCAGTTTTCACCTCTGAGGGATAACAGGCATAAAGGAAACAGAACTGCCCAGAAGCATGAGAAGATCCTGTGTTTCTAAGCGAAGTGTTCATTTCATTGTGGTGGAAAACATCAGTGTTTGCTCGAGTTATTTTATTCCTCTCCCTCTTGGGAAAAGACCATGAAAAATTACAGCTTTTCCACACCAAAATAATTCTTGATGGAAATATCAAAGGTAGAGGAATTGCTTCTTCTGAGGTAACACACAACATTTTATTTACTTTTGCCCGATCAGCTCCACAGAAAACACTGTTCATGTTTAGACATACAAAGCCAAAATGGAAAATTATTCCTTTTTTTTCCCTGGCCTGTGTGGTTAGGACAATCTCAAAGCCATAGTGGATTGTTTCAATTAAGAGGAAAGAAGACTGGTATCAATCAGATAATGTGGAAAACGCAGTGTCTTCACCACACTCTTCCTTCTGCAAAGTCAAAGCAGCCCATTCGCCACCAATGAGTTTCCAAATATACTCACAGCTGAACAAACACGGAGGAAAACAAGGGGATGCAGGGAATTGCCAGACATTCTGGTTTGCTCCCACGTGTGCCAGCCTGTGTCATGGACACATTGCAGAGAGAAGCCCCAGGGACAGTGGTGGCACTGAAGGGCAGGAGTAGAGGGGAACCTGCAGCACGAGAGCAGGCAGCCTCTGCCTGCACCACTGATTTAGGGCAGGAGTTGCCAGCCTCAGACAAAAAAAACATGTTGTGTTTTCCCTATCTCTCTCTCTCTCCACCACGTTGGTGCATGTGATTTAGCTCCTAGGTGATCTGACCACAGCAGGCTTTGCCTTGAGTTGTGGCTTTCTCCACTACTACCACTCATTGGGGAGTATAGTTGCCCTGAACTCGTTCACTTGGAGGGCTCCTTCACTTTAACTATATCTTTGACTGCTCCTAGGCATGTTTACTGTAAGCCATTACCTCCCTCGAGCCTAAGAAAAGGAGGAAACACACCCCCCCTTCACCTCACCATGTAGGGAATATCAGAAGTCATAGCTACAGTTAAACAGTCAGTTCTGGGTTGCTATCAGTGGTCTTTGCCATTTCCCCAGGGATGGAACAGTGATTATTAAAAACATTTACTGGGGGGGAATCTTGAAGGTGACCTGCAACCCGTGACCTGAAGCCCCTGTGGCACTAGCTCAGGTCAGCCACACCTGTGTCAAGGCAAGACTCGAAAATCCCCAAGGATTTCACAGTCTGCCTGGATGCCATGCTCCAGTGCTAGACACTCTGCCCAACAAGGAGATTTAAGTCTTACTAATTTCTCTCTTGTATTGGGCAAAACAAGGTATGAAAGCTATTCCCGGCTCAGCAGAGATTACCTCTTCCAGACACTGCACGTTTGTGGTGGTACCAAAAAGCAAGGAAGCCAGGGATAGCAACCCCTCAGGGATGAGCCAGCATCCTCTCCCTGGTGCGACTGCTGGCAGGGTCAGCCCACACAGGAACAACATTGGATGCCTTGCAGCTGCATGGTTGTGATCTTGTCAGTCTACTTGAGAGAGAGAGAGAAAAAAAAAATTGGCATTGTAGAAGGAAGAGTGTGGTAAAAGCCATAATTTGGCTGGGATTAAAGAAACCACTGGAAGTTCCTTAGTTTTAAATTTTGCACAGATGTCAACTATACTTGTTCCTACTGTCTTTAATTTAACGTCTGGAATATTGTGGTAATGTAATTCAGATGACACATGACTGGGAAACAGCCAGACCAACAGATTTGTGAAATTTTCTTTTTATGTTTAGATGTAATAAAAGAAAGATCTCTCATGTGTGGCTTCTCTACACAGCAGTGGAAGAAAATACTTTTGAAAGCTATGAAAAGTATCTGCTAAGTGCACTTGAACATGCCTGCAGACAGACTAGAAGGCAGGGGCACATCATGGCATTGCTGTTTTCCCAGCTCAGCACACCATGGCTCTTCCCCTGCCCTCCATGGAGAAGAAGAGGAAAATACCAGCACATTATTCATTCCTTCAGTCCTTCAACCCCATTTTTCACGAGGAACTGAGGTGAAGAAACATGTGGGCACCTACCCTGAATTGCTCCAGCTATGTCTAAAGTGATCACCCTCACAGAATGCTGCACATTTTGCTCCATTTTATGCATTCCAAAGCAGTTTGGTATATTACAAATGCCCCGAATGTGGCATTTGGTGGTGGTTTTGTGAATAAAGACTCAGGGAAACTAATAAGCAGTTCAAACAGCTGTGATCAGGTTTCTGGTCAGAAGACACGGATGAGCTAAAGTCAGTGTCAGGCTTATCTAGCTTGGTGGTGCTTAGACCTACCTGTTGAGTTTCCATAGCAAACAAGAGCTGGTGTCATCTTAACCTCATAGAGATCTAAGAATTTAGCTCCCCTTAAATGCCAATACAGTGAAAACAGATTCAGAAATTGCTTTTTAACAAATAAATGTGTCTGGCCAGGACCAATTATTTCCTGGCTCACTGTTACTGAAAAAATATTATTTTTTAAAAAAAAAAACATCCTTGGAGTTACCCTACTGAGTCCTTTTTAGCCTTTCATCTCTTTCATGACGTATTACAAAATATATTTGGAGGACATTATGCTTTTGGAAGAATAATGCTAGTTTGAAGACTCCTTCAATAAATTACTTTAAAATGCCAGGCTGGTCTCACTGTGCATGCAAGTGACTTGAATTGTTTGGGATCTGTTTGCATTCTTGCATAATGCAACTGCAATAGTACAAATTTCTCCTCAGAAAGCATCTTTGAGCCCTGCCCACATGCAGGAATATGCTACAAGTTCTCTTCCTGAGTTTTCTGAGTTAGCTCCTCTTTCACTTCCTTTAAATGAGAATTTATTGGCATATTTGTTGCCAAATCATCTTCTTTGATTTAAAAATATACAGTAAATTATATGGTTCAAAATTTAGCTGCCAAAAGAAAACCATGGCAATCTTCATGTATCTTTCTGCTGATCTCTTTCAAGAAAATGTAACACACACAATGAATGGCCTCAGCAGCTTTGAGACTAAAACTTATTTCAAAAAATTTACCCCTTTGCTGTATCACTGTAGGTCTACAAGCGCCTACATATTTTTCCTTGGAAACGTTGACTCGGCTTTAATCTTAAAACATACGGATGTCATTCTCTTTTTGCTCAGAGGCACTGATGCAACTGAAGAAAGACATTAAGTTTCTGGAGGGAGGCCAAGCTGAACAGCATCAGCATAGAGTATACAGTGCTTCCATTGACATCAGATCTGGAAGCAGATCAGATGTGAATGGGAGACCCATAGTGAGTCAGGTTTGCGTGTAAACCTCCAGTGAGGCTGGAGCAGCTCCAGCAGCAAATGTGATGTCAATGAAAGAACTGCGCTGGATCCACTTTCAGATACTCCTGCTGCAAAATCAGATTGGTTTTAGTTCATGGATTAAAGTTCAGCCAAACTGTGGGGATATTTTTTTTTTAATGGATCCACCAAAATTTCATTAAAGGATTGTTAAGACATTACGCAAAACAATTAAAGCTCAGAAATCCATGGTTAAAGAGACCGCTGGGCCTCTTACAGAGGCTTTAGTTAAAAATAAGAAACAAACAAACAAAAAAGAGATATTTTGGACTGCAATACAAGTTTTAACTTTCTCCATTTGACAAACATTTATTTTCAGCAGAGGTTTCTTGTTATTATCTTTTATATCCTATTGGCAGTTTCAGGTGTTTTTGTCCCTTGGTTTCTGATTGATGGATTTATTAGTTCCTGAAATCCAGGAAGATTTTTGTCTTGGGATTAGACCAATTTTGAGTGAACAAAATGTATTTCTTTCCTGAACAGCTTTTGATTATAAATATGTAGGCTATCAAGTATTCCCCTGATTTTTAAAATATATTTTCTTTTATTGTTTTCCAAAATGTATATTTTATGATTACATCAGTGCTGCTCTCCTGATCTTCGAATTCTTGCACCCAGTTTTTGAAAAAGAACAAAGCAAATGGAGAAGGCAGGAGTAAACAAAAGCAGCCCAATTCCCGATAATAAAGCACCACCTTCTCTGTTTTGAGGTAAGCAACGTGTGTATCACGCCATATTCTGCAAACTCAAAGTATATAAATGTTACCAGATCCTCACTTCTACTGGAAAGTTGAGGCTCTTCCTTTTTATAATCTTGAAGTCTCAGAACTCCTTACTTACTGATTTCTTTCTGTTTCTGCTGAACAAGAGGGAAAAAACACAAATCCATTCTCATTTCAGTGAGCAGTTTTAAAGCTGCCTCTTACCCACTCAGGAATAATTCCCGTTCTGCAGCCCCATCCTAATGCACCATGCTGATGTCTCGCTGGGTGTCTTGAATGTCATATTGCAGAGCACCGTGAGGTTGATATTTGCTTTCTTGCATGTGCTTTACTGTGTGTCAGTTACATAATACCAAGGCACTGCAAAAATCTATTGTATTTCCTGCCATCAAGTCAAGTCCAGAATAAATCTTGTTGCCTTTGCAAGAACCCAGTACAATTTAAGTGTGGTTAATTTGGGGTACATTTGCAGCCAGAAGGTTAGATGTGAGCAGAAGGTATAAACTCAATTGCTTGTGCCCGAGATCAGCAGTAAGTGGGTGAATTCTACACTGGAGGAATTCTGTCTGACAATAGTTATTTATGCCACTACAACAAAGATTTTAGGCTTACGAATAATTTACAGATCAAGCACCTCATTGTGGATGTAAGACATTCGAGGCTGCTAAGTCAGAGATATGGTTCTTTTCATGGAGACCACAAAGCCTGTCTGTCGCCTCTTCAAGTTTCAGGTATGCTATAGGCATCCCCTTCCATAGGTTTGTCTTGACCCCAGCTCTAGGGCTCCCCACAGGTTTTGCTGTTTGATGTCTATGTTGTCAGCCTCAAAAGACACAAATGGACATGCAGGACTCTGTGAATAACTGTGTTTTTCATATTTTTGTAACACGGAAAAATTTCCAATAACAAACAGTGATGAATTCTGCTCTCAGGAGTAGACATTCAATACCACATTCATTCATTCACTCCTTTGTTCATCCTATGGCTATAAAAGAATTGACACCCACATATTAAAACATGCTAAACAGACATCGTCCTGCTTTTAGAACCGTACTCATAACCTGGTACCTGAATTCTCCTGAAATCTCTGGGGAAATACCCACTTCAATCAGAGTCTCTTTTTGGGAGGCAGCACGCTTCTCTGCTCCTTCCAGTCTGAATTTACTGTGTTCTTCGTTCCCATCCACCTCCTCTGTCCTCTCCAACTGCTATGCACGAACCCAAGGGATCACTCCTGACATGGCAGTTGGATGAAGCCTTCTCTTCCCTTCCTTTCAAGGGAACCTGATAAGTTCTTGTTATATGCCTTGCTGGGAAGTTTTTGTGGTGCTTGAATTTCCAGGCTCACAGCAAATGCCACACCTTTTCTTCAGTACATTTGTGAAATTCAGCTTACCGGTTTTAGAACGCAGCGTAGACAGAGTCTGACACTAGAGTCTTTGTATGTGTGAGCTCTCTAGGTAAATGCCAGCTTGACTCATCCCATAATTAAAACTTGTCAGAAGGAGATCCCAGTTTATGCTTCTGAGCAGTGTTATTGTTCAAGGGACAAGCATAACCCATTCGTCTCAATTTGATTGAGATGGCAAAGAAATAAGAGAGAAAGACAAGAAACAGATGCACTTTTGTTTTCTTTGTGCAGCGGATAAACAAAATAGAAACTGAATCCCTGAGTTGTTATTTTTGTATGCATATGAAGAAAAGATATCAGACTTGAGGGAAGGTTTTATCTAACCAGTACATTTCATGCATTAACCCACTCCTTTTATGCATTGCAGGGTAAATCATGTCTCTCTTCAGTCATGCAGGAGCACTGTATGCAGGGAAAATGATTACAACTTCATGGAATCAGAGAATGACTTGGGTTGGAAGGGAACTTGATCTTTAGTTCCAACCCCGCAACTTCCCTCTTCCCTGCACAGGAGTCGTCATTCAAATCCAAATGTAGGAATAACTACCCACTACTGATGACCATATCAATACCAGAGAAAGATGGTGTTATTAACAAAATCCAAGGATGGTTCCACAGCTCCAAAAGCTATCCTGCATCCACAGGAATGTGTATGTATACAAGACTCAAACCAAAACTGTGCCTTACTTTATCAATTTCCCCATGCCCACTCTGGAACACCCTGTGTGACAAGGGAATAATGCCTTGGGAGTACACCTCCTTTCTGTGGGTTAGAAATCAGGCTACCATGTACAAGCTCTGCACAGGAGGCTGATGAGTTGTGTAATAACCTTCTGTCTGTGTTAACTTCAGGGTAGGTGCATTTTGGATTACTGGTCCTTTGATGCACAGTTATTCCTATGAGGTTTTTATCCCAGAAAACACCGGTAAAGGTGTACGTGGTCCTTTTTTCTGTGTTTTTCTGAAGTAAAATGTATCACAATATATCTTTCTAATATATCAAAAACTCTCTGTCCAATTCAAATACTCTGTCTTATTTTCCCTGTCTTTCCAGTGCCTTCTCTATGTCCCATTTTTCTTTCAGGGCAGCAGCTACTGGACTCCTTTTTTTGAGGCTCTCAGCAAAGCTCAAAAGCCAAACAAAACACACAGAAATCTCTGAACTAGATTATCATTTTTTCTTCAGGACTCTTGACCTATTGGCCACCTCAGTCTTAAGGGTCAATCACCACAATAATTAGCTCCTACCCTGTAACTCAAGAGTGACCCTGACTGTAGACAAGTTATTCCTTGTCACCCTTCTGGCAAGCACACAGAACCACTTTGATACCACTTGCATAAATTCTCCCATCTGTGGATGCTTATAGGATCACAGGCTCAGAGTGGGAAGGCATAGGTCCAAAGTTCACCTCTCACTGCAGAGAACTTGGCCCATGAGAAGCAAAAATTGCTTCTTACAAAGGGGGTATATACACTCTTGATACAACGCAGTGTAAAATTATGTCCTAATATTACCAACTGCTGCAGCCCAAGTCAGAAAACAGTTGTAAAAAAAATTGAAATGCTGGTGTGCGCGTAATTGGTGTGAATCCACACAAGAGTGTTTGTCATTAAATGAATATATTTTCACCAGCGAAATTGTATTAGCGTATTAGTTGATGATACTGGTAACATCAGGCTCGTTTTCATACATGAGGGGAGCACGGAGTGACCAGGTGGTTGTTTCTGAGTGGAGGTTTGCGGGCACTCACTGAAATGGTTAGACTGCAGCACCAGTTGTTGATTCTGTTGACTTCTCCAGAAAAAAAGGAGGAAAAAAGATGGATCCAGGCATCAGTCCCTACAAACACAGTTTAAACAATGTGATTTCACAGTTGCTTAAAAGTCACAGAGCAGCTGCGTTGAAATTGTAAAATCTGCAGTTTTATTATGCCAATGACTTTCTATTGGCCTCAGTCTTAAAACAACATACTCTTCACTGAAGTTCTCTGCTAAACAAAAAACACATCCAGACTGACTAAAAATCAAACTCAGGCAAGCAAAAAACAATTTGGCCTTCATTTCTCTGGGCCCAATTGGTCCAATAACAAACAATTTTATTTTTCTTCCTCACTCCTACTCCTACTGATAATTACCTTGTTCCCAATGGAGAATACAAAGCATTGGTAAGTGACTATGGCTGGGAGGAGTTTGCAAAGAGTACTTCGTCCTCCTGCAGGAGCTAATGGCATGCTGAAATTCTTATAAATTTCTCTACTACTATTTTTGTACAAATTTTAAATTTGCTGACTGCAAAAGAGGATCTGCTGAGGAGGTTTCTCTCCAGCAGAGAAGACAAGCGAGTCCTAATCATTCACTACTGCTTGGGAATTCAGGTGACGGCTTTCAAACAAATTACTGCTTCTAGAGTAATAACTATTTTTAGCCTACATCTTCTGTGCCCATGTCTGGAGTTAGAGGGTGCATTAAGGTCTAGTGTACTGTTTACTTTAGGCAGAATAAAAATAGATTCTAAATATAGCACTAACTTGAATGCAAAATAGATGTACCGGATAATACCTCAGGCAGTGAAACTACTACAACACTGCACTGCTTATAATGTCAGGGAAATGGAGAAAACAGCCTTTTTCATGATTTCCGGGATGACAGGTAACGTTTGATTCCCACCCTTCTAAACAACGAGGAGATAGGTAGGAATATTGCCCCTTGTTCAGCTAAAGCTGATGATCTAAATCTGATTTTTTCGTGCTTTTTAATCTCGATTTTCTAATACCGCATGTGGGTTCTTTCCTGCTTTGTACTCTCTGACAGCAGTGACTTGTCAAATATTTGAAGGACTGCATGCAGGGATAGATGGGGTACAAAGCCTTCTTGAGGAGTCTGTAAACATTATACTATGACTTGTATCAGACTATACTTGTATGGAATTGACTCTGTTAATTTTGTATTTGTAATGGTATTTACCAGCCATATGACAGGATAAAAGAGAACATGGTACACTGTGACTATGATCACAGTATCAAATATTGAATCAGCAGGAAGCCCCAAAAGACATTCTGATTATCCATTTACATTTCTTAGATTTAATTCATTCTGGTGTTATGCATACCCTTAGATTTAGAAAACAGTGAATATTAATCTTCTGAAAGTATAAATAAAATTGATCTCTGTGGGCATTATCTGATGACTCATCTGTTGGACTATGTAGAAATTCAGTTACTATCAAATAAATTTTATTTTTGGAACAGCTACAGCTAATGCAGTCATCATGCTGACAATGTGTATCATTTAACCTTAGGGCTTTACATTAATTTTGCAGTGGAACTAAAACCAGAGACCACGATCATTTAATAGACTGCCTAGGTGCAGAAGCCTTGAGCTGAATCTAGATTTCTATGCAGTCAAAAGGACCCTGAACTGCCACTGTTCAGCTTCCAGGGTTAGCAGCAGATTGAATGGGAAGGGGTCTTTCTTACGTCTCGGGGATAAGATTTCAGATTGCTTGCAGACTCAGTGTGATCCTCTTAAACTGTTTCTGCTTTTATATTTGGATGGCAATGGCAAATGGATTACCTCACTGAAGTCAGCCAGAATTATTAAGCCTTCTGTCTGCATCCCACCTTGACCTTCCTCTTCAGAACTGGCACTCAGAGAGACTGAGGGCACCACACAAATCTCTGCTCTGAGACCCTCATCACAAGTTACTCTCCGCCAAGCACGACAAACCCATGTTGTGGAAAAAGCTGACAGCTAACAAAACTGATTTTTGTTTTTAATTACCTGATGCAAGGTGACACATCAGTTCCCAGACAGTCCACACCTCCCAGAGCTGTTGTTTCAGGTATGTGAAAACATGACCATGGATACACGAATTCTCTGAAAATTAATGACTAATGTTGTTCTACCACAGCCAGAGTTCCCAATACCAAAGAAGGCAGTTGGGAAGAAACGCTGGTAGGGTGCACCTCCACGTGTCTCCATTTGATCTCTGTACAGATGGATAAGGAGGTGATCACAAGGAGCGCAGGATGATTCCTGGAAAGCTGTGATAAATCACACGCAAAATGATTCAGAGCACTCTGGTGCTTGAAATTGATGCTTCACTGCATTGCCTTCTGGATTTTCCATTAGCTATACAGGCAACCAGGGTTCTAATTTAAGTACCCAAGCTCACATGTACAATATTTATATTGGGTATGCAAATTCTCTAGGGCAAAAATACTGAACTCAGGTTACACAGACCGCAACAAAAAGTATAAGGTTTAACCCAATCATTTTTCAAAAAAAAAATCTATAAAGCTTCCAAAATATTCTGAGTGGTTAAAAACCTGACAGTGATAATAATATTAAAATACTAGTTTTAGTAAAATTATATTTTTTGGACCAACTGGGTGTTTCAAAATCTATACCAGAAATGCTGTATGATTTGCCTTTCTTAAAACAAGAGACAGACATGTCTGACCCTAACCCTGCTTCAGTTTCCTTTTGAATGTTTCTTTCCCAAAATGTGACATTTCACATAATTAACCTCTCTTTTGTTGTTTTTTTTAATTTTCTTTTCAATAATCAAAGAAAAAAGGAATGGACTGTAAAGCAGGCTGTTATCTAATGCTGTGAAACGCAATGCATGATTTGCGTTTTCTTTAGCAGATTTAAATCAGAGCTGCATTGCAAATTCCTCCTTGTCAGAGAGAATGTAAAGTCTGGGCAGCTCTAGAGCTCTAGCAAACCTGAACGTTGACCTTGCACATCTTTCCTTTCACTTTTTGAATGCTCATGAACTTAATTTGAGTGTAAATGTTTCAAGGATCAGTCTGAAACAGTGTTTTTGAACTCAGCTGGGTCATAGGAACTTTCTCAGCACTCCATTCTAATTTGCAGTTTCGCTATAATAAAAGCCCCAAATATATTGCTACTGTCTAGACATTTTATCTGAAACAAGTGTCCTTTGTAGTCTCAGAGGACTTTTCTATTTTATTTCCAGTAAATCAAAGTCTGTGAAGAGCTTTGGTTCTTATTAAGACATACCCTTCACAGTCCAGCGACTGCCAACAGAGACAAGCCATTGACAGTTCATTTACATATAAGTGATGACTTCCATCAGGTAGCTGGCTCAAAAATACAATGGACATTTAGAGCATATCCAATATTTCTTGTTCTTTGATGAGCATCAAGTGCCAATTTATACATAGAAACTGACTATTGGAAGGTGAAGTCTTCTCTTCACTGACCTTATACTTCTTTTTGCAGATCTGGAGTGGCATACTGTCATTCCACTAAACACCATTTCATCCCTCCAAAGAGGTGTGTAAAGCAAGCTGGTACCAATAAATATCAGAACAACTGTAAATGTCACAGAAAACATGCCCTGAATGCATTAATTGGCAGCAGAAGTCATTTACCACGTTTACCACAAACAGGCCAGGAAGGTTTGGATTTAAGGGGAAATGGGAGGAGATGACCCCCAGCACCTGGACCAGGCAAGGCAGAGGGGTGGGGGCTGCTGCTCCCTCAGCACAGTTGGACAGACAGCTGTGGGCTGCATCTGGCTGGGGATAATGCAGAACAGGGTTCAGTCCTTGATATGGCATTATTCACAAGGTCAAGAGCACAGAAGAAGAACTTTTAGAAAATAATAGAAATATAATATTAGACAATTGTAGTTTATAATAAAAAATAGGAAACAACAAATATTAGAAAATATTAGAAAATATATAACTAATATACTGAAAAAGACTGGAACAGGCAACTCCTTTTAGTAGCTGAACAGAGCCAGAATACCTGTCCCAGAGCACCATCTATTCACAAGACTAAATTTTGCACTTCTTTTAAAAAAGGAGGGAAGAAAACAGAAAAGAAGCCAACTACCCTACTTTTTCCACTGAGAGAAAGCAGGCAGAATCCATGCAGCAGCAGCAGCAGCAGCAGCAGCAGCAGCAGCAGCAGCAGCAGCAATGCTTCAAGTCTTCCCCAGATTTCCCTTTGTACCCAAGTTATCCTCAAAGCTGAAGCATCAGTTATTCATACGCAACCTGCTTGTGCCTTCAAACTAACCAGCAGGAGGGTGGTTAACTGGTAACCTGTCGGGTCATTTTTAATCTCAGAAATGATAACCAATTGACTTCCTTCTGCCAGATGCTTAAGCATCTTGTTTTGGCAGGATGAACATGAACAGCAGGGGATGGACAGTTGGAAGCTCCTAAAGGGCATCCGCTGGCAGAGGATAGACACTCATCCCTCAGCAGCACATCTATTTTAGGGAGTTCCCATAGCCTCACACCTCCAGGTGGGCTGGATGCTGAACCAGCTGCTGGTGTGCCTGTGTGGTAGTGGGGAGGAAAATTCTGTGAAAATAATATCCCTTAAGAATTTTCTTGCATCAGTTGTCAGCTGTGGATGCAGGAAGAAATTGGTGTCGCCTTCAGTGCTCAGTACTTGCCTCCATGCTGCACAAGAGACTTGGGCCAGTTTCAGGACCAGAGCTAGGACTGCATCCACTGAGAAAAATTAGAGGTGCTGTTTACTCTTTTAGGCCCCAGATTCTGAAATATTTACTGCATTTTCATAGAAGGATGACTGTCAGAATAAAGATTTGTCTCTCATATGGCTTAAAGAAAAAAGACCTGAGTAGAGACTCACTGACTTACCTGTTGCTCTAGGAATTGTACATTTTCCTTATCAATTCACTGTAAGAGTTTTGATCTTTGACATTGCACTCTGATTCACTCTATCATATGCAAATTGACACATATGTTTTTCTAAACTGCTCCAAAATTTTGTAACCTGCTGGATTTTCACTTTTATCTTTATGTCCTCAATAAAGTCTTCAGTATGAAGGAGTCCTGTGTCCTGCTTGGTCTCAGATGTAGTATTCTTTCCCTGAAAAGGAATATCTCTAAACTGGAATTGATTTATAAAGACTTCACCAGTTACTTTTCACACAGTGGCACCAGAAATCCTGATAAGAGAGGTGATTTTCTTCTCTCACTGAAGAAGCTGCTGATGCAGCTGACACTTGAAAACCAGCTTTCTTTGACTTTCAACTGGAAAATGCTGCAGTAAAGAAACAACAAAAACATTTACTAGTTAGAAGCAAATCAGATGTTTAATAATTAGAAGCTTGATAACAAAGGTCAATAACTTTTCAAAACCAAAACTCCAGATTTTACATCATTTAGACAAGGTTAATATTTTTTTTTCCCCTAGCTGAGATGATTCAGAAAAATAAGGATGTCTTTTTGGGCTGTTTTCAAGGAGATGAAGCTCATAGTCTAAATAAAGAAATTATTAACTAAAGTGACTTGACTTCTTTTACAGAACTATGCTGTATTTGCAAGTAAACCTCATTTCCACTGCCTAACTAAGATCTGAAACTTTAAAGCCATTCCTAGTTTCAATTACTAGATTCTTCCAGGTCAGTAAGTTTTCAGGCCATGTAGAATTATTTTCCAAGTGATCGAAGAGAAATTATTGCTGGTTTGGATTGCTCTTAATTCTTTATAAAACTTTTCTTTTTCACTTTATAAACACCATAACACATCCTTAATTTGGCCGTGCTATAACAATCAGTCTATTTAGTTTTAGCATTTGCTAACAAAGTTGCTCTGTAATGTTTTTGACTGGTTTTAGAAAAGGAAAATTGGAATCAGATATGTAAAATGCAATCCTTACAAAGAGAAAAAGAGAACATTTTAACATTTTATAGAGCAAAATAATGAAAAGGGAAGCTATTTACCATGTGGTCCTGTAACTCCAGAAGCCTCCCTATTTCATTTATTCTTGCTTGATGTTCAGTCTTGCTTTGGCGTATAGTACAGGAATGGGTGATTTTGTGTATGAAATTTTTCTCATCCTGACCAAGTCAAGGAAGAAAAATATTACCAGAACATGACAAGACAAAAGACTTATTAGTACTCATTGAGAGAGAATAAAATTGGGGCCAAAAATACACCTTTGTTCATCAGCCAGTCACCTACAGAATGATACTGAATGATACTAGAGTTGACACAGAAGGTCCTAAGTGCTAACCTTTTATTTTCTTCAAACTGAATACCCTCTTCTTTATGTCTCCTGGAGAAACACTCATAAAATGCAAGTGAAAAGGGAGTGCTAGGGAGCCAGGTACGATTACATTGAGTACATAAGGTCATGCTTCCCGTTACTCCTCAAGAGTAGCAAAAAAAAATCATATTCTTACAATTAAAAGGTGAATTCACAGTAAGAGGAGGAAGAAATACTGCTTTCTGCTCTGCATTCATAAAGCAGCCCCTTTACCAACTCAGCTTGTTGCACAGAAGTGCCTCACACAGTAAATACTCACTTGAAAATAGGACCAATACCATCCAGAGCTATGTTCTTGGTATGTATTTTGGCTCGCTTTAAAGTAAAATAAAATAACATATATTTAGCTTTAAAATGGCACATATTTGGCACAGTTTTGATGAATAGAAGTTTACCATGTGGATATTACTTTCTACAGAAAATAGACTATTCAAAAGGAATAACGAGAGCAGGATGCTTTCTAATATGTTCCAAAAGTAGAGAAAACAAACACACACAGAGGCAAACAAACAAACAAACAAAGGACGTCGCTCTGCAAATACTTTCACGTGTGAGAAAACAACACTTTGCTGCCTCCACGAGAGTGGTTATTTTTGCAGGAAGGGGGACCAATTCCCTTCTAAAAGGACTAGCATTATTGCCATAGGACTAACAGGTAGTCAAACAACTTCCACAGATGTAAAATAATGTAAATAAAGGGGGTGGGCTTTGTTTGCTTGTTTGTTTTGGGGCTTTTGGTTTGGTAAGGGGGTTTTGTTTTGTTTCTTTGTTTTGTTGATTTGTTTGTTTGTTTTGGGGGTTTTCTTTGGTTTGGTTTTGGGTTTTGTTTTTTTTAACTATCTGTCCTTAATACAGCAGAGGATGCCAATGATGCACACAGGCACATGCACACTCCTATTTCATGCATTTACCCAGTACCACCCCCTTGGAGCAGGCTGGGCCAGCAAGTCCCACAAATCCCGTTATTGCTGATGGTGAGCTGTCAGGACAAGTTTAGCAGGAGGCTGTGTGCTGCAGACAGACTTTGTGGCACAGGTTAAGGACTAGGCAGGTGACGTGCAGCCTGAATAAGAAGTTTTCCTTCCTGCATCACTCGTCAGCACAGCCAACACCATTTTGGCGACTGTGTTGCTCCTGCTGTGTCTCAATGTTAAACATGTTCCTTATGAACCCTCTCAAAAGATTATTTGCACCTTTAACATTCTGGCTGAGCGACACAGTTCTCTGAGATGGTCTCCAACTGGAAAATACAATTGGAATCGCAGGAGAATAGTTACAAAGAGTATAGAAAGAAACAATTGCCAAGAACATTTATATTGTGATTTCAAAGTCTAACCAAGCCTCTCCTCCATCAGTAGTGAAAACAAGGAGACAGGAGGAGAATAACAACAGAAGGGATAAGAAAGAGAAGCAGCTGGAAGAAATAAGCAGGAAGCCCCAGAATGGAAAGTCTCTTGGCAGGATCTGTGGAAAATAGACCCATATCTATAGAGCTGAGCTGTATAAAATAATCCATTACCAAAGAAAGATTTAAATAACACACATATTTAAATTTTTCTATTACCTATTCTGCCCAAGTAAAAAAAATTAAAATGGACCTTTGATAATTTGAAGGACAGTCCAAAAAAAGAACTGTCTAGTGAAAATGATTTTTTCCTCTGCAGGGTCCATTTAGTCTCTTCAAGTCTTGTACATGGAGACTCTCCCATCAAAACTCCACTTGTTGGATACTGTCCTGGTGACTTCTTAAAATCTCCTCAGCACTGGGGTGTGTCAGAAGTGGGACAGGATAGTAGGAAGCTACAGGAAGCAACAGCAGAGGCATTTCATTAAAAAAGCCAAAACCACCAAGAATGAGCAGGTTTTTAAATCTACAAAAAAACTGACCACTCAAAATATTCCCAATTACTCCTCAAGATAATTACAGAACAGATAAAGAAAAAGCTGCCATGAGCCAGCTCTCCAAGATAAATCCATGCTACCTAAAAAGTGACTTGTAGTGTTCACACACAAAGCTGTACAAGTACACTGCTCAGCAAAGGCAGCCACTCTACAATGGTGACACAGTTTGATGGGATCTTGAAGACGAGTATTTTTCTTATAGGCAAAAAATTTAGGAAAGTCTAAACCAGATCATTAATTGGTTTTGAGGTGGTCATTTCTGTGACCCTTTGTTGTTTTTGGTAAATGCCTTGAACACACTTCATGGCTGTGGTGGGACGAGGTAACCTTGCCTTGGTCACCTGCCTCAGTTTCCTCATCTTGAAAGTTAGGATAATACTGAAAAGTTTCACAAAAGTTAATTGACTACTAATTTTTGAAAATTTGTGATATAATTGGTGTTAAAAGTGCAGCAGCAAATGTACATGTTACATTCGTCAGTATCAGAGGTACAGCAGCCTAACTCCCCCTGGACAATGTTACCTAGAACTGAATAAAGACAAAATTGCATGACTTTGTCACACAGTCGGCTGCAAATGTAACTGCAACTTATAGTCACAAAGGAAAGACAAAGAAATACAGATGATTTGTAAAGGAAAGCATTTTTAGGTAGCAACAGGAATAAAGGTGTTCAGGTTTCAAATAGCAGGCCACTAAAAGCTGCTGAGATTGAATGCAAAATCAAGTATGGAACGCCGGAAGGTAAAGCAAAGAGGGTTGGTTGGGATCCTCCTATGAGAAAGAAGTTATAGGCTGAGATCTTTAGTGATACTTGAGCTTCCTAGCTAAGTCTGGTTGACATGAAAGAATCATATTTGCTGCTTTTCAATTTTAAGACATTCTGTACAATACAGAAGCACAAGTCACCTTGTCTGCTTAGAAGGATGCTGTTGCATCTGTTTACTGTCCTTTGACCTTAAAAGGAAAGTTGTAGTCATAAAAAAGAACTATAAATATGTACTGTTTTATTTTGAACCACTGGTACTCCTGTAACTGCTTAGAATCACAACTATTTGGTTATAATAAAAAATAATTTCCAGTTTATTAGGGTTTTTTCATTTTTAGTTCTTTCCTTCTTTACTTCAGCTTTTTGCAGAAGCAATGAAGATATGAAAACGGCCCCAGTCCTATGCTGGCCCAAGGAGGCAGCAATATTGTGATGTAAGTGTCTGTTGCAAAAAAGTCATTAACAACAAAGATGACAGCTTGACTTTCAGATCACAGGCAGAGTTACAGGCCTGGCATGTAAAGGAAAAAAAATCATATTCTTACTGTATATGGAATTCTCTGAGATAATAAATATGGAAAGCTGTACTGACATTTTTGGTCAGTCTCCTGAATGTAACTAATAACCAGATATTTCGCTGTTTCACAACCTCGGCTGCAATTTACAGCTATACATAGGCAGATTTCCCAAATCACCGAACTGGCAACACAAATAAACAACAAGATATACACGGGGATGTGGGCAGTGGGGAAAAAGCAAAGAATTTTAGTACAAAAGCAGAGGTGGGTGAACAATAGAAAGCTTAGACCTTTTGTCTTTGTTAGCTAAATTTGGGGTTTAGAAGGATGAGGGTTGGAGAAAGGCTGCCAGCCTGTGGAGACACAGCCTCACCTTGACTTCAGAGCAGCACCAATGACCAAAAGTTCAGGAATGCTGCCTGCCTCCAGAGAAAAAACATTCCAATACCTTCAGCATGTCATTTAAAGTCAGTAAATCCAATGGAACAGCACTTGGAGAAAGGCAACCAAGTCTCTGAAAGCTCTGGAGAGACAAATACAATCATTTTAGAGGAAATCTATATTTAACGCTAGAAACCAGTTTCAGATTCACAAAGTTTAAATACATGCATTGTTATATGTATGTGGCATGTAGTCATGGCATCTTCTTAAAATATGATTCTGATTCCCTTAAAATCCAGGCATTTGAGTACCAACCCTCTCCCTGTACAGTTCCCCCAAAGAGTTCAGTTATTACCAGGTATATAATATTGTACTGTGATCTCACAGCTTGGACAAGCTGATGTCTCAAATAATTCATTATGATTTTAAATCCAGAAGCACAAAATCTGTAAGAATGCAATTTTAATGCAAGTAAAAGTGAAAAAAAAAATCAGCAAATGACAAAAGATAAATAATACTGAAATATTAGGTAAGTTACAAACTTGAAAATAATCTATTCTATTTTCATTAAATATAATACTAAGCCACATCATGTCTCTATTAGCACTTCCCAGACTTAGCTACAGTATATGTACGCTGATATGGGATTATGCTCTGTGCATTACGACTGGTTATACATTTCTCAAAACTTAATCCACTCAGAAATTTATTAAGCAGTAAAACTAAAATTCTATTAACCTTAATGGGATTTACACAAGGGAATTCACACTTAATATGGATGCAACACTGACACTTAAAACTGTTGCCAGGAAAAAAAAAGAGACAGGCTTAGTGTAGTTAAAGCAAAGCCATCACATTTTCTATTTATGTAGTCCTTCACAAGGGTAATCCTCTGTGTATTAAGGAGAGAGAAGAAAGAGCCACAGACTGGTTGGTGTTTAAGCTTCTCAGATGCCAAGTAAGATAACTGCATTTGCCAATAAAGGGTGGTCTTACTGCTGTGGGACAAATAAACATTGGTAGGAGGATGGGAAGGCATTATGTTTGGTTTTCTTATGGGCCCTGAAAGTGCAATTGCTCACATTTTCTATGGTATAATTCTGTACCATCACACTGCTGTTCGAATACTTTCCCTGTAACATAATATACGTGGAATGGAATGGATACAAATTCACATTCCCCTGTACCAGCCGTTCCTCAAAAACAAACTAAAGTAAAACTCCTCAGATTTTTCTCAAGAGAATACTGATCTCTACTGTTTCCAGGGTAAAATTAATTGTGGAGCAGCCTCTAAGTCATCTAGTGGGAGATGACTGACTTAATTTTGAAAGGCTGAAAGCTATCTGAGTGTGTGATCCTGGATTCCGTTTTCTGAGAAGAAACTTATCGGACCAAATGCAAGCCTGCTGAAGAGATGAGATTTCAATGGGAAAGAACAGGAGACTCCTGGTTTTTGTTCAAAGGACATCACTCAACGATGGGTGCATCAGAATGAGGGCAGCAAAGAAAAACATAGGGAACCTGGAACTTGATGCCTCACATGTGCCAAGGAGGAATGGCATTTGGACAGATCCAGGAATGACAGCAGAATCTGGAGAACATTTTGGCTCCTGCAGGTACAACTGTAAGGTGCCCTCAGCTTTCAAGCTCTCCTGGCAGCCTTATATACCAGTCTCGATGAAAATATTTGTAATATTGAGGTCTAATCTTCTGCAGAACCATGTCAAAAAAAAAAGACCCTGAGCCAATCATGAAGGAATTAGAAAAAGAGAATCTTGTGTAAATTAACAGAAATATATGTCAGACTTCACAAGGTTCCTAATTTGGATTCCCTGATATAAAAATAGCAGCCTGAAACAAAACTACCGAATAATGCTCTGGTACAAATAAATTGGTACTTTTAGGATAAATTACATTGTAAATGTACTCTGGTATGCTGACATTTACATGCAGTCTGAAGTGATGAAAAAGAATCACTTCCTTTCCTATGATACTTTTCTTTCATTAGGAATTAAATATTCACAAAATAAAACCTTTCCTATGCTCTTAGCATCTTTGCCCTTCCTTGACAATGCAGCCCTGATATGCTAACACAAACATAAAGCTTTCTGATATAGATTTTCAGCTGGAAGTCTGTTTTGTTATTCTGTTCGTGTCATTCTGCCCAGAAGGGTTTGGAAAACAACCATTTTAAAGACAGTAAAGTTGAGTTCCCCTCTTCACATCATGATCTGCTGTGTCAACATTCTTCATTAGCTAAGATAAACTATGCAAAAATCTGAAAATGCAATTAGGTGGTGCAGAGATGAATTTAATGTTAACTGTCTTCTGAACACAGAGATAATTTGATTTTGGTCTTACAATAAGCTTTCTCATACATAGAATAAGAGCCAAGCTGTGAATCTGAGCCTGGATCTTTTCTCTCTGTGTGGGCAGAGGGTTCATTTGCAAGAGCATTTACATTTGAGGATTTTGGGCTTCTGTATTTTGGATTGCATTCTCCTTTTCATCACATAATTGCAATAATAGAAGCATAACAGAAAATACTTCATCTTTACTTATGGGTGCCAGGAATCTTAAAAAGGTGATTGAGTCTGGTCACAGCAACTGGTCTGGAAGAACAGGAAGCCCAGGAGGAAAGTCCTGAGCCCTGAGGCAATTTTTCAATAAAATGTCTAAACCTGGACAACCTGGTACCCAAATCTTCATTTGAAATCCACTTGATGCAGCATGAAATAGAAGAGATTCTTTCCATAATTTAGTAGAACCTTTCCCGGACATCCAACAACATACATGTCTGTGGGGTGGGTGAAGTCGCCATGGGGTTGCTGCTCTCACAGAGTGCTCAGGCTCCTTTACCTCTAAGTTCCTTTAATACTAAGATTAATACCTCGTCCAATGGTGGATGTGAACAGCAAGCAGTTCCCCACAACTAGGGAGGTTGAACTCCTCAGCCGAGGCTTAGAAATAGTGTCTACACACCAATAAGGTTTGGAAAAGCAGGTTAACCATCCCATGCAGCTTTCTCTTGAACCTTCTCACATGCAGGGTAAAAAATGTAATACTGCTGAATATTTATGCCACAGCCCCTTGAGGTGTGCTGAACTTCATGCTAAGATCATTGAAACAAATACTGCATTGCTTATCTTGTATTTCCATTTTTTTTGTAGTGATATTGAGGACTATTTTACATTCAAATGCTATCTGTCTTGAATTAATGAGGATAAGAAACATGCAGTACATTGCTACATATTTTCAGTAGCCCTTATGTTGTTTTCACCCTGTGAATTTTCTTGAGGGGAAATAGACCAGAAGAAAAGATATATATGAAAGGAAAAAGTAGTTATATACTGAGTTCTCTCTCCCTTCCTACTCATATATCTGCCTTCATTCTTTCTGCAAAATATCCACGTGGCTGATGGGCCACATGAGAAAGGATAGAGAGAAATATTGAGCAAGAAAGAAATAAATTGAAAAGGTTTATTTCCCTTAAAAAACTGTGCATCAAATGGACAACAGGTGCCATAATTCTTTCCTAATATTCTATATTCTTTATTGTCTCCAATCATATTCAGTGAGGAAACAGCCACTGCATCTGTATTTCCTTGCTAATTTATCATGCTACAGCATGCTCCAGTAACCAACTTCCCCAAATGTTCAGACCAAGCATCAGTCTGGATAAACACATCTCCAGTCATCATTCCACGCTGCTAAAACCTCACATACAAGGAAACGGAGGTGCAAACGGGTTTGTGCACATGAATGCAGAAATTCAGTAATCTGGACAAGAACAGATAGGACATCTGAAGACTGGTTGTTCAAGATTATTTAATTTCTGCTGTATTTACTGACTCACGAGTCATGTTTTTATATATATAAATATGTATGCATGTGTGTAAAATCTACAGATCCAAACATATCTGTGCGCACACTATATACAATTTTTTTCTCAAGCTTTTACCTGTATTACCTTTAAATATACAATTAAATTATTGTAAGTTTCACTGTGTTAGTTAAAATGCTAATTACAAATTTCTATATATTTCATTGCAGTCCTTTTAAAATAAATTAATGAAATTAATTTTGCATAGCATTGCAATTAATTTTAGTTGAATATCCAACCTTAATATAATTAATATTTAACATACTTCTGCAATCTGTCCAAGACTGTTTGCTAAAGAACAACATTATTCCTACTGCTGCATTTGAAGCAAGAATTTCTTTAACTCTGAGAAACTGAGAAAGTTAGGAGTTCACAACAGAATATTAGTTCATGTCCTCATACAACACTCCTGAAACATTCAAACATACCCACACATCTGGGAAGCTGTTGCTATAAAAACTCTTTCATACAAGTAATCCTTACTCAGCCTTTAGTCAAATTCCAAACATTCAACAAAGCTCATAATTTCCTGAAAAGTCAACATTTTCTTTCAGAGGAAGTGGCCGAGGAGTCAGGTGATAAAATAGAAATGTTGAAATAAAAGTGCTAAATCAAGAATTTCGGAGATAATTCATACAACTCATTTTTCCAAGACGTACTTTTCCATAATCTTTTATATCTGGGAGCAAAAAACTCCTCATCAATCAAAAACCAGTACACAGTTAGCAACAAACACATCTTCTGTCCCATAAGAGTTTGCCATTTTTTCTTGGGAAATCAACACTTAACTTTTCTGTCAGAATTAACTGATCTATATGCATAACTATAGATAAAACTATTTTATGCTTCTGGGGATCCTAAATTTTCTTATTCTCTGTATTGTCAGCTCTCACAGACACAAAAATTTACTTAGAATAACTGCTCTGTGAAGCTGGAAAGATTAAACATTATGATCCATAGATTCATGACATCAGACATCCATTGTCAGAAAAAGGGAAACTTCAGTGCAAACTTCATAGACTTGTGGCAATTACTTCTATCATTCCCAATCTTTCCAGAGCAAGCAAAGAAATGGCAGTACAGTGCAAAGCATCCAGGGATTTTTTCAGGAATGTTATTACTAGTTGATGGAAAATTGCCTACAGAATTGCTATAATGTTTATAAGCCGTGCATGGATGTAATACAACCAAATAAAAAATATATTAGATCCTTGTCAAATCTCTCCTCTTGATGCACTTGGTATATCTGAGCTGACCTCAAATACCATTCCAATCCCCATTTATCCCTTTAAATAGGGTAGTTAAAATAATTTCCATACAAAATCTGTAGAGAAATTTAGGATCCTTCCCTATTAACAAGAAAAACAGAAGGTAATGTTATTTGAGGAAAGGGAACGGTCGCTGGAAATGCAAACTGGGTAATTACTCAGATCCCTGCTTCCATAAGTGCAAGTATTTTTACCCTCTTTATTCCCCAACAATATTTGCTGTATCCTGGGCACGTTTTCCAACGCTGAAAATGTGGACTGAGACTAGTAACTGTGGGTTTCCACTCATCGTTATTAAGGAAGGCTCCTAAAACCTTTAGTCCACCCTGGCCAAAGGTGCAGCAGGGAGCCTGCTCCTTTCAGGACCATCAAAACCTTTAGTAGCCTTTTCCAATTTTCTCATCAGGTCACAGAAAGGGCGTCTGCAGCTCATCTTGTCGAACCTTTGGCTCAGTCATGGACACCTTCAGCAGATTGTCCAGGGCCATGACTTTTGGATATCTTTGAAGGTGCAGGCTCCAAAGCCTCTCAGGGAAGGCTGTGACAGGGCTCAGACACCCTCACAGTGAAGAAATGGCACATGGATTTCCCGGAATGGGCCAGGGAAGGGTTCCCCACAATGATGCTTTGCAGGCACTTTCTTGCCTGCATGCAAATATTTGAGGTGACTCTGCTTAAGCCCTGTTTTGTTGACTATCATAGAATAATTTAGGTTGGAAAAGACCTCTAAGATCACCGAGTTAATGGAAACCCAACCATTAACTCAGCACTGCCAAGTCCACCCCTACACTGTGTCCCCCAGTGCCACATGCTTTTTTAACACTTCCAGGGCGGGGAACTCCACTACTTCCCCAATCATCCTGGTCCAATACTTTCCAACCCTTTCACTGAAGAAATTTTTCCTAATATCCAAGGTAAATCTCTCCCGGTGCAACTTGATGCCATTTCCTCTTGTCCTGTCGCTTGTTACCTGGGAGAAAAGACTGATCCTCACCTGGATACAGCCTCCTCTCAGGCACCTGTAGACAGTGATGAGGTCACCTCTGAGCCTCCTTTTCTCCAGGATAAACACCCCCACCTCCCTCAACTGCTCCTCATCAGACTTGAGCACCAGACCCTCCACCAGCTCTGTTGCCCTTCTCTGGACACACTCCAGCACCTCAATGTCCTTCTTGTTGAGAGAAGTCCCAAAGTGAACACAGGACTCAAGGTGCAGACTCACACTTCCGTTCCTTCATTCACATCACCCCGGGCCCTTGCAGAAGATCCAAGCAGCACAGCCCAGCCTTGTCTTTTAGCTGCTGCACTCCTTTTTTTTTGCATAGGCCCTGAGTCCCAAGGTCCCAAAGCCTCTGGAAAGGCCATTGCCAAGCGACTTCCAAGCCTCTCCCAAAAGATCTGCCTTGCTACCACATCTCAGAGCTCTACCCTGTTCACAGTAGTCACTGAGTCTTTGCAATAAAATCTCCTAATGCCCATATGTGGCAAGCATTTGCTGTTTACACAGCCATTAGCCAATCTTTCCAGAAGATTTCTTTCTTGCATGCTATTTTCTTATTCGGGTTACAAGAGCAAAAAACAGAGGCCTGTAGTAATCTGTTTTAACAGGCAAAAACTCAAACATGAAGTCACAGCCACATTTTTTTTTCAGATGTGCTTTTCAACATAGACTAAGGGCAACAGAAAAAAAAGCAATATTTTTTTTCCACTTTCATGGTAAGATATCGTTTAGAAGATCATTTATTCAGGCTGATATCTACATTGCAAGCAAGATTTAATCAAGAATTACATTGCTTAATACCGTTTTGCAGAGCTCTGATGGATTGATTCAGCCTTCCCTTAGTCATATGACAAGTGACTGGAATAAAGGATTAACAGTCTCCCTATCTGGTCTCTCCATGCTCCACGGTATTGACACCAGCCTTAGCAAAACTGCTTTTTAAGATCAGTCCAAAAAAGAAAAATGTCAGAGCCTATCACAAACTACTGTATCAAAGAGATATGCAAATCTTTCCTTGTTCCATATTCTCCCTAGCCTCCCACTACAATTATTAAATTACAGGGTATTAATAGAAACTAAATGAAGCTCTCTGAAAAGATGAATTCCAAAGATGCAAAATTCAAATGCCAAATAGAGAGCATGCAATTAGGTTCTTAAATAATTCTTATCACAGCTCATGCTAATATTAGCACTTCCGAAAAAACAATAGAAAACTGCAATATTCCCAGAGACATCCCATTGAAACAGCATAGTGAGGCATGGAGAAAGATTCTTGGTGAATTTCTGTATTTTGATGCTATGTGAAAACAGCATTTATCTCCCATTGCTATGGAAAAAAAATTATTTTGCACTCCTAAAAGAATTTGTAATATTCATGTTGCGATACTTAGGAAAAAAAAGAGTTGTGGTTTTTTATCTGAACCAATGCAAAACTGAGGCTTTTCTGCTTAGATTTTTCAGAGAGCACAAATTAGCACAAACTTATACCTAATTGGGCTCTTCAAGTAAGTATGCAGCAATGAGCATTAGTCTGTCCTCATTGCTTTTTAAAACCTTTATGTCTATCCAGGTCCCATATCCTTACAGATTTTAATGGCCTTAATGAAGAAAAAGAGCATTGTTATTCGATTTGTCTCAAGCAGATCTCCATCCAGAATGACAATGTCGCCATTCACAATGCTATTGTTAGAGTTGTGTCATCCTTTCTATTCGAAGTCTTGTTTTTCAGGAAGTTTTAAGTTGTCAGAGATTTTTCTTCCATGAATCTCAGGCTTAGCAAATAAAGTTGGTCAGTGGGTCGGTCAGCCAGTCAGTAAGTCTGCCTATTACCTACACACATAATCTGAATTCCTGCAGTACACAATGCTTAAAGACAGAACCATCCACCTGGTGAGTTATTCAGAATTTCACTTTTTACAGCTCAAAATCACTGTTCTCCTAAAACTGAGGTTTGGCAAATTATTTCCCTTCCATACAGTCAAATTAATTTTGCATTCCTGCCCAGAAATTTACCATAACCTGAAGTTAGATGCCATCTCAGCATGACATGAAATATTCCATTTAGGGGACACAATTTGCAATGACACGAACCAAGAACCATCAGGAGCAGGAATGGAAGTTGGGTATTAGCTGAGTATCATCAGCTGTGCAGATCTCAGAGAACAGATTATTACAGAAGAAAATATTGCTTTCTAAATGCTGGACCAACTTCTGTGAAGAATTGGAAGGTGAGAGGAACAGATGATGGTCCTTGCTCAGACCAGGGCAGGCTGACGGGAAACAGAAGGATTGAGAGAGATAGTGAAAAAAACTAACACCTGAACTCCTTTCACTTTTCTCTGCTCCCTCATTTCTCTCAGAAAAACTGAGTAATGCAAGCCTGGAATAACTAGTATGACTGCAGAAGTCACCAAAAGAGTACCACAGCCTGGAGAAAAAGCTTTCAGCCCACGAGAACTGCACTAATGGAACCACACTGGAGCCACCCAAAATGCTCAATAATGGGTTTCTGAAAGAAAAATACTACTTCGGAATTTAGGCTTAGATTCTTGCCCTAGAGCTGACTTCAGAGGTTAGATATACACTTCTGTATCCTCCCTCACTTAAGAGGTACCTAGAATGGAGATTTAAATAATTCCTTCTTCCCTGAAAGCTATTTTTAATATCAGATCACCAATACAGCAAGATAAAGTTTCTACGCATGCAGATCGAACGTTTACGTACATCTACTGCTATATCAATCTGACTTGATTTTCTAATCAGAAAGTTTTTTAAACATGCTTTCTTGCTCTAAAAGGTGATCACATTTTTGGAGAAGTGAAAGTTTCCCCTTTACTAGCTGGCAGTGTAGTCAGAATACGCTTAGAGCTGACTAGATGTATTATCACCTGTCAGCTATTTAGAGCTCCTATTAAGTTAGAAGATAGACCCGCACTGAGTCGGGGAAAACTACATCTGCTTCCAGACATCAAACTGACATTTCCTGGAAAGAAAACACCCCACCTGTTCACTGTAGTCTTTGGAGCTGCCAGCAGGGCAGGCAGACATTATTTTCAGGTTAACCAAGTGAAAACAGATTAAGGAACATTAAAACTTTGCCACTCTGTCATTAACTGCTCAGGACTGGGAGCATTTGTATTAAATATGGCACCTGCTAGAGACTATTCAGGAGAACAAACCAGATCGAGGAATTAGGCCAGTAACAATTACTCTGGGGGAGAAGACATGCCCTGACACAAATAGATTCCTATTTTCCCAGTACTTCGACTAGAAACCTTCTTCTCATTGGTGCTTAGCACTGCACTTTAATGTGCCCAATATTTTATTGATCTATGAGTCTATTAATCCACAGGCCTGGTTTTATGGGGTGCAGCAATGAAAATAACTGCATGTATGCAGCTTCTTACGTCTTTGTGGATAGTCTCTCATACTCTCTAGCCAGTATTGAGATGTCATCAGGATCTCAAACAATCTGTTCACCAAAATAATTGGTTCAAATTTCTTAATTTGAATTAGATCTCCCGAAATGTCTTTACTGCTGATAAAAGAAGGAGTTTGCTAAGCAACAGTTTCAGCATTTCTCTTTGTGATTGAAATCCTGAGAGCAGTTATAAGTACTAGAAATGCCTGGGCCATAGAAGACATTCAGCAGACTGACTCGTTATATTAAAGAATTCCATTGGCAGCAAAAGAAATGGATGTAAGCAATGTTTTGCCTGTAGTACCCAAAGCAAATGCAAGCAGGCTTTTTAGAAGGATTACAAAGCATTACATTGATTTCAAAGGCAGACAAATACATTGCATATTTTAAAATGATTTAATTTTTAAGCGTTACAGAACAACAACATAAACATATTCGTGAAAATTAGCACACTAAGTAGTTAGAACAGGGAAAAAGAATATAAATAGGTGTGTGGTAACTAAGAGCAAATATGTTTCAAGAGCCAAGGAAGAATTTCTAGTTTCATAGAATACTCCTTTAGGGTTTTAGAAATCAACCTTGCCAATGGATCCCACATTCCAAGGAGTGCAAGCATGAATCACAGATTTGACAGTACCAAATTTCTTGACTGCATACATGATGCTATATTTGTGTTTGGTTAATTGAATAAGTGTTTTTTAAAACAAAAAATAGCCCTTCTAGTGCAATTAAGTTTCTCCCCAATACCCTCCCCACCTCCCTATGCACACTAGCCTCCCTTTCTAAATCTTGCTTTCTTAAAATTATCGGGAACATACTAAGCTATCTCCAGATATCTATCTGGGAAGGGTAGGTGGTAATTGTGATGTTAAAAACCATTTGGAACATTTTGAAACACTGTCTTGCTTACAGCTTCATCATTCCGAGTATCATGTTATTTAACTGTAATATTGCGATTTTGGTTTCTAATGGATTTGGTTTCAGGGTTACACTTTTAACCCATTCCCAGCAGAATTTTGAAATACAACTGAAATACAGCTCTTGTGGCTGTGGAATTTCAAAGCTTTTCAGTCATTAAAATTGCATGTCTTTGTATGTTTGCTATAGATATAATATAGTGCAGTAATTTCCTTGAGGCGATTATGGTCGTCTGAAGTCAAGGCTTTGTTGCAACCGCTGGTATCCAACCTGAATGCCTTTTAGAATTTCCTCAGAATTTTCTTCCTCAATCTACCCTGATCTGAGAAAAATGTTAGCAGACCAGTTGATTTACTGATTGCAAATCTATGCCAGTAACCACAAAAAATGAATGTAAAATTTTCCCTTCGTATATGAATTTTTAGTCTGGGGACTAAAGGATAATATGGTGCTATTAATCTACCAGTTCTTCATAAAGAACTACATGCACTTTACTATTCTATATGAATTATGAAACCTTTATTCAAGGGAGCTCTCAAATGGTAGGCAAGAACTATAAGAAACCCCTCATATTTTGCTAGCATTTCTATGCTTCATTAAACTGACCAGTACCATAATTAATTACCATAGCTAATAAATGGGGCAGCTTCATTATCTTTTCTTTCTTGGGAGAAGTAAAAGCAGAGCTTCTTAGATTAAACTAACTTGCCATCGTTCTGGTTAATGTGCAAGCAAAAATTATTATTACTCCCTTTTTTCATAGCACAGATTTCTCCATGTAACTGCTGGGTTGTAAATTTCAGATACTACTGTTCACTTTTTGTGGGGGGAAAAAAAATAAAAATTCTTCCTTTCTGAGCAGCCAAACTGTCATTTCCAATATTTTTAAAGGACCTTTAGGCTGAATTTCACTTCAGAATCTTTTGATATCCGGCACAGCTCAGGAAACTTAGGAGTACTCTGATGTGAGACGCCACTGTAAAAGAGCTACTGTTCTCACCTGAAGTGAGGCACTGAGATGCCACTGCATTATCTACACCTTCAACAAATATTTGTGTTGATGTGCAGCTTTTATGTCCTGCTGCATACCCTGAAATCATTTAGAACACAAAGACTTTGTCGTGGAGAGCTTGAGCTTTCATTTGTGGGTCCAAGGGCTACATTCCAACATGCTTTTTAGGGACAGCTTTACAATCCCACAGGCTGTAGAAAGCTATACTGCCAGGCTAAGACAGAGGAAGGAGCAGCTTTACAAAAAATGCAAAGGGAAAAACACAAACATACAGTAGGTCTTTCTGCCTGGCCCACTGGGCACACATTGTTGGTCACAGCATGGATCTGACACTGTGGGGTGTGCTTACAGCATGGGGGGCAGCGGGCTGCACGCACAAACAATCGTGAGAACAGTATATTTTTTCTTATGAGAAACGCATTGACAATTGACCCTGTTGGGATATAAATGAGGGACCGGATTGTTGTGGAAATTCTACAGGGTTTTTTGTGCTTTTTCAGTGTTGAATTTTCTTTTTAAGTGATCAAAAGTGTCTTTGAGTCACAACAGTCAAAGATGGCAAAGACCACATATTGCTCTAATTCTGGTCTTCAGGACATCTTGTAGAGATTAATGCTTGAAAGATATTATTAGAACTTTTTATTCCTTTATCCCAAACTGACACCATATGAAACGCTTGCCATGATAGCTCTACAATATCTTTTTTTTTTATTATTTTTGAAGCTATACCATGTAAATTAAACTGGGAAAATCACATCAAAGCTAAAAGAAAGAACTAATATGCACCACATACAGACTTTTAAACACCTGTCATATCCTCTGTTCCTCATGTAGTAGAATAATCACTCTACCTCTTGAAGTGTCAGTGCTTCAGCCTTCCATTTTACATCGCTTTCTCTCTGCTTATTTCTTTCCCCATGGAATTTTTAATCCACTGTTTACAAATCTTCTTCTCACACGGAAGACCAAACAACTTCACAATCCCTGTAACTGGTAGGACACAGGACTTTTGAGGCCTTCTTATCACAGATTAGTCCAGCAACCAAAGGAAAGGTTGATGGAACTGTGTCTATTCTGAGTATCACCAAGAAGCCATCCCTGGAGAGACTCTAAACAGAGAGACATAGAGGCTCTGGTACTAAACAGTGGGTTTCTAAATTAGTTTCTCAATGACAGGTTTCTCTTCAAAAGCCTTTTACAACCTTATTTCTCCATTTGAATTAACCACACTTAGCCCATTGCTGTACTATCAATACTGGTAATTTCAAGGTACATGTATATTTCCAGCAAACAAAATAACATTAAATTTTTTGTGGTATTGCTTCTTTGTTGCAGTAAAACATTGGGAAAAAGTCTCATTTTACAGTAAAATAAAACTGGACCCAAAACCCTGCATGGTCTGGTCCATAGAGGAAAACATCTGTAACTGATAAAGTAAAACAATTGTGTCATTCCTTTAACTATCAAGAGGAAACATTGTACCACAGGTCTAATGAAGAACAGTCAACTCTATGTCATCACTGATAGTGTTATACTGCTTAGCATTTGCTTCAAATTGCTCACTTGGCAAAATAAAAGTATTGCTCCATCACCCATGCCATTATTTAAATAAGGAAACCATGCTGCCTTCTTTCATCTAAAGGCATTTCAGAATCGTGAATTTGAAATACTGTCCCATTTTCAAATATTGAAACTGGCATATATGGAAAGTTGAAATGCTTGCAAAACTTATCACAGTGGCAAAATTCAATGTGAATTAAACCTTGATGTCCTGGCTCTCTATCAGTAAAACAATCTGAATACAAGAGCTGGCAAATAAATTAAGTGGGAAGATGCATTTCCATACAGTTATTTTTGCCGAAGGGAAATGAATCTTATCTTTCATTTTCCAGTTAAAAAACACAGTGAAGATTACTCATCCTTAAAGGAGATGTTAGCACAGTACTTGTTGGTAATGTAGGAGCAATAATAGTTGAGATAAGTGCAGAAGTGTTATGAAAACATGCCTTGTATGTCAATGATACGAAAAAACTATTGTATTTCAAAAAGCTCAAAGGCTTAATTCCAGCACATTTAAGCACATGTAAAATTCTTTGATTAGAAAAAATCTGTAATTTACATATGTGGTGTAAATATGTGTCTATGGGAACTACCACTTTGAATTTAATACAATCACAGCTGAACTTTGGTTTAGGTCTTTACCAAATAAAAGCCCTGCCTACAGATGGGTTGGTAAGGGGGTGTTCACTAATTCAGAGTTACCCTCTGAAAGCTCAAAGCATTTCAGAAGCCACAGAAACAGGCACAGTAAGCAAAAAAAAGGATGTATGAATCTCGTGGTGTTTATGAGAATTAGTGGTGGAACACACAATAAATTTCCAGACCTATCCACAGTAAAAATGCTTTTTGGAAGAGGAGACTGAGCTACAGAAAGTCCTCCTTCGATAGACTGATCTTCGTTCAAGGCAACTACTGCATCTCTCTTGTCAACCAGCTTAATATCTGCTGTAACTCAAGAAGATGGAAGAGTCTGTTCACAGCAAACAAGCTCGACAGCCTCCAGAGGCAGATCTTAGCATATGCATCACAATCCCACTTGGAGATCTCTTCTTGTATCCTCCACTAATTTTGTCGATGTTACAATCAAAATGCGACAGATCAATATGCTATCAAAGATCCAAATAAGCATTTTAAATGAAAAGTCAGTATCTAGAATATTGACCAGCATGAGGTGAGCAGTTAAAGACTTGAAGTCTTGGCAGACTCCAATAATCTCACACTAATGGCACCTGTCTACGAGTGTTATATACCAGCCTTGCTGCATTAAAACCAGTGAATTTATGAATACTTCCATCAGACAGGGATCTGCCCCAAAAGAAAGCATAATTCAACACACCATAGCACCAGTTCAAGCATAGTTAAAGACAGTCCTAATAGTACATCAAAAACAGGGAAAAGCTTTTGCATGTTTACCTTGGAAGTACCTTTTATGTCTGCAGGTAAAAAAATTCTTTGACATTTCATTTCCATTCAGAGGTTTACAGTTGTTAGAATCATGGATTATCACCTATGTAAAAATAGTCATAAAAATCAGCTCAAGTTTCTAAACTTATTTTTAAATATGTTTAAAACATATCTGACAACTTAAATTTCAAGTGAGATAGAAAATTATTTTTGAATAATAATTTCTTCAGCACAGCAGCTGTCATGAGGACACTTGTAAAAAGTGATGGGAGAAGGAGTCTATCTTGTTAACATATCAAAGATGAGCATAACTGTCTTAATTTTAATCCATGTCTCTTTTCATCTGAATGCAGCACAAGAACACTAAATGTCTGGAAAAGGGATGGCTCCCATTCTCCCTGCCATTTATTACTCCTTTCCTTCAATCTTCTGACTTATATACGTTAAACAAAAAAAAAATCCAAGCTTGTAGAGATAGGTGTTTGTGTTTCAGAGTCCTAAAATTCCACATTTCCGGGCAGCATACGGAGAGGGCTGTTGTTGGCCCAGCATACTAGAAATAAGTTTAGAGCATAAATGAACAGCAGGAAAACTCCACAGAAGATGTGGGAGTAACCAACAAAGATTTTAATCTTGAATTTCTAACATACTGCTTGGCTGCTATTAACTGGCAAAGTAAAGGGAAAGGGTATAAGGAGAGTAAGTCACAGACCATTTCCCATATAGATTTTATCTGATGTTTTATCTGACCCCTAACTTCTTGTAAGGAAAAATATTCTTATTCTGACACTAAGGACTAAAGCCTGCTACACACTTCATAGATTTGTGGAAGCTTTTAATTTATTTTTGTCCTTTTATTTTCACCCCACTCCTGCTCACACAATCCCTGACTGCATTCATCATCCATTTCTCAGTGGAATCATGCCCTGAGACAGGGTAAGTGTATCAGCTTGGACTTTGCAGTAGCTCAGTCTGGAGGGGCATCTGTCTCTCCTCTACCGTTTCCACCTCCTCTCTTCAGCCCACACACTGTGGATTCTTCCTGCACATCCAGATGTGAATGTGGAGTTAGTTTGCATATGATCCTGACATAAAAGTGCCAGAAAAACTCCTCTGCCACCTGAATCTGAACCTTCAAAGAGATGACAACAGAACACGCCCTGCTTAATATTAACACAAGCAGAAAAACTCTTACAGGTTAAACGTGATGCTTAATTGCGGAATTAGTAGGGTTTGTGTTGGAAGCTACTGGAAACTAAGGATTTTTTCTCATCCTATGGAAAGCCAATAGATAAACTAACTCAGTTTTGGAAAGTACACAGCTGTTCTTCAGCAGCAAGTGTGATAACGGCAAATTTTGTTGGGGAGATGTAAATACCACGTACACAGGGTCCAGTAGATGATGTGAAGACAACTTCATGCCCTTCATTGCATAAATATCCTTCTGGGGGGTTGAAAATTTTACCTAATATCTTGCATCCATCTTTTTCCATCCATGAGAGGGTGCACCCACAGTAGCAGCACTTTAATCAGGTTCTTCAGTTTTGCAGCAAGAAAAGGAAACAACGTGAAAGCCATTTCAAATGCTTGATGCTTTTTGATGCTTCTTATAGCAGCAGCTGAAGCTGAAAAATAGGAAAAAAAATGTATAATGACCAACATCTTTCCTCTGATATACATATAAATGCAATTGACACTCACAGTAATAACCTGTATGGATAGATTTACTTTTGTTATGTAAGTGAAACACATTAGGTAGAACTGGGAGGTTCAGCAAGTTAAAAGGTTGAGATATACATAGGGTTATCAGTTGTGGAGCTGCTGGATGTGATTAAAAACAGTACAAAGGTGTCTAGAATGGAGAGTTTTAATTCATTACTGTTCTAATACTTCAGGTAGTTCAATATGCAGGTGACACTCACTAAATAATATGATTCAGTCTTTTCTGAGTAGAGTCCAGTGATAAGCACGACTCAAATTTTCAAAGGCATTCAGGACTTAATGGGAGATGAATGTGTAATTTTTCTTCAGACCCCTTGAAAATCTCAGCCTTGATAGTTACTGTTTATTGATAACAAACTGTAACACATCTGAAGTCAGACCATTAAATTATTTAGTTAAACGAAATATTTGTTAACAGAATCTTATGAAAAAAAAGCACAAAAAAAGACAAAAAAAAAAATCAGAAAGAAATCAAATTTCTGGAGAGGAACTCTTATCACCACACTTTATACACTGATCTTCGATGGCTGTTGATCACAACTTATTTCTAAAAATGGGACAAAATAAAAGAGTTCCTAAAGGAGTCTGACCATGCAAGTGTACCTCACATGTGTGCTTCTACGCTCAGGATGCCCAAGACCTCATGAAACCAAGGAGCTTTGGCTCTCACATATGGAGGGCTCACTTCCTTGGAAGTGATAGCCCTGAACCTGACCACAGGAACACTTAAAACAATGCAAATTTCTGGATATGACCTTTTTGTAGCAACACCTAGAATACCCTCTCTGGAAGCATGTCAGAGGTGAGAGGGGAGGCCATTTCCCTGTCTGATTAACATCCAACTGCAATACACGGCCAAGACAGTGGTACTGATGCTCAAACCCCTGAAGCGCCCTTTAAAAAAGGAGAGTGAACCCAGCTCCTTATAGCGCTGCACTCCTGGTGGTATAGCTCTTTAACTGTTAACTGCTATATCTGAACCTGCGTCTGGAGGAAAAAGGATCTTTATTACTAAAAAATGAATTTCAAGGCCAATTCAGTGCTGAACTTCCAATGTTTTGTTGTTACAGTTCAATAAAACCACTTTGCGTTACATTCATTTCTGTATAAAATAAAGTGAATGTCACACTTTTTTGTCATATCATTTTTATTTAACAGGGTTTTTTTTCTCTATCTATTAGTTAAAAAAGTTATAACAAGGCAAATCATTTATCAAAATGAAAAATGCTTTACTCCTTGAGCAAGGAAAGGGAGTCTAAATAGAATGTCCCTGCTCTTAAATTAATGGAACCATCTTACATTTAATATTTTCTCTTAAGTGTTATGTAAGCACTCCAAGATCATTAATGAAGAAATACAGAATCACAATTTACAGCTGAAGGGCAAAACTGCTAAAAAAGCATTTTGAAACCTTGTCATAGAGTGATATAGTCAAGGCAAATGAATGTAAGCATCATTGATCTCCAATATCATAATTAAATGTACATAGCACATGACAAGGAGAAAGGACAACAAAGTTGGTTGAAACTTGACTTCAAGATGAAGATGCAGAACTAATCAAACAGGTGTACTAGGGGAGGGTCAGGTTTATAAACAATAAGCACTTTCATTTTGACAGAAAGAATTTATAAAATCTTTTCTTTTTGCCACTGTTACAATTTTAACTAAGAGTAATGGTTAATAGTTATTAATAATAAAGACAATTCATATGTGTGCAACAAATCCCCAAAGGTACCCTTCATGAGTTCTGGTGAACTGGTGAAGGTGGGTCTAGTTCTGCTGAGCTGGTGTTGAGATATTTTTCATTTCTGTCCCTGCATTTCAATTGTCCTTTGTAAATCCAGATCCCTCTTTGCCATCTAGACACTAATACACAGATTCTTTCTTCCTAAATAATCCTAATAGCTTTCTTCCTAAATAATCCATCAGAAGAGATTTACCTAGACTTTCTTAAATAATGCAATAACTAATTTTTTAAATTTACAATATGTTTATTGCAACAAAAGAAAATTCACAGAGATCAGGTGGAATACATCCCAGAGTGCTAATGGAACTTGCAGAGATAGTGTTGGAGTCACTGGCTATTATTCTTCAGAATCAATGGAGAAAAGCCAAGGTCCCAGAGCTGGAAAACTACAAACCACATTACCTATTCTGAAGAGAAAAACATAAAAGCCGAGCAACCTGCTAGAGGAATTACAGAACAGAGACTTCAAATTTGAATTGCCAAGTTAGCTAGCAAAGCAGTCAGTTTGCAACCTGCTACAAAGGCATGTTGAAACACGGAGATAAACAACAGAAATAAGAACTGGCGAAGACAAAACATGTCTACGATATAAATATTATTGAACATGGGTCTCCTGTTCTGTGCTATTGTTATCACTCAACACTTTAAGACACTTTCGCACGTACCAGCAAGTACAATAATCACGTTTATCGGATTTCAGGAGCAACAATCTACCAGTCAAATTCCTCATTTCTCCCCACCACTTGCACAGGAAACCTATATTTTGTCAATGTCCCCTTTTACCATTCAAATATTTTACATTTAACCTCCCTGCATTTGTCCAGGTTAAATTGCATGCTGAGTACACAAAAACACTCACAACATGTAATACAAGATGGATTGTAAATCCATCACACTCAGATGTGGAATGTGGAGTATGGAATATTCCCATATACGGATTAGGTTTTCAACAGTAACAAAAAACAGTTTAAGAACCCATTGAGAGGTTTTGATTTGTTGTGTTTTAGGAAGGTCATGTCCCTAACAGCTGCAAGGAGTTCCTCATGTTGAAAATCCAATGATAAAAATAGATTCCTCTTTCATCCCATAGGACATGGGAACTAGAAACCAGAAAACACAGAAATACTTAGAACAGCCGGATTTATCAGGAAATACACACAAAAATCACTCCCTGTTCAATTTAGTCCTAAAGTACTTGGATTAATAATGAGTTCTTCTTTCCAGAATATATCACAAAGTTCCAGAAAATAAATAATTTTATCCATTTTAGCAGACATAGATATAGATAGCAATATATATATATATATACATATATATAAAGCCAAAAGTTAAACTTCCTTAATTTTTAAATCACCTTCTTTACGTGAACACACATGGCATTTTATCAGCAATCAGACAAACTATTTCAGTTTGGCTTCTTCAGTACTGCTAGCCCAATGTCTGGCATGGATTATGTTCCTGTATTTGCCACATTTAAGTTCTGTATGTAGGTACTCAGCCTGGAGTGGGGACTGAGATCCTAAATCTTGCCAGGACGATACATATGGTGGAAAATCTCATATGGGGACCACCTTTTTCAGACTGATGGAGGGAAAAAAATTTTCTTCTTCTTCAAAGCAAGTGAGGCAGATAATTCCAGGCATAAGCAATATCACGAACCAGAAAGAACACAGAAACCTATGAAAGCCATTAAAAAGTACAAATTTAACCAGGGAGAATCATGCTGCTGATAACATCTTTCATCCCACTCCATAAGCAGTGAGTGAGCGTTCTCTTTGCAAGAACTAGAGCATTTCCTCTGTAATTCTATAAAATATAAATGTTTTCTACTACTGGAATCGGGTCTATATCACCTGACTATAAGTCACAGCACCATGTTTTACTCACATTACTTCCTACTGCTATTCAGAAACCTTTTAGTTGCTATAATTCTTTTTGAACACTTCACTTCTGTTAGCCATCCTGTATTCAATGAGAAAACCTAAAGAAGTGCAGAGATATATATGCTTAATAATAATAATAATAATAATAATAATAATAATAAATATTTTTAATATAACTTAAAATAGTCAACTAGAACGGTTAGAGCTGATTAGAAAGACCAATAATATAAAAACCACAAGAATGTATGATTGATTTTCTTACCATTAGTGCTGCATCTGTTTTGAAAACTATACAGTCTTGTATTAGAAAAAAAATAATCTAGTGTTGCTCGCTTTTTAAAATTTTATGATCATTCTCATCCTAGATTTTATTTTTTCTTAAAATATTATACCCTTGCTCTTTCAAAGCCCAGATTTTCTTCAAAATATTTTTCTGAACTCTGATTCCAATCACCTGCAAGGTATTGCCCTTTTTCCCCAATACTTGCACTTATTCCGTGCTATTTGCTTTAGAGGCAGGAAAGCAACCCACATCTGGCACCTCACACCACATGCCATTTTGCATTTAATTCGTAAATAGGAGGAAAAATATTGAATCAGAAAGATATACTAAAAAGAAATGTAAACAGGAATGTAAGAGGGATCCAAGCAAATTTAAAAAACATGCAAGAAAAACAGATGCAGGTTAGGCTGAAATCGCAAAAGCGACATTAAAGGTGTTCCCTGGGGTTTTATTTTGCTCCCTTCTGTTTTTTTCCTTCAGTTTTTCAAGTCAAGATGTAAACAATATGTGGAATCAAACAGATTCTTCATCTAATTTTAAATTCCTTTTAAATGTTCATCTCTTGGGCAAAAACAGGACCTTTCAAAGCTTTTGCTTCAAAATGGGGCAGCACGGTACAAGTGCTAGCCCTTCCTCATCCACTGGGCAATGAAGCAGGAGAAATAACACTAAAATGACCCCACATATTGATGCCTTCTGTAAGCATTTAGAAATACATTCAGAGGATGAAGGACTCCACAAAAAGAAAATAAATTCCTGACAACATTGGAACAGAAATCTAAGGAAAGCCAGAGAATTTTACAACTTCAGACCAGAACTCCAGCTATGAAGAGATACCAAGAACATAGTTTAAAAAGAAAAGGTAGGGAACACAGATTTCACACTAAAAAGGTGGATTTTTTTCTTATGAAAATTACCCTTTAAATCTTAAACCATGATTATAGTTTGGATTACGTGTGAAATACAATGTGTAACTAAAATACATTTTCATATTTCATACAATGAGATAGTAGGAACAGATACACCATACTCCTCTAAATGGATTGTGCTTCTGAAACTCTGGTAGAATAAACTTTACATTTATTTTCATCAACATGGCAGCCTTGTCTCATTAACGAGATTCATATTTGTTTTCCAGAAGATTTCAATTGTAAGTATTTGGTAGCCAACTCTGAAAAAAAGAAAGAGTGTATTAATCATTCCCCTAATATAGACATATGAGAGCCTGGGGTGCAATAAAGCTTGTATTCCCTCTGGTTTTGGAAAACTCTATTAATAACAGGTGGCAGAGCTCTAAGTTAGATGTATGTATTTTCCCAAACAACTGTCAACCAAAACTTTGTGGAATACTACACGTAGAGCTGTGTTCTCATGTCGGTACTTAGGTTCCAAGTCAAGTACTGCTCAAGCATTAGGACTTCTTTTGCATGTGCATTATGAGACACTCCTTAATTTCACAGTCCTGTCTCCTTCACTGCACCAAACTGATGGTGTTCACCTCATGAGCAGTTATCCGGGGTTTTTTTCTCCTTTATCAGTGTTTTCCTACGATTGATTACCATACAGTAGTCATGCTCTGAGCTGAAGACAGAATTAGCAATTTCCTCCTTCTTCATGGGACTCATCACAAAAATATCAGACGTTCAGAGACATTAAAAAATTTACCTTTGTGAAAGCCTCTGGGAGGAATAGGTTTTATTACTGCCATTTTACTGCTTGGGAGCTAAGGCACTGAGGATCAGATTTTTCACAGTTAAATAAGTACCCAAAAATGCATGAAGGAACCTAGTAGTTTTCCCAAAAGTGCTAAAACACTTCATTTACAGCACAAGGGTGCTTTTGTAGTTTCTTCCATGACACTATGCCCATCACTAGCCATGCAAATAAGTACATTTTAAAATCTGACCAAAAAAGATTAAGGATGAGGGCATCAATAAGTTGTGCGTTCCAGCTCTCTCACATCTTGGATCTCATCTTCAGTGTGTTTGGAATTCTATTAATATTTCGTGTGCCTGAAACACAAGCTTCAAGCTGCAGCAGAAATCTAAATATCAGTTGTAGCTCTGAATCCTCAGCATTTCTGCATATCAGTCATCATGATCCCAAGTCAGGCATCCAAAAATACTGAATACCTCTGCAAACACTTTTACATAAATGAACTATCAGCAAAAAGAGACTCTGTGGAGCTGCTGTGGGCAATTTTTGAATACTCTGACTGAGTAACCATTCTCCCCCTGCAATTCTCATCATCATTTGCTGCATACCTTCCAGCTTCTGCAGGAAAATGGAGGAGTCCTGGCTGCAATCTCTTTCACTGCAAACTCTGAACCTCTTGTACTGGATGGGGCAACAATTTCTCACAAAGATATACATGATTGTGCAACTGAAGACCATCACTCTGTGTACATACGTGGAGGCCAATTTGCGTATGTAGCGCAGCTGATGTGCAAACTACAGATCACTTGCCTTTGCAGCTCCAGCAGGGTTCTTTTAATGCTTTGCAGACTTGTTGGTGGGGTTTTTTTGGTGGATTTCAAATATTAGATATCAAAGAACATACAAACAAGAGTGCCCTCATGATTTAATGCACTCACAGACTGGAGTTTTTGGCAGGCAACGAGCTGCCCACATAAATGTAGATTACCTTGATCACATTCCATGATAAGAAGGCAGAATTAATGGTCTTGCCTTTCTGGTAGATGTGCTCAAACCCAGCTTCAGGATTCCTCAGAACAAAACTGTCACTTCAAGTCACTTTATTTCCTTTATAAACACCATGTAAATTCTGTTCTGTATTTAAACAGATAGCCTGTTCTTAAGATAACCAACTTTTCATTTTTTACTACTTTATTTTCCTTGGCATATATGAGTTATCCTGAAATAAAGTTGTATTTTTAGTAGTGATATCAAGTCAATAAATCTAACTCTACACATGAAATCCAATCCAAAATCCAAGACCCACAGCAATTTCTGTAGTTATTTTTGTCTCCTTTTGTATAAATGAGCTAAAATGTTGCATCATATAAACTCTTATATTACAGAGAGATGTGCTGGCTTTTTACAATTACGTAAGTGGTAATTATGAAGTGTATTTCTACTAGCTGTTGCAATTATTGCATCAAACTCAGATTCATCATATAATAAGACCTCAAAACTTGAAGGACATATGAGGACATTTTTGTTCCTGTAAAAGTAATTGCTTATCACATCAACTGCATTGACATGAGGAGTCAAAATTGAAAGCAGTAGAGACTCCTGAATGCTCTAATAAATTTGCAGTGCATTGGAAGGGTACTTCAATTGTTGGCTAACAGAGAAACAGATAGTAATCATAAGCATATCTCCATCAACACTGAAATATGTGTAAGGACAATAAAACTATATATATATTCTTTTGTTCAACATCTTTGATGGAGAACTATCATTTAGAAATAATACATAATGGCTCTATAATGTATAATATATAATTATGTAAATAATTAGTATAATCTTGAGATGAGATGAGGGCTATTAGTGGCAGTGGATACTTTGAACCTTGCACATTTAGTCAAAAAGACCAATGACATCCAATCAAAGTCCCTTAAAATGAATTGCAACAAACAATGGCAGCACAGCTGCTATTAGAATTATAATTGAGTTTAGGAGGGAAACAGCAGCTGAATGCAAGGCAGATAATTAAGGAGCAAGCTTTTGTTAACACTATCAGTAGGGTCATGATTCTGCAGATTGTGAACTTATTACGGCTGAACAAACTGGTCTCTTTTTACAACAGAGGTATATTTCAGCTTTTTAAGCCAATAAAGAGTATTCTGGCTACTAGATAACTGATGATTTATTTATTTAAAGCTACCCATTTAGAGAATGATAAGCATTTACAGAATCTAAGATTACCATGGAAACATTATTCTTAAACGCCGAGGATCATGGGAACAATTGGTTATACAATTGGATGGGTAAATAGCAAGCCTCTGAGTATGACAAAGACTGTAGCTATAGAATTGCATTAAGTAATTTCTCTCTTTTAGGCTAATATACATTTTATTTTAACCCAGCTCTGAAAGGGAAGCAATTTACCTTGCATGGGTAAACAGTGAAAAGAAAACCTTTATGGTATGCAGAAAAAAAATACTCTGGGCTCTCTTGGGTTCCTAGCACCTAACCCACACGTTAGGGAACTACCGAACCCAAGACTGGCAACTAGAAAAGTGATCTAAAATTTGTGTTTCCTATTGTATATTGTATCTTGGAAAAAAAGGTAGAAAAGAGTCATGAAAGGATCGGAAGTCACTCCAAGCTTGGAGCTTGGAGCCGCAGTCAGGCAATGCAAGATGCTTGACCACTCATAACCACGAGCTGGGGTTCAAGAAATGGAAAGAAGGACATTAAAATCTCATCAACAACATTACATGCTGTAGGCAGTACCAGTGTTACAATACCATTTTTTCATAATAACCCATACTCTTTAAACAAACTGAAACTTTTGAAGATCTACCAAAGATGTTTTCATCACCATTGTGCTCATAACCCCTGTAACTTGCGCAGCACAGACTCAGGATCTTTGGTTTAAGACAATCCTGCTGACAACCAGAGGTCATTTCACCAGCAAATCTAAATTTGTTAGGCACAAATGAGTAATCCTACTTCAGAATTTCATTGACCTCAATGTGTAAATAAAGCAAGCAGAATGTGTCTGACTGGCAGCAAGCCATTACCGTGCTGTGTGCAATAAAAACACTAATATGTCAAAGGGATTTTAAAAATACTCCTTGATATTCCAACCTGCTGAAATTCTATTTTTGACCCAGCAACCTCCTGAAAAAATATAACAAAAAACTTTTAAAAAATATTTTAACATTGCTAAACACTGGCACTGTAGTAAAGCTATTTGCTGGTTTTGTGTTCCTGGTTCTGAACTTTCTGAGGTCTTATTTCACCTGACTGTTGGAAGGGTAAGCAAAAGCTTGTGCAGTTTTGAAACTATTTTTATCTCTGTTTCTTCAGGAAATCCATTCCCAGGATCAGTATGGAAAAGCTTAATTTGGTCATTATTACAATGGAATCCAAATGTGCTTCAATAAGATGTAAGAATGGGCACATTTCTGCCCAGCTCCTTTTAAGGCAATCTGGAAAAGAACTGGTACTAGCAGGAATACAAACAAGCCCTTCTGCTCATATGCACAGCATGTTGAGACCTCTACTTCCAGATTAGCTCTCAGATGTCAGCAGAAATCTGAAACACCTTTCAAATTTTGTAAAAATTACTCTTGATAATTCACTAAAACTTTACTGTCTTCACATTTGCAGTGGGAGTAAAGGCATGGATGTTTATCTAGAAACATAAGAGACAGAGGCAAAGGGAGGTGAAACAAACTTGCAGGTTTTCTAAAGCATATTATAATGGTGACCAGTTCAAGCCAACATCTCTGTAGAGTTAGACAGCAGAATGTGAGTATATCCTGACTTTTACGCCATTTGCAAAGGAAATTTCAAAGGAATATTTGACTATTATCACTTATGCCCTAAATGTTCATAGCAGATTTGGTATCCTGAAAAATATAGAACCCTGACTTAAAGTGGCCAACAAGAAGTTTCAAGATTACTATGGATATGGACCATCTTCCTGAAAGGGTTCTAAAACCCAAATGAACTTGGAGTCCTGAAATTTTCTGTCATAGGTAAATTCTGGAATACTCTTGAAATGCATAGTTTTACTAATTTTTCTTTTAAAATCTGCCTTATATTACAGATGAAAAGACTCCTGAATTTGAAATTTTAGGAATTCCCTACCTAGGAAGGATAGAGAATTGTAAAAATAACTAATGGGTTAACATGTATTTTCTTAACAGTTCAGAGAGTTGGTGTGATTGAGATGTGAATGAGGTAATGGCATATAAAATGTTAACATTTTTCTAAAGACCATTAATAAATATATTTTTAGCACCTTCTTACTGGAAAATCTGTGAGTTTTCCTCAAGATGATCAGATTTCATTAAGGCAACAGCACTGGGGGCCTGTGCCTGTGAAGCAAAACCTATTTTCTTAATCAACCTCTGCAATAATCATTTCACATTTTGCCACTTCAAGGACTTGAAGCCCAACAGAAAATCAACATTATCTCCTTTTGGCAAGAATTTTTTTCTGCCAATTTAAAATTAAAGACTGTTGCTATTATTGTATATGTTGTTATGATCACCAGGGAAGACAGTGATGCAGAGCAGAGAACAATCTGGAGCTGCACCATTTTCCGACTTCATTACACATCACTCTAATGGAAGGCTGGTCTATTTGAACACTTAAATACACAAAGCCCTCTCAGAGAAATATGCTGCTCACCCACAAATGAAATCAGCAACTTTTGAACATCTTTAGAATTTCTCTTCTCTCCAGCTGGATATGGATTTTACAGTTCTTCAATTATAATAACAATTTCAAATATTTTGCGCAAGTTCCACCATTGGGGTGTCTACCAGAAGCAATAAACTGCTCAAACTAAGTCCCCCTCATTCTTGTCACAATTTCCTAGTACCACCTCCAAAATTCTCTCACTGAAATACCTTCTACTTTTATATGATAGCCTGATTTAAAGTGCAAATGTTTCCTGTTTACCCTGAGTACAGTTACAATAACGGAAATTCAGCATTTCAATAAGAAAGTGACTTTCAAAAGATAAACAGGAGCCCTTTTTTCCCTATGCAAAAGGGAAAAATAATCAGCCCTTCTAACTAAATAAGATCGTAAAACCAAATCTGATATAGTAGGAGCATGTACAGTAGCTAATGAAGGCAAAAATGTCTGGAAACAGAATCGGTATATTGGTAGGTTCTACCCAACAGCTCAGTGCCTTCTTCAGCTGCTCTGATGCCCCATCAAAGGGTAGGTGAATGTCACTTGCGACATTTTTTTTCCTAATTCTTCTCTTCAAACAAAAATGCAGGTTTAGGTCTCTCATTCAAGGGACTTCAAGAGTCAACAGAAAAGAGTTAGAGTAGTGGAAAATTCTGGAGGTTTAGTTCTCTTCCTGTCTTTTGTTTTCCACCTTCTCCCAAGGGCCATGATTGAAAGGTCTGTCATTTTGTGGCTAATTTAGAAATGGAGGATACCATGTTCTTTCTTGCACAACTGCAATGGATGTCCTGATGGACATGCGTTATCTGTTGGCACCCCAACAGCAGCTTTTCACCTGAACAGATACCAATGAACAAAGAATTTGTTCCTCATGATTTTCATTACCTTGAAAGCATGATTTCTAATAATGCAGGAGGGATAAAGCCCAAGCCCAACTTCCTTTGCTGTTGGGGAAATAAAAATAGATTTTCTGGTAAGCAGCAAAGCTTTGCTGCAAAATACCTGACACATGATTAAACGTGGAAACCTTCCTAATGCAAGGTGACAGGCTGATTTTTCAGCTGAAATCTGTTTACTCCTCCCTTTGCTCCTGAACAGCAGTTAACACTATTGAACTGAACAACAGGTCATATCTGCAATTTTCTTTTCATTGATGAGAGCTTTCTCTCCATAGTGATGTAATTGCTACTCCACAGAGTGGTTAGGAGCAAAGTCTGGAATTGGAACATCCCTGATCATTGCACCATGGTGCCACCGAGCCCTCAATGGGTGCAGAGGGCTGAAAAGCACATTCCAAGGAGGACAACTTCTGTGTGGGAGGCTTGCGGGACACAACTCAGACCGACCGGAGTGATGAGATACAGTACAGTACAATTATATTTGTCACTCATAGATCACTTTATTATTTTAAAACACCTTATGAATATTAATCAAGCAACATCTCTATTATCCCATGAGGTGGGATAACACCCACTGCTAGCAATATTGTGTTGGGTTATGTAATCTGTAAGTCCACATATAATACATGATTTATTAATATTTACTAATGACCTTGAATTCTATTCAGACTTCCATTTTACCTTCAGCTGCATGGAATTGAAGCCCAGAAATTCAAATATATTTAAGTATGCAACTTCCATTGATAGAAGTGCAGGTGAGGCAGATAACCTCTGAGAATCTGAAGTCAAATACTTTCATGACATGCATTAGAGGACAGGACAAGCATTTTGTTTCGCCTTTTCTTTCTCTCAGTAGTTTTTCCCAATGGGAAAATTATGTGGCAGCTTTCAAAATTATTTTTCATTTATTTATTTTATTTCTGCTGTGCTTCACATGTTTGATATTGAGACAAGGTTAATGACATGCAGCTTGCATTTGGAATTGAAAGTGGAGATGTTTAAGGTTGTTCCTACATCCTGTGGGTATATGGTAGATATTGCCAGAATATACAAGAGATTAAATGATGCTTATCAAAAATCAATGTATACTAATTTTTTCCTATCTGTGCAAATTTGCTGGGTTCACAACACAGTGGAGGTAATGCCTCCATTTCATATATACTAGCTACCCAAATTCAAGGTCAAATCCTAAATTACTTCTTGAGGCAAAACTCTCAGGTAGTTGATTAATGTTTTGGCTGTGGTAGCACGTTAGGTTTCACCTTCTGCAATGATTATATATGAGGCGTCACTGAAGTCTTGTATGGAATCAAGGATGCTTGATTGATTCTTTTAATGCCTTTAAGTTGTTTCCATTTAAAAATACTTCTGAAAACTGCAGCTGTAATTAAAGGCAGGACAATGGTTCCCCCTCTCCATAGAGAAGTATAAGATGAATTGCATCGGTGAAAAGAGACTTCAGATGCGTTTGTCACATTTTGTGAGAGATTTGTAAAATGAATGTGTGCTAAAAGAGATATGAGAGCAAAAAACCTGTTAGCACTGTTAAACATCTGATTGGGCCACAGGGAAACCACAGCCAGAATCTGTTTCTATGGACAATTTCTTGTGTGGCTTGGTACATCTCTAATTTTCCCATGCCTCCATGTTCCAGTATAAAAATAGGCAGAAAACCTCGTCTTTCTTCAAGGAAGTATTGTTGAGTCCAACACTGTTTGTGAGGATTCACAGACTACGGGTGTGTAGGGGAGGGCAAATAATGTTTTCCTTGGCATTTTTTCCCCTCTCATGACTGAGAGCTAGGCTACATCACCCAGGAAATTTATGTATGTCTGGAGGCTCTCCGAAGGCTTGATTTACTCTGTGAGAGTGGCTGAGCACAGTGCATATCTCAGATATGAAGCATATTGACCAAGGAAGTCATTGCAATTGAAGAAAGAATTAACTGCTCTGTTGGAGGGCTTCATAAACTCGTTTGTTATTACTGTTGCTCCACAGAGCCCCAACTGTCCAGCACAATCTCCTTCTGCCTGCACAGTCTGCTGGGAGCTCAAGAGTTCTTCTACTGAACAATGAATCTTTTTGGGGTTGGGGTTTTTTGAGGTTTTTGGGGTTTTTTTTTTCTATATAACAGTGCACTTGAAACAACGTGTTGGGCACTGTTATGCATTTATTTACTATGGTGGGTTAATCTCATCTGGGGAGGTATAGAAACCCAATCATGAGTGCTACAGTATATAAGCTAATTGCCAGGATAAAACCAAATGAATAATTACTTAACTTCAGAATGAGGCCTGGGGGAATTTTTCTTTAATAAAGGTTTAATTCACCAGTGATAATGAATGCAATCTCACATACTACTGAACAACACCATTAGCATAATGGCTAAGATACAAAAACTATAATTAGAACAAAACAGAAATGTTAATTACAGCCACGAAGGTACCCAAGAAAAAGGGAGTTATCCTTTACCTGTCAAATGGGTTCCTGCCTGTGTAGCTTTAGTAATCCCTGCGAATGGGTCATCAATTTTGCTCGAGTGACTGACAGGCAGAAATTAAAAACTGAGGCTTTCTTTGCCTTCTGATTCCAGAGAGGACTGAGATTCACAGGGGAGACTTAAATAGTTAGGAGTACAGGTGAGGGCAGTAAAGACTGCACCTCTAATCACAAAGCTTAAAAATTAAGCTCCCATGTATCTGAATCCCACCCTTCAGTTCCATTTCACACAAAGACAGCCCCATCAGGTCAGCCCAGGAATATGAGATCTCCTCCAAGTTCATTTGCTACCCCCAGGCGTATTTGCTGTGCAAAGCACTGTGTTGCTGGACAAGGAAACGTGGGAGCCTCTTGGCTAGGAGCTGCTGGGAAGTTTACTGATAACAAGCAGCTTCATTTCCGGCAGTAACAACAATAACCAAAGCTCTTTGTACATAAAAATCCGCACAAACTCTTATATCTAGCTTAAATGAAACCTGGGAGATGTCCTCATGGAAGAGCACTCTTTTGTGCCTTTTCTGGTGTGCATTTTCTTTAATCTCATGCTACTCAAATATTAAATTTGCAGATTCAAGAACTCAAAAGTTATAAAATATGAGAATGAATGTTGCATTTTTCCCCCCTTACGAGACTCCGTGCATAAAATGGACACCAACTGAATGGGGAGCTATTCAGTTTTTCTTTTTATCTTCATCATTCTATGTTTGATTCCAGACCTTATTTAGCACACATCATCAAAACCCTGCACTGAATACAAAATTACCAATTTCTCCATAGGCTTTTTTGTGGTTTTCTCAGCATTTTTTTTTTTGTGGTGCTTTCAGCTCTCACTGTAATTAATCTATCCTCCCAACACCTCTAAGAAATCATACAATTGAAGCACAGAGAGATGAAGGCCACTTTGCTAAATATTCAGTAATTTGGGTGCCTGCTTTGATACAACTAAGCTGTAATTCATGCAGCAATGCACACATTTAAAATACAGCCCCTCTTCACTTGTACTTTACACATGAGCTTTTAGCATGTCCATAAACAGGAAATATCTGTAAAAAAATTAGTGAAAAATCTGGTCAAAGAAATATGCAGATGATCTCACTAAGAACACGATGGTGAAGGCAGGAGAGGAGCTCAGTCCCTCACAGTGGCATTTGACCACCTGAACCACGAGACAACCCCTCAGCCGGAGCAGTTCTGCCTCTTGCATGCTACAATCTCTGCAGCAAAAGAAGAAGCAGTCAAAAAGGGTGGGAAGGAAAAAAGAAAAATGATAACCTGAGAAATCAGATAAATTTTTGTTATTGTGTTTTCTAATTTCCTTGTGAATTGGAGAACCTGAAGGCAGATGTTGGTGGGAAAAACTCTTCTACTGTTCACCTAACACCATTGCCATTAAAGGTAATGAAGGCTGACTTAAGTATTTATAGCTGAACTCAGTCACAGTCGAGGCAGGGAATAAAGCTGCCTTGTGGTGGATGCAGCCAGGGGCTGTTGGGTGAGCGGGGAGCTGACAGTAGCTACCAACAGGGCAGTTTCACCAATGTCCAGGAGAGGGGTTAGTGAAAGTGCTCACTGTCCTGGAACAGGAAAATGATCAAAGAACCGATGCTAAAGCATTGGCTAAACCACCTCCGAGGGAGGAGACTCAAGGTCCATCTGTTTGAATAGATCTCTCAACACCTGGCTATACAGGATATGATACCTTTCCTGTTTAAGCTGGACAACCTCAGCAAAATGTATTCAAGTTTCATTAAATGAACCTGTGGAAAAAAACAAAATCCAGCGCCATGATATGACTTTTTAATGCAGTAAACAGGGTGCTCGTGTGAGTCGCAAGAATCCTGGGTTGTGTTTCTGTTCATGTACTTTATACAGTGACTATTTAGCATGAAATGCCTAATAACAGTGGTTACAGTATGGACCAGAAACCAAATGCCTCTTCTTCCTAGTCCCTTTCTTGCAATTCCATGTTCCAGGCAAAAGAAAAACTCAAAAATCCAAAAAGCAACCAATCAACCAAACAACAGCAAACAAACACACATGAAAACAAACAAAAAAGCCCCACACAACCCAGACTAAGCACATTAACTTTGAAAAAGGAAAAACTTATTGTCCATGAAGGCAGTCAAGGAGGGAAAGAGACTGCCCGGGAAAGTTGAGGATCTCCCACCTCTGCAGGTTTTCAGGATCATACTGAATTAAATGCAGAGCAGCCTGATGTGACCTCACAGTTCAGCCTTTATTCAGCAGGAGGTGGAACCAGAGACATCCTGAGGTTCCTTCCAACCTGAATTACTCTCTGCCACAAGAAAAGTGCTCTCACAGGAGAAGTGGTTGGTGGTCTTCCTCATGAGTTAGTCTGTGGAAAAATTAATAGTTGAAACCAAGCCTGAATGAGGACCTCAGAATTACCTGCAGCAGAGTGGGAATGCTCATCAGACAGAGCCCTTCACTCTTACCCATCTGTCTCGTTCTTTCGCAATGTCTAGAAAAGCTATTTACAGGCAATTTCCATGCACAGTTTTTTTAATGGATTTTTATTTTCTTCTTTTATTTCAGTAATTCTGTTTTTGAAGACCTGTTAGCCTTACTAGACAATGAGAATATTTATGTCTAAGCTGATTCTTACATTTCAGAAAATACTAGTTTTTAATTTTGGACAGAAATTACCTATTAGCCTAAACTGCCCACTCCATCAGAATCCTGTGCAACTTTAACAGATTTCAATTCACTCTGTTTAAATTATGATGCACAAAGCTAAACAATCTTCTCATATGAATTTGTCTTTCATGCAAAGTAAGGTTTTCTGGAAAAAAATGCTGTAAAACCAACAAAAAAGAACAAAGGAACAGCTGTAAGTCAAGAGTTCTTATGCCAACACACTGTTCAGCTGGGTTCCACATTCATTTCCATCCCCCACATCGTGCTGATTACAAACTTAGATGCAGTTCTAATGTTTTCATTTAATTCATTTTTTCCATATTTTAAATTCATTGTATTTAGCAAGCATTCAGTTTGAAACTTGCAATATCAAAAGAAACCCCCACAGGTGCAGGGAATTTGAATAATCAGGTCCACATGATCCCTGAACCTCAACCCACTGAAGTCTCCCTGGGACCATTTTAAATGTGCAAAGGAAACAAATGTCCAAATTACTCTAAACAATCGTGAGATAAGGGATGAAATAAGGCAGATGATTAAAATATTGATACTTTTATTACAGTAATGCCTTCAATCCCCCACAGAGATACCAGCTCTGTTATGCCAGGCATTGTACAGGCACACAGGATGGTGCTCTGCCCAGGAGGATTTACAGTCCAAACCCTGATTTCCCCTCAATATCCATGTTATAACATCAGGACAGGAGTAGTCAAAATCAAATGTTAGAAGGAAAGAAAAATAAGGAACAACAATTCAGGTTGCCCAGTAAGGGTGTGGCAGAGTTGGGCACAATTCTCAAGGTTCCACAGTTCTGCTTTTGTGCCCTGCTTCCCAGACCTGACTGCAAACTAATCCATTTGTGTGTTCTGCCATACATGGCAGCTCAGCACTGGCTGGCTGCAACACATTTTCCAGCTTTGTAGGTGCCACAGTTTTCCTCAGATTATTGTCATATGTCACTATTAGTCATGTTGCTGGATTTTCTGCAATGCCTCTTAATTTTAGGATGGTTCTTTTACTTTCCTTTTTTTTGCAAAAGTTCTCAAATTCACAGTTTGACCTACCATTAACTAGCAGAGTCCGCTAAGGCACTACTATGTCCCAAAGATAAGGAACAAATGGGGATATGCAGAATGAACAATGTAGTGCACAATCTTAATAAATTTTTCTTCTGTGCTCAGATTGCACAATCCATTTGATGTGTCGTTGAAATATAGCCAATGACTGAATATAGCCCAAAGAGCTGAAGGACAGCTTTCTCCCAGAAACTGGCATCGTCTGAAAAAAAACAACAAAACGAGGCAGAAAGAAAAACTTGTGATCTAATTGAAACCTTCAATTCTGTCCTTTGGCATGTTGCAGGATACACATGCCGATGCATCGTTGAAGATGCAGCAGTGGGAAATCATGCATTCCTACATTGCAAACCTGACAGACACCTGGGAAGTGGAATATTCAAGCTGTTTCTCTTGACAGCTTTATCAATGGGCCTGAAAATGCTCACAGTTTCATATCTTTCAGAAACGTACAGTCAAATCTGATTGTTTTGTGTAGCAGCAGTTTTTATGTTATCTATTTACCTTCTAACTGAAAATTCCTCTTACTGAGATGGCTGGAAAACAGAAAGACTTTGCTACATGATAAGAAACAAGAACTTGATTACTCCAAGGAAAGAAGTCTTTTAGAGCAAGGACTGCTTTACTGAGGTGAAGAAATTTTATGCAACCCAATCCTTTGCTATCACAGCTAAAGGCTTTGCAAGCAAAAATACCAAATAGGGGTTTATTCAAACCAAATTCGAACCAGAAGTCATTATGCAGATGCATAATGCACACATCCTTCTCTGCATCCATATCAGAGGCAAAAAAGAAGAGAGATGCTGAAAAATACCTGCTGATACACCATATTCCTTATTTATCAGGAGAGTTTCTTTAGATATGGCTAAACCACTACTTCTTATTTGGTGTATTGTTGCAATATATCCAATGACTTAATACAGCTCCCACCCAGTTTGCCTGCAATGCAACTAATAATTCTCTTTTTTGCAGGGTAAGTAAGAACCCAAGCAGCTAATTTCCTTACCCTCTACCTGGAAGTCAGGATATATCTATTGGTTCCTAACTATGTCGGGCCATTGCCATTTTTATTTACTCAATATGCCAAAAAATTCCATTACACAGTACATTTTGTTACAACTTCTTAGACTTTTACAGCACTTTTTGTTTGGGGATTCAGGAGGGAGAGTTACATTGGCAAGGGTGTTTGGATCCAAATTATTTCATCAAAAAGCAAGAACAGAAAACCATGATTCATCTCTTATCTCTATTTTATTATACAAGACATTCTCCTTGACTCCATACTAAGCTCTTTTAAAACCCTGCCATGTTCCAAAACATGGGTTTAAAAGCCTAAATTTAGGCTCTTGAATTTGAAATGTGTTTGCCTGCAGGGTGCCCAAGCTCAAATTCACCCTTCATATCATGGAGTGCAGTTTCTCTGGCTTCACTTTTACCATCAGTGAATAAGTTTATTCAGTCTCGAGAATGTACTTTACCACCTGTCAACACCACTTTTTGGCTGTGATGTTTTTAAAATGAAGCTTTACCACCTTCCACTAATTTCCAAGTGAGCCCGACCTTCTCTTAGAACAAGCAAAAGCTTTACAATTAGCTGGTGCTGGTTTGTTCCTTTTCAGCAATGTATCTTGCATCTACACTGATTGCTGGGCTTTGGAAAGAGACTGAACATGTATTTATTGACTAATCAAAAATACAGTAAAAGTAGAAAGACACAGCAATATTTAAAATCTAGCTGATTACCCTTTGGTGGCAGATGACTAACAGCTTACCTCAGCAAAGCAAAAATTGCTGCCAAAGGTTTCTTCATAGAAATAATCCTTATTTATTATCCAAGTTCACAGCTGTATACACTGCAGGCAGTAACTAAAAACACTTAAAAAGCACGATACTAAAAAAACAAACCCCAAGCTTACGTGACCATGATGCTTATTAAAGGTCCAATTCTTCCTCATTAAAACCAACAGGAGGGGCCCTGCCAATGATTTTAGTGGTAAAGGAAGTCATCTCAGGGAAAATATTCAGACAAAGTCATAAAGCTGCATTCTGCTCATTAGCAGTAAATGTGTGATTCTCTCTGGCATGAGCAGGGAAAGTGCTAAACAGCTCCAAGAGTTCTCAGGTTACTCAATAATCTCCTTTTTTGAAGTAATAGGACAACAATAAAAGCTATTTTCTGCCCCCCATGTACACATGAAGCCCCAGCTGTCCGAACCCTAGTATTTCAGAAAAAAAGTAATTATACACAGCTGTCATAATAGTTCTTTTGGGGTTAAGTCAGCAATCTTTGCATGGAACATTATTTTTATAAGACCTATTAAAATCTCACTTATTATTAATATTCACTATTTACTTTGGTAAAATGTATGGATTAAGAGCAGATGAAAAGAATTACATTCAGCAAGCAATTCAACCACTTAACATTGTTTGCTTGGAGGGAAGAATACAGGGAAATAGTCTACTATTCCTCCTCTGCCATGCAGTCCATCTTCCCCTCACATGGCTTTTGTTTGTCCTGCCTGAGATGCACTCTGAGACATTTTCATGCAGTTTGCAGGAGACAAATATGAAACTAAGCACAGCTAGGTGACAAAATACCAGCCATTGATTTGAAACAGACTGAAGTGAGGTGGAATCAAACAGATTCTATCCCTTTCTTCTTGTATCACTGCTGCAGGAAATAATTGTCTTTAGACAAAAAGATCTGTTCCCACTTTTACCGATACATGGTTGGTGAAGGATGATGTAAAGGACACCCGTGGTAGCTGAGTGGTTCAGCAGCCCTCAGCATTGCTCCAAAGTGTGAAAGGTGGGAGCAGTAAAGAATAATGTCCCCTGCACCCTGCACAGAGCCTGGGGCTCTGCCAGGACCGGAAAGAGGATTCTGACACTGAAGATCCACCTGCCAGAGCCAGCAAGATGGAGAGGAACAAAAAGCTCAGGAGCCTGGCTGAGCAAACAAGCCTCTGACATGAGCTAAAGAACAGAAAACTTGGCAGACTGGGTATGGAAAAAAAGTTTAGAATAAGGAAAATGTGTTGGACACCTTTCTCAGTCCTTTGAGGTTAAAGCTGGTGAAAGCCTAAGAGCTTCTGTGCCATAAGGTCTCCCAAAAAGAGAGCCAACTGAGGGCGTAGCTGATGACTCAGTCTGCTCAGAGAGCCCACAGAGACCTCTGAATGAATTAGTAAGCTGACATATATCATGCAGCATTACCAGCTCAGCTTCCAGAAACATGGTGAGATTCGTGTTAAGTCTGGACTAATTAGCCATGTCTCCAAGCAAGTCTAATTAGTACAGGTTCCACATGTGTGCTGACACGGTGGTATTGTCCTGCTTGCAGAGCTAACCCTGCAGCACTGCAAACTAAATTCCATCACGCAACAAGAGCAGCCCCTAAAGTAACACACACAAGACATTTAAAACTTTACAAGTCCAAACTACTGCAATAACCCATACTGAAAAAACCCCAGCAAACAGTGCTGGTTATGAATGAGAGGCCGCCCTGTGCTTACCCACACCACATCAGTCCAATAACTCAGAGAATTTAGACATAACCATTGCTGGGATCAGGCCCTTAGCCACAAAACTTCTGGCACCTTGGCAAAGAATTTACCAGGGTTCCTGGGGCAGTGGGAAATCTGAGAAATCAGGAATCCTTCAATCCAGTTTTCTTTCTGAAAAATTTTCTAGTTCAGGTCTTCTTCTAGCATTTTTTTTCTGTTCTCTTCCTTATGTTTATAATGGACAAAATGTCATTCGGTCCCACAGCTCAGTATGTTGCAGCAGCAGCTGGAAAATGCTGTCCACATGTTTATGGCCAGTTTTCAGAGCTTGTGGTCATGCCTCTGATGAACCACAAACTTCCTTAATTTCTTGCCCGAGAAGCCACTGATGAACCCTGACAAGGGTTGGCAGTTGCTTATACAACAGCAGCATTTTGGCTAAGTGTGGATATGCCAGGAATTTTTAACCTTTCCAATTCATCCCCTAGTTATTGCAGTTGCACTCTTGCTTTTGTATACGTAGCGTAGTGGTTTCTGGTGTGTACATAATTCTTCATCTAGAATATATGCTTCATTTTTGTATTCATTTGTACTGAATACAAATCACAGAATCATTGAATGGTTTGGGTTGGAAAGGACCATAAAGATCATCTTGTTCCAACCCCTGCCACGGGCAGGGACACCTTTCACCAGACCAAGCTGCTCAGAGCCCCATTTGGCCTGGGCTTGAACGCTTCCAGGGCTGGGGCCTCCACAACTCTGGACAACCTGTGCCAGTGCCTCACCACCCACCCAGCAAATAATTTCTTCCTAATATCCAGTCTAAACATACTCTCAGTTTAAAACCATTCTCCTTTGTGCTGTCACTTCTTGCCCTTGCAAACAGACTCTCCATTTCTCTCATAGGCTCCCTTCTGGTACTGGGAGGCTGATATTATATGCAACAGTCAGCTCAGATAAAGAATACTTTTTATTTTACAGGATGCATATAGAAAAAAGCCCGAATTCCTGAAGGGGGAAACATGTCTATTAAGTGTTGGAATAATTCTGAGACTGATTTTTTTGCAGTAGAATTCTGGAGTACAAAGCATCTACATTGTAATTTTGTTGCTTAGCGAGCATTTCAAGTATATATGTTTTCTTTAAAGGTAAGTATAAACAAAAGGAGACTCTGTGAGAGTAAATTCGTATTTGCCTATTCTCTCATTACAAATTACGTGATCTTTCCAAATAGAAGCACTAGAATAATTAAACTAATTTTCCAAAATTATTCTAGTATATTCAATTACAGATTTTAATTATTTTGGAGAAATAATTCGCAGTGCTAATGAAAGAGACAGTAGTTAGAATCATGGCAGAGTATGGGTTTCATGTCTCTGCATTCCATAAGCCTTATTAGAAATGTAAATCAAATATTTGATGAATACTAAGAGTCTATTGGGACATTAAAATGAATATTACCATTGTGACTCTGAGAATCAGGTTGAAGTATAACAGAAGTCAGTTAAGGTAAGTGGATTTCGATGCCAAAGGGAACATTAGCTGTTTTATAGAGGCCTCTAGAGTATTACCCGGTATTAAACGTGAAAAAATAGATGTTTAAATAACACTCAGGTTATGACACGAACCAACAAAAGACACCAGAATTTTAAAGTTTCAGCTGTTGCTTCATATATATATATTGACCTCATCTCCCATGTAAAATTAACTGAGGACAGCAGGGTGATGGGGAACGTATAGATGGCATAGGGGAGTTGACTGACTCTCCTATGTTATTCCCTAATCATCCACTATCAGCTAATGAGAACTTTGACACAGCCTTTGAAGACAGGAAGGTCTAATGCTGGCCCTGACACACATCACAAAATATGACTTTGTATTTAATGTGCTGTAAAACCATCCAAACTTCACCATATTCTACAAAGGGCATTTTGATAGCCTGAAGACTGAACAGCTTGCAGCAATTAAGCCACTCCTACATATTTATACTTCACCTAGTGTATGGTATTTTGAACACTGTGCAAGCTGAAATTTGTTCTTTCTAGAAGGTATCACACTTTGGAGAAGGGGTAAAAGGGAAACAAAGATGAGCTGCATCTCCTATGGCAACAAAGGCTCCATCAGGGAAACAGCTATTACACATTTTATTCCATCTCTGTTTATCCACAAAGCACCATGTTCCATTATTTTTTGTGAACTTTTAAGCAGTTATCTACCTCAATTTAACATTCATTTAAAGGGAAAGAGGAGTTACACCAGCTGGGAAAAAATATTAAAATTCTGTGTACTTGCTCTACCACATCCTAAGTGAGGTATACAAACAAACACTATTGGTAGTTTTTGGGTGAAGAGATAACTGTGTGCCTTCAAATTTGTGTAGGCTATGGTGAAGTCTGAGGAGAAATTGTAAATACACACTTGTATTTGACAGAACCAAGGATATGAAGAGTGATCCCCTAAACCTAGAGAATTTTCTACATTTGAAACTGTCAGAAGATAAGTTCTATGCCAAATTTTTCACTATTTGAATGAAATTTCCTGCAGGTGATAGTCCTTGGAAAATTCTAATTATATGTAGGCTGAACTTGGAAGAATAAAAGAATTTCATATTGTTTCAAATTGAACTTTTTTACATCTTGTTCCACAAAGTTTATTTACTTACTAGGATTCATATACATACAATTTTGGGTAGTTGTCTCCGTTTTCTACATTCAATCCTTCCCCTGTCATTTCTATAATATTTCTATATATCCGTGGCCAGTACACTTCATGTTAAGGTATCACTGGCAACAGATTTAAAAACAGAAAATGTAGAAACAGATTTCATTTACATGATGTATTGCTCAAAATACTCCATATTCAAGCAAAAGGGAGAACCCGTGTAAAAGCATTATTTTTCCCAGTGCTTTGGCAGAAGTTCTGGAAAAATGCAGTACTGAAACCATCAATACAACAGAATATTGTCAAAATACTTTCTTATAACAGACTCCCAATTTTCTCTTTGACCAAGAAATAAGGATGAAAATGATAAAACTTCATAAGATACAAGAATTTTCCAGAGACTTTGCTGCAATTTTTTCTACAGAATCTAATGGAGTGGAGCATAAGTGAACCTGTGTAACGCACATACTCCTTTTTGGGTTTTTTTTTCAGGATAAAGACATTAATAAAAAATTTAATTTCAAATTATTAGGGTTTTACCTAGACCCTTTATTTTACAGTCAAATAGCCTTCCAGTACTAGAAAAACCAAACAGCAAAAGCATATTTAATAACTGTATTCATTCTGTCGGCATAAAACTTTCAACTTAATTTTTACAGAGATTCAATCATGAACTGTTTCAAAACAGGGATATAAGTGACTTAAGTCATTATTTAATTACTTTCACACAAATATTTAACTCAGTGTGAAAGCATTATGCCGACACTTAAATGAAAGCTGCTCTCATGTCAGTAATCCTATGACTAAGACAATTATTCGGAGTGATGAGCTTAATTCAAATCAGTTTTTCTATTATGTCACTGGCCTCTGGATTAAACACTACAAGCAGGGGCCTGTCTGTATATTTAGAAGACAATAACATTTCAAAGGAAATATCTATTTGGGACTTAATCGTTTAGCCTAGAATGTTTTCTAACAAAAGAGCTACAACAATCATTGCATGTTCTTGGATAAGAAACTAGGATAACTAGGATATAGGAAACAGCATTTTATTTTTCATTTAACAAGAAATGTTTATTGGTATACAAATGCAGAAACCCACCATTTTTCATAGCTTTTTAAGTGGCAAAAATATATTAACAGCAGTTTCTAGCCTACAGTGTTAATAACTTTCTTTAAGAGAATGAAGGCTATTGACGGCTATTCTTCCATCAGTATTCAGTCATCTACCACACGGAGATTTATTAGGTGCTGTCTTGAACTACAGCAGAGAGGCATCTTGGATCTTGTCCTCCACATCTGTTCTAGAGAATTTGTTTCAAGAAATTGGATGGTTATCACAAAGGCATCCAATGCTCGGGGTGCAGTTTCAAACAATGGATTCAAAAGAAATCACCACAAATATGCAGCTTTCAGCACAACTTAAAGAAATTAAAATAATAATACATGAACCAGAGGAAAAAACTCCATCCAATGATGGTCACAATGACAGATGTCCCCTTCTCGCTGGGTGACAGACAAAATTAGCAATAATACACTAAAACTCAGTTTCAGATAGAATAGCAGAACGAAGAACACTGCAATCCCAGCAAAACAAATAATAGAAAACCCAGAAGTTACTCATCATCAGAACTGACAACTAAATCTGCTTTCTTTAGGAGAAACACAAACACTGATGGCCAAATCCCACACTGGTAGAAGGACTGGTAATTCTCTAGGAGAGTTACAGAGTCAAAGACAATGTTTTGTGTTTATTTTGATCAAGCAGATCTAACAGTTTATACAAAGACGAGTATTCAATCAAGTATTCTGCTGAATAGAATGCAAAAGACAATTTAGAGGAAAAAGAAATTATTACTCACTAGATCAAGTAAAACTACTTCACATAGATTTACTACAACAGAATGCAAAAAGACCATAATCAAAAAGGAAAAAAAAGCTCTTGATAAGTCTTGATACACAGAATGCTCAAATGATGGAATTCATATTACTATAGGGCACTCTGTATAGATCTTTTTGTAGCTGTATCATTTTTAAACCAAGTGTGAGAGGGGCAGAATCTCGGCCTATAAAATATTCTTCTGGACATGAGCTTAAAGGAAACGGTTTATATAAAAATCAATTGTTGATATCACAAATGGTTGATTCGATGATTTTGCACATAAATTTGTTACAGAAGTTGGGGGTTTTTTTTGGCTTATGTTTCAAGGTTGGATGAGTGGCTTTATAGAGGACTATTGTAAAAAAAAAAGGAAGCATAACTATGTAAATCAAATGATTGATTAATTTGATGCCATATACTTAAGAGAATTTTAAATGTAGCAATGGATTACAGGAACATGTGACAGGACATTTAAAGTAAAAAAATTCTGTTACTCAAATAGCTTAGACAGCAACATAAAACAAAGACTACCTTTGCTGAAGTAAGGAAAAATGTATGAAAATATTGCAAACAAACCGTCAAGAAGATGATGGGATACAACAATCCTGTTATTTTAAATATAAAGTTATACAGATAAATTTTACAGTTAAAAAAAAAATTCACTACAAATATTAGTTTTTCCATTTTACAACATGAAGGGGGTTTTTTGCCTCTTCTTTCAACTGGAAAAAAATCTGTCCGGTATCATAGAGTTAATCAGCAAAGTAATTTTAATGGGGCTTATTTTTAATTAAGCCCCTGTGCTCCTGCTTTTGTAATCCTGAGAAAGAGTTGGATGTTGTTATTACTGATAGATTGGAATTTGCCAAAAATGCATCAAACTATCAAAACCTAGCAGGAAAAGAAAAAGAAAAAACAACAAATCAGTGTAAAGATTTTAGGGTTCTATTAAAGAAATTATGTAGATTCTCTACTTTGAAAAATATTTTGCTTCATAAAAGGCAAGTCTGATTTTGTTGAAAAACCCTTTTATCTTAATCAATCTCTTGCACATATTCACTACTGACAGAAAGAATTGAAGGACGTTTTTTGTGAGTAGTATTTGTCTCAAGAGGCAAGAAGAAGTTGAGAGCATGTGTGTTAGGTAAGTTCCTGGAGGAAAGAACTAAGTAGGAGCATGTATGTGTCTACACCTGTGAAAGAAAGATGAAAAAATAAGCTGCCCCTCAGATAGCACTTATTTGTTCAGTGTGGGCATAAGAACCAGTTTGAAGTCAATTTTAAATAATTCAGCCCAAACCTTTAAAGCTAGTTCGGTATACAATCAGAGACAAATAATTTAAGCTCTTCTTTATTTCTCCGTTTAAGAAATGAAAATAATATATACTTGTCTGCAACATAGCAGTAGAGGAAATATTATTGCACTTTCAAAGAATGACTAAAAATTGCTAAAAAAGAGATTAAACTCTATAATAATCCATGGAGTAATATATAAACTATATATTAGAAAAATCCTCTCTTCATAGTTATCAAAAAAGATGTTTAAACTCTTTACATTCATTGCCCTGTCAAGAGATATTTCAGTATGGGAACCCATGTGATTATTCCCATTTCCTGCTGCATAACAAGGGATTTCTTTCACTGTATAATTCCTTTTTTTTAAATTTCAAGATATATTATGCGAATTTTCAACTTTATATATTCTATATATACTATAAATACATATTGGGGTACCTGTAGATTAATTGTAGATGCATTGTGCTGTGCATATACTGAAATACAAAATATAAATATGACAATACATTCTTTAATAGGGGTAGTGTTGAATCAATTTGTATTTTCCATATCCTTGCAGCCAGCAAGTTCTTCAAACTTTTAAATCCTAATGTATATCTTTCTGACCAAGAATACTGCAATGATAAAATTTTTCATGTACTATTGAAGAATAAACCTTCTTAAATCATGTAAAAGACATATTTGTTGCAATAAATTGTGAGCATTTAATTTCTGTCCCACATGCTGCTATTCTTCTCTGGAATTTGTGAATCTCTCAACAGCTACCAAATCTTTAAACTCATATTTTCTGCTGACCCGTTTTTTCTTACTATGGATCAAAATATCCTACTTAAAGGATGGATAAATACTTTCCTGTCAAAACTGAGGTGAAATATAAAGTGAGGTCTCAGAGAGGTCTGTCCTAAGTCCGGTTCTATTCAGTATTTTCATTAATGACTACTCAGATGATGGAATGGAGAAGTCACTTTACAGAGCTTCTAGGTGACACCATGCTGGAAGCACTTACAAGCAGTCAAACTCAAAATTGTCTTGATATATTGGAAAAATGGCCCAAAGTCAATAAGAGGAAATTCAATAAAGACAAGTGCAAAGTAGTAAATTTGGAAAGAAATAATCAAACACTCAAAAATGTGAAAAACTGTCTAGGCAGCAGGAAAGACTTGTGCTATAGAGAACAACTATCAGAAGAGCAGTCAACAACACAACTGCAAAAAGAGCAAGCGTCATCCAGAGATATTTTAACTGATATGCTGCTATTCAAGTATATGAAGTGATGAACTTGTTCTATCAGCACCAGTGAGCTCTAAAGAGCAGTTCCTCCAATTAAGGGACGAAATTCAAAATTTACATGAAAACAAGTTTAAAAAGCCAGTGCCATTAAGGCACAAGTGAAATGCAAATGCAAAATAGACAAAGCAGCATTATGGTTATTTGTTAACCATTTCAGCATGGCACACATGCCAATTTACTTATTCATTTAAAAAGCTTTTAAGATGTGTGTGTTATCATACCAAGGGAATGAATTGCACTTACTGTTGCATGAAATATATTAGCAGACTGAGGCATTAATGCTTATATAAAAATACAATTTCCCTGAAATGTAGTGACATTAATGAAAACACAAACTGCCAGGTGGAAAAGGATGTGGCACAGGAAATCACAGAATCATAGACTGGTGGAATGGTTTGGGTTGGAAGGGCCCTTTAAAGGGACATCTTTGACTGGATCAAGTCATGTAGTGACCCATCCAACCTGACCTTGGATGTTTCCAGGGATGGGGTATCCTCTCTGGGCAACCCATTCCAGTGTTTTACCACCCTCTTTGTAAAAAAAAGCTTCTTCCTTGTATTCAATATAAATCAGCCCCCTTTCAGTTTAAACCCATTACTCCTTCACAGTAGGTCCAGTAAAATGTTTGTCCCCACCTTTCTAGTAGACCCCCTTCAAGTGCTGAAAGGTAGTAATGAGAAATCTCCTTCTGGACATGTGAAAGGCCAAATGGCTAAAGGACGACACAGGAAATTTGATCAAGCCACCCTATTTCGGGGATCCTAAATGGTGTCATTGGAGAGAAGAAGAAAAAAACCCATCCTAACTGCTTCAGGCAGGAGGTTACACCCCACAGATTTGAGATAAGCCCTTGTAATGAAAAATGCTGGTCCAAGGGCGGTCCTTTCTCCCTGATTTTCAGTCGGATGGTCCCAGAAGAAAATTGCTCTGTTTCCGCTACGGGCCATATGCTGATGGATAAGTACTGGAAGCCTGCTGTGCTTCCCACTCACAACCTGCCACTGGATTCTCTGTGATAGGAATCATCCTTCTTATGTTTCGGGGTAGGGAGACGCAATTGGCATAGAGAAGTAGTCAAATGTAAGGATTTACACCCTACATATAGGTGTGGAGAAAATCCATCCTTTAAATTTAAAATTTCCCCACCTTTATTTAGAGCAGATTTGACACTGCATCATCATTTGTACAATCTATAGGTGCTAGGATAGTGCTAAGGAGCCCTGGGCACAGAACAAGACCCTCAGTGTCCTCAGATTCTAACACAGTTGGAAAAAAAAGCCAGTCCAAGATTTTAATGCTTAGGTGTAGCAGGAAGAGACAGCACAGGAGAATAAATAAATAAAAAAAGACAGCATCAGCCTGGATGACAGGCAGCAGTGTCAGCACACTGCTAGTTCAACTGTTCAATTCTATAGACATTGTAGCAAAGGAGAATTTTAAGGAGCAATTTTATTTTTCAGATGGTTGTTCTGACGTAGATTTTTAGATTAATTATAAACGTGATACAAAATATGAACAGACCTGAAAAAACTCTCTTCATCAACAAAGCAGGATTTTTTCTTTTGTTTAGTCCTCAACTTCTTATCAAAACATCTTAATAAAGCCATAATGATGCTTTAGAATATTATTCATAAAGTCATAATGATGCTTTGGAATGTTATTACTGTCAAAAAGAAATGACATTTTAGCCATGTTTAAAGCAGGGTTGGTGGCTGGACTAGGGTACTCTGGGCTGTGTGGGTAACCCAAATTGCATTTTCTGTTTCTATTTGCCACTCCCAGGAGGAGCATAGTGATCATAAGGTAAGAGCAAAATACTCAAGCAAATTAAGTTCTTAAGCACGAATTTTTTCTTTCTTTAAAAAGGAAACAACAAAAAGAGAAACACAGGCTTTTGTTTGTATATTTGTGGAAGGATCGAACAAACATTGATTAGATAGCTTTTGCATACAGCAGGGAGTCTTGCATGCTTGTTGACAAACATTCCAGATGTTGTGGGAGTTCTTTAACCTTTTAAACCTACATTAATCTGTAATTCTTTCGGGAGAGGATCAGCAGTCAAGGAGAAGGGTATACTCAGTGTATTTTATTTTCTTTTGCTGCAGTTGACAGTGAATGACCCGCAGTCTTAAAGACCTGAAGGAATCATTAGATAGATTTGCATTTAGCCTTGATCCAGAAACCATTAGGTAGGAAATGCAAAGCTTTACAATAGCTCTATTAAGACATTTTATTAATGCATCTATTCATTATCACTAGCTCTCTTGCAGAGTTCTTACACAGTGGAATTTAAATTTCTTGACGTTATATTTGGCTTAAATGGTCATAAGGATAACCTTCATCTCCCTCAGGGCTCATTACTGCATAGGTGTGGAGAACATTATTAAGCAACAGTACAATGGAAGAAACTCCTGCATATTGTGCTCTGCCAGATGCATGAGAGCTATTACAGCTCCGTTCCCACTACAGTGTGCACAGCTTTCTGCTGCTTGTCCTTCAAGATTTTGTTTAATGAAAAATAAACAGTTCTAGGAGGCAATTTTCTGCCCGTGATGCAGGAAGCATATTTTTCTTCAGAAAGTGCAGGGTACTCAACACAGAAGGGTCCTGCTCTATAAATAAGGATTTTCTGGCATGACTGCAACAGAAGCTGCTGTTAGGTGTTGTTTATTTAACAATTTATGCATAGTTACACATGTAAACCACAGTAAGGAGCAACTGAGAGAGAAAATAACTGCAGGGTGCACTGATGAGAGCTGCAGTTGGCCAGTGCCATTTCTGAGCTGAACCTCCAAAACCATGAGAGCTTCCCAAAAGCCCCAGTAATGAGCACCAGTTATCATGGAATAGCCACTGAGACTGGAAACTGATGGAGGTTCAACATGAGTCAAGCTCTGAACTACGGGTTGTGACAAGGGACTGCTCTAATATCCTCTGTTGGCTTCATGCAAAGAACCAAATCCAGGGACCTCCTGCATCTCCCTGCCTCTCTGCAGCTTGAGAGGGAATTGGCACCGACTTTAACGAGGATACATTGCTTGGAAATGTGTCTTAGAGATCATTGTTTTGCACTCTCATTTGTTGTTTCAGTTCAAGCCCCACCAGTCTGCAACCTAAAAGCTCCTATAAAAACCTTGTCTTCCACTAATATGTGTGAAAATTTAAATAAATGAAAAATCTGGGCACTTCTGTGCTTAAATGAAGAGAGAGTTTACTGCCTCCCTGCAAATACAGAAAAACCTACAATGAGGCAAGGCTAATATAAATTGAGATGGCTTGAAGCCAGTGATTCAAATTCTATGCAATATTGCATGTTCTTAGCCTAAACACCAGATATTTTGTGTAAATACAGGACTAGTTATCAAGATCACAAACACAAAGATGAAAAAAATATGGATTTTAGTAGAGGCAACTCCTAAGAGCCAATTGCAGAGAAAATCCTTACTGTGTTTACATGTTATTTGAAAACAATCCAATTATCAGGATGCTGCAACTGTGAACAGTTCGCCTTAACAACATATAAACAGCTACAACTATTTCCCCAATCCAGTCCCAACCAGCATTAATAGCAGTAATTTTGGTGACTGCAGAATACAGCAAATACCAAGATATTGTGTCTGGACCCTTCAGCAAATATTGAAGCAAAATAACTAGCACTCCCAATACCTAACCTCCAGGCATGCATGGTTCCTCTGAACTCAATGTAAAAGTGCACCTGAATAGAACACGCAGCACTTTGAATCAACCAGAGGGAAAAAAGGGATGTTTAAACACAGGCTACAATACTGCTTTCCAAAAAAAAGTTTAAAGAAATATTTTTCATAAGAATTAGCTACAATGTCGATGGATGCTTCAAAGAATTTGTCCGAAATTGATTGGTACATTACTTCTATCTTTCTTGTTATATTCAAACAAAGTACAGCAGTGCTGCAGTGAGGATTTCTCCTGACTGCATAGTGCATGGCATTCTGATTTTCAACAGCAGAATGGAGTAGCAGCACAAATTGGTTTGAAATATGATGAAATAGCATCATTACTTGTGTATGAAATCTCAAAATCACTGCACTATGGCCTTAATTTTAATTGGCTTTTTCAGGATGCCAGCAGCTAAAACTCACCACTGATGGAAATTCATTCAATTATTTCTAGGCAGTTTCTGACTCCTCAGCCAGCAATGTGTTAGGTAGTAACACAGTCACTGATTTTCCCCCACACTGTGGGGAACAGGATATGTATAGATACATCTAGAGAATCATCTGTGGTTACATTCATCTGACCTAAAGGAAGCTCCCTTGGTTTCCCAGAAGCTGAAAAGCAGATTTCATAAGGAAATCACAAATATGTTTGTCTGTATAAGCTTCCTTTCAGCACTCCTGAGTCCACTCTAAGTATCATTCTCTTCTTCAGTTCCTGACAGTGCCATTACTGCATAGTCTGGTTTGGTCAAATTTTTGTACCAGCTCTGCTTGTACAAACACAGAGACTCAAAACAGTGTGTTGAGTACAGCATCCTATATTCCCTTTTTTTTTTAAATCCCATCTACTATTTCTCATGCACATTTCACAGTATTTTATAACATATAGTCTTCTTTCCCATTTTGACAGCAAGATCTTTGTTATTTAATGATGAACATCAGCATTTTGCTACAAATATTTTTATTAATTAATTAATAATTTATAAATAATTAATTTAATTAATATTGTTTTATTCTGATAATTTTACTACCTTCAGTGTCTAACCTTTACAAAAAACAAGCAGATACTTTGGTAGTTATGAATGGTACTGATGTAATTAAAACTCACTAGAGAATAAGTAAAATTAAAAGTCTTCAAGATTTTCCTGCCTTAACTATTGTTAGCCAAAGACAGTGTTCACTAATGACTGAAAATGGAAAATCAACAGCACATTTAACATCTGGGCACTGCTTTTTCAGTAATGTTCAGATTGAATTAAAAAAAAAAAAACAACAACAACAACAAAACTAGTAAGAGTGAAACGAGTTGGGAAAATTTTCAAGAGATCTGAGTATTTTTTGTTTAACCCGTGCTCAGACTAAATAGCCACATGGTCCCTTTTCTTGTTTTAATCTTCCATGGATCAGTCCACGGCCATGCAGGATGCAATGCTAACCTGAAAAAGCTCAGTGTGGTAACTATCAGTAGATCTCTGCACCATTCTGTCTGGACACATAGACCTCTTCTTCTCGGTTATCTTTCCATTCCTGAATAGGCAGACCGATGCTATGGGATGCTTTTGCACTTGTACAGAATGTGGTTGCATCAAATCAGTATTCAGGGAATCCAAACATTCAACTAGTTGCAGTGTCTCTCCCAAGCAATTTAGCAAGGTTTTATTCTGCTCATAACTTGTCTTCAGAAATAATGACATCTGTATTGTAAAGTCGAGGAAGAGAGGCACTTTGCAGATAAGTGGAATTTATTCAAAATGCTTCCATGTTAAAAATCACTTTATGGGTGCCCTTTAGACTCAGGCACATCTCCATGTTTTAGCAATTATTCATCATTTACATGTTCACAATTTAGAAGAGTTTTAAAATCAAAATGCATCAGAAGCCTACACACTGCCTCAAATGGCCGAACAAGTGTTGATAGCACTTCACATTTAAGAGACTCTAAATAAATTAAATAATTAGTAGGGAAGCATGAACCTTTCCTAGTGTGTCTGTGAACACGGTGAAAAGTAGCAATAGTCTCCCAAATCTAGGATATAAGACAAAAATCTGTCTCAGAGTCACAAAATCTCCTGTTACCATAGTGATGGGGACTGAGAAAATGACTAAAAATACCTGGTCTTATTCACGCTGTCTTAGGAATGTGACCTAAATGACACGTAATAGATGATTTTCCATGGGAAATTGATGGCATTTATGAGGAGCCAACACTGGAAAGCAAGAACCATGTGCTGTCAGACACTCAAAGAGGCCACCTTCTCAAAGATGCATCCTGGAAAGAAAACTCCCTGGGACAAGGCATGCAAAAAATTATGATCAAAAGAAACCACATGTAGATCATTAACAAGTCAAAAGCACCAATTACATGTGGGTTTCTCTCACTAAATAAAGTTGGACTCTAAAAGCATTCTTTGGAGCTGCTAATACATGAAATTAACCACAACCTCCAAAGATCACTGTCCACAAGAATCCCCCAGTTGTGACTGCCAAACTTAGGAAAATTCGTGTTTAGACCAGCTTTGGCTCACAGCACCTACATGTGTCACTACAACCCAAAAGTGGGCTAATGAAGTGTGCTACAGGAGAAGCTGCCACTGTCATCTCCCACATCCTGTCTTGTTTACAGTCATCTAAGAATGTTTTCATCTCTGAATGCTTCTCAAAGTTTCCTGCACTGAGCTGTTTAAGGGTGTTGGAAGGCGAACATCACAAACACCACTGAATGTACAAAGGGGTTAATGTTTGCCTGGAGACATCTGCAAGTGTAGACCTGCCACAAAATTGCTCTGCACCCTCTTAAGTATATTTATAAATAGTATGGGAATATATTCCAGCATTCTTAGATGCAGTGGAATTTTGAAAATATGTACTTTATTTCAAGTATAATAACAAAGGGCTCAATTTTGAAAAAGATCATCAGCGTCAGGTAAGGTTTGTCCTGACTAGACTTCTCAGAATAGTGGTTTCTTATTCCTGTAAGGAAAAAGAAAGAAACAAGCGAAAAACCCAAAGCCTGCAGCACCTGTAGGTGAAAATTTTGTACCATTGTAAAGTATTTACAAGAAACCACCTACCTGGACAGGCCAGCTGGAGGACATCCTGTATTCCACCAGGAAGTACTGAGTATCCACAGTATCTCAAAACTTCAGACAGATCATTTCTGTCCATCTTTTTGTCAAATTCTCTCTGGGAAAACACGGTTTCACAAACTGAAAAGAAAAGTTTTTGTCAGATACATCTTTACAATGAGGTATAAGGCACTTATGGGTATTTTTTGAAATATTTTGTTCAAAAATGTGTTCTCTTTCTGTAGATATACTTCTTCAAAACCAAGTTAGCCTGCTTGAAATGCTTTGTATGAAAACATAGGCCTGTGCAGAGGTTACATGATGGGGTACTTTGCTCCTGACTTACTCCTGCACTGAAGGGGAAGTCATGCATCATCCTTGCTGAGGAAAAGGAGAACAGCTGTGCTGAAACACATCTCTTTCCATATTAGAATCTCTCAATATGAAAAGGTGATGGTCAGTAGAACTGGTGGAAAGAGGTTGAGGTAAGTGAAAAAATTATAGTGGTTAATGCTCTTTTTTTATTTTGCAGATACACTCAACCTAAATCAGTGTATGAAACCTCTCCCCCTAGCGTAAAAGGTAAGAGGAAAATTCAGAGTGGAAGCAATTTTCCCCAGTATTACTGTAACGGAAATGCCCACAGATTCCTTTCCACAGGTATTTATACAAAAAATTAAATAAACAAGGAGAACTATAGCAGTAGGCTAACAATCAATCATTTTCTTGAGAAATTTAATGTATTAAATAATACAGTTCAGTCAAGGAGACTAACTCAGAGATAGCTGTTGTATGATTTATTTTGTACTGCTCGGGAAAGGGAAAGTACAAAATAAAAATATAAAAGGTTCACAATCTCCTATACCTTCATGTCCACAAAACATTTCAGGTAATCTACCTCCAACTCCCAGATTTTTGCAGATTTGGAGAGATTCTGCAAACCTTTCTCCCTGAGAGGCATAGGTTACAGGTCTAGCTGATGTACTATTGATTACCAAAACCATCAGGTTTCCTCTAAGAGTTAACACCACTAGATCATATTACACTCCATGTTGTGCACGAGCATCTATAACATGTTTCTTTCTGTCTTCAGAGCAGAGAAAATTAATGTCTCTTTAACATTTCAGAAAAACAGCATCTGCCTTCTAAGACAGAGTTTGTACTCTAATCTTTGAAGACCATAAAGAAAAGACAGAAAAAAAAAAACAAAGACATTACATTGGGCTGCAACACCTTATTTAATGGGTGGGACATTTATATTTCTCTGAAATGTCTTTTAAAGGAGACAATTAAAAAAAATTCAGCACATTTCTAAATCTTAGGTGTGAATAAATGGTCACCTAAGTCCAACTTGCAGTGCTGTGTTTGGATGCATGGTTGAAATCTCATACCAATTCTCTTTTTCTCAGCTTTTTTTCCCATGAGGGAAGCTATTTTCTAGTGTACAGACTCGACTAATCTTGATCATATTCTGTGATGAGATGGCCACATTTTACTCTGGAAAAGGAACTTGAAGGACAAAGGATGAGACAAAAAGGAAGTTTAGATTAAACTTCGCAGTCTGAACTTATTTTTATTTTCCTTAGTATCTTCATATAATCCTTGAGGTGATAAAGACAGAAACAAAAATATTCAGAAGAATGCAGATGGGAGTGAGCAGAGCACTTGGAGCTAAAGAACAGGCAGGTTTGGTATCAGGCAACTATTTCCTCCTCTTTTAACACTTCTCTGCTTATATATCAGGGGAAGCAGCCCTTGTCTATACTTATATATGTATTTCTATTCTATCGAATACATGATTTTTTTTTTAGCAATTGAGACTTAAGACAAAGTGGGAGAAGAAGATTGCAATAAACGTTCTGTTAGTTACAGGCTGTTTCTCTACCTGAAAAGCTGCAAGCCCCAGCATTAACAGTACAATATTCATGCACACCAAGACTCTCTGGAGGCAGAGGGATCAAGCGTCACATGGGGTATTCTCTTCTAAAAACTGATACAGAGCCTTCTGAAGATGAAGTGATGGGAATGGGAGCCAGCACAGAACTCACTACCAATGAATTCTCCCTAACCCTGGAGGTGCAGAACAGCCATGACAGTCAGACTAGCTGAGTACGGGGGTTTTTAATAGCAAAATAACAGTAATCAAGAATTCTGACACTACTGAAATGTAAGTGCTGAATGAATTAAACAATCAGGGTAATACCTCAATCTTTACTCTCTTGAATGCACTGTGTTCAAAGTCCCTTCTCATGAATCCTTGAATGCAAACAACAGCTTTAAGTACTTCTCTATTGCTAGGATGCTTTCTACTATCTCAAGAAGCTTCAAAGACTTCCAAGTGAGTTACATTTTTCTTGTGAGTCTGAAGGTCAACGTGTTTGTCACTAGAAGTTAAAGGAGAGCAGATTCATTTTTTCAGTTTGGTGGACTATGGATAAAAACTCTAGAAGGCAAATTGTAACATGCACCTAAAATAATTACAGAATCACGTAGAGTCCTCTTATTTACGTGAATAGCTTGAAAAGATTGAAAAGGAAGTCTTGGTCATTTACCATCTACAATTACAGAACTAGCGTCCAAATCTTCTTGCCAAGTGTTCTGCTGCAGCTGGGTAGATCTGCACAATGCCCATGGCTGTGCAAACTATAAGGATTAAGTTATTTTCAAAATTGTTAACATTTTGAATTCGTATTCAACTGTACAGCTTTGGTTTTGTTTCTGGGTTTTTTTACAAAATATGAAAAGTCATATTTTTGTGTGCAAATACATTGCAATTTGAGTAAGACTAAAGAAATATTTCACCTGCCAGCTCTTACAATTGAACTGGTAATACAAGCTATAGCTGAGAGATATTGAGAGCTTTAAGTGTCTCTTCCATACAAATGCAAACTTTCATGTATTTTATTAATGTGTATCCATTAAACTTGCCAGGAAATTTCATACACACACTGAAATATATATATATATATATATTTTAGGAGACAAGAGAAATGTATTGAAACCAATCCTTTTCATAAGAACACGCCAGGAAATGCTGTATTGGAGATTTTCCTGTCAAAACAAGATAACAGAAATACCAGAAAAGTGAGGATATTCAATATCCTGGACTATACATGTGTTTGCTAGAGTAAAATTACAAAAAGTAATTTTAAAACCCTGAAAGCTCTCAATTTTATCTTGATACAGAATGACTAGAAAGGAACTCTCTGAAGTTTCATCTCTACAGTCTTCCTATGTGATTACCTGACTATGCCCCAGCTGAGGAAATGATCACAATATATATGATAAATAAGAAAAAATGTTAGATTTTGCATTTCAAGCACTGTAACTGGCAGAAATGTAAACCAAACCATAGCTGAGGATTTTTCGTCAATGACATTTAGACTTTCTTTTTTTCCTGAAGGTACAATTGTGAATAGAAATAGTCATTTTATACTTAAGGTCACAAGTAGCTGTGTGCATAAAGTCAGTTGTAATTTTACTTAACACATCCAGATTGTGCCAAGACTAAACCAATCTGCTTGAAATAGCTTTGAATTAACAGAAAAATGGAGTTTTATGCCCAGTCTTCATTAAGCAAGGTGCTAGTAAGATAAAATTCTTGTGAAATGGAGATCTGGGTATTTCTCAAAATATTGTCTTTTGGTAGTTTTGTATGTCTGTTTCTTTCTTTTTGAGGTACTAATATATTGAGTTTTTAAAAAAGCAAATAACTTAGATTATTCATTTAATCTGAAACTGATTGTTTTCTGGTATTCTACAGCTTTTCCATGTAACCAAAAGCCTGCAGGATTTCCCATCAGACCATCTCCTCATAAATTAAAAAACACCATTTGCACTTATTCATAGTTCCCCTCTATGCCACAAAGACAAATCTGTTCCATCAGTCTTGATCTCTCTACTGGCTAAAAAATCTTCCAGGTATTTCATATAACCTCAGAATATGGGACCACAATTTCATCATTCACTTATAATCTGATAGACCCTCTAACCTTTCTCACTGAACAAGGATCTGAACCCTCTAACAGCTTAATTCAGCTCCATATCTGCAGAGACCGTGCATTTACCATTTTCCCCAGAGATTCTATCAGAGAAGAACAACATTTTAATTTGTTTGTAGGGTTTCAAGGAAATTGCAGTTTCCTAGGTTGCACAGGGAATACCCATCACCACAATTCTTTCTAGTCAAGCCTAGTGAGCTCCAGGTGATGTATACCTGCTCTAAGACAGGAGAATGTGCCAAGCACTCAAGAGCTGCGTCTCTGGCCTGATCAAATCCACCGTCTTCAAAGACCAAGGAACAACATTATGTGAGATGGACAAGAAGGGAACTACCTGACTGATTATCTACATGGATATATAGAGTATAAACAGCATTTCTATAGACTATTTTTGTCAAATTTTGAGAAAAAAGTTTATCCAAGGCAATGTTCTGTGTTGGGAGGGCAGGGCCCATTGTGCGGTCTTGCAGGAAGAAAAGCTTGAAATGTTGTCACAACATTGTTTTCTACTTAAAGTTTGACTCTTCAAACAAAATCCTAAAATCAATATGTAAGTTGAGGAAGATATAGATTATTTGAGGACAGCAGGATACTTGGACGGAAGGAGAGAAAGTCTTCTGAAAATCAGCACATTTAATTATTTCTTTTATTTAGTGAAAATGTATTGCAGAACAGTTCTGATTAAGTTACCATTACATTCTTTTGTAGATCCACGATAAAAAAAATTTATGTGAAAGAAATGGACAAGTGGCTGTTTAAAAGATCAAGTGTACAATCAAGCCCTCACTTAGGTACAGCAGCTGTCTGCACTACAGATGTCTTTGTAAAATCAAATTCATGCTGCAGATCTGATGGGAATGCACTGAATGGCTCTTCCTACTGAATTATACATGGGGCAATTTTTTTTTGTATAATATCACAATTTAATTTCATGCAATTTACATATTCTGATTAATAGTGCAGTGCAAAGATATATTTAATATGCTCTGGCACTGCTGTATAAATAATGTCTGATATCGGTATTTTGTGCTGTTCTTTAAGATTAATTAATTCTAAGGTTGGATTCAAGTTACACTACTCTTTCTCTTATATGCCACAAAAAATGTATTCTAAACTACCTTTTCCTTAATGTAATTTCTCTCAGTTACACTATCTCTAATGAGACCTTTTACAGGAAAATGTGTTGTTTTAATGTAAGAAGGTAGCTAAACAGGAAAAAAAGTGCTTTTTATTTAATAAGTGTTTAGAATATACTAAAGCAGAACAAATACCAAGCATGATGTTTGAAAAGGAATGTCTATCAATTTATCTGCGTTGATGTATATTCCATCACAAATTTCAGTTCAGATAATGCTACTAATTAGTTTTGGCTGATATTGGAGTATTTTGTATGCCCCATTTATAAAAGCTGTTTGCCCATCTGTTAATAGGTTGGAAGTGATTAAAGGACACTTATTTTGGCTGTTGCAAAGGCCAAATCATTTTAAAGCTGCAAATATGTGACAAAATCATCTAAAGGTTTGCCAAGTTCAGGACCTGATTTTCTTAAAGCATTGTAGTGTCTGCTTCTTTTCCCTCCTGCCTGAAGTTCCTCTGAGTTTTCAGCATATAAAAGCAAAAAATCATCCTACTATGGCAGGCTACACCTTCTATCTATTTGTTTAAACTGAGGTTTTAATGAGCTTTAAGTGTTTTTCAGATCTCTAGCATTTCTGCTGTTTGTCTACTAGCTTGGAAGCATTGCTTCTGAGAGCTTAATTAAAATGGCGCTTACAAGAGTACTCAGTATCACTGTATTTTAATACCTGTGCCTTCTCTTCCTGTCTATCATTTCATCAGTGTGCAAAAAAAGAATGGGAAAACCAAAGGAAAAAGAAGACGAAAAATAGGATAAAGAATTCGGTTGACAAGGACAGTCATGGACAGTGAGCTGGGAATCAACAGAAAATCAAAACCTCTAATGGTACGAGATTCATGTGTGTCATTATTGAGAGATAATTATAAACTTCAGTTCCATCTGGGGAAGAGTATTTCAGTCATAAGCTTAAATTCAATGAAGAGAAGAATTAGCCATGTACAGAGAGTTTTAATAACTCCCATATACCATTTACATCCTGTGGCTTACCTGAAGGCAAAGCTCACATTTAAATTCTACTCTTTTTTTCTACATATATTTAACTAAATGCTTTGCAGTATCAGCACAGAAGCCAAGCTGACCCTTACTCCAGATGAAAAGTAGCAATGGAGTTGTGAAAAGGGCATTCGAACACGTATTCTAACCCCGGTTTACCTGCAAACCCCTGAATACTTTTTTCTTGACTGGGTTTGAACTGTAATACCAAAGGGAAAAGACCAATAACTGACTCTAGATTTATTCTCTTCATCTGCAAATTTAATTTTATAAATGAGCAACATGAAGTGCTACCGACATACATTAAAGACATACCACCTGCTTCGAACTGCTTTAATGGAAAATCTGTCTAGCACTTTCTTTAATGATTATATGTCTTAAAAATTCAACAAATGAAAGGATTATCACTGAAATCATATTAATCTGCAAAGGATTAACAGCCTACTGTTGAAAGACTTCATGAACTGCAATAGGAGAGGATCTGAAATAAAAATGCAAAGAGCTTTTCACATAAATAGTGCAGAAAGACTGTTAGAGGTTGAAGCAGCAAAAGTGAAAATGGACTGAAATGAAGAAAGGGGATGTGAATCAAACACATCAGCAGTGAAAATAAAAGAAAATCACAGAAAACATTCTGTAAGCAGTAACATCTGTAATACCAGTATACACGCTTTCTTTTGCAAGGATCTGTGACCCCTGCACTCTCATTATCATTTGTAATTTTGGGCAAATTTAGTTACATTATTTGAAATGCCCTGTTTAAAGAATTTTATTGGACATTCTGAACTTAATGAAACACTGAGAATGAAGCCTTGGCTTCCTATGGATACAGCTCTTTTTCGGGTTAGAAAGACCTCCCACAGTCAGCAAAATACTTTACCTTCAACAATACACAATTCCGCTTCTAGAATTTCAAGACACAAAAAAAAATGTTTTATTTTTCTGTTATATCTTCCCTGCCTGTAGGATATTAATGAAATCGTGGCCAGGCATTTCTAGTTATTTAATGGCCAACAGAGTTCATTTCATCAAACCTCATTCAGTAGTTATCCATATTCATGAAGACACTTAAGGATGTGTTTGATTTCAGCTTTAGTAGGATTTAAGGATATGTTTAAAGTTAGGCACATACTTAAAATGCTATGCTGAATTTGGATGGAGGCAATCTCATGCTTACCTGAGCTAAAGTTAAAATTAAGCATATGCTTAAGTATTTTGCTGAATACAGATTGAGTGCTGAACTGCATCCCAGTGATTACTCATAAGTGTCAGTATGTTCTCAATCCAGAAATTATCACTTTACAAATAAAATCTGAAAATATGCATATACATAATCAATGTATGGCTGAGTAGAATTTTGATGACCAGCTAATTACAATTCATGCAGACTTAAATTAATAAGAGGATGAAACACTGCTTAAACTCAAACATACATCCCAAATTATTCACTCGGGATGCACACAGAAGATTAAAACATGACAGTAAAACAAAATGGAGGCATAAGGACAAGCAATAATGACAAGAACAACAACAGCTTTTTCTTCCAGTTTTAGACACTGATCTAAACCTCAGTGGGATCAGTTTAGTTGGTCCCAGGACTTGATACTAAAACTTGCCTGGTTTGCTAAGGCTGCAGTGATGTTAAAGGGAGATTGATATGCACATCAAACAGACCTCACTCATCACACAGAAGCCAGAATCATCACTCTGGAGTTTGCAGCTTCATGACATTCAGAATCTAAGGGTTCTACTTGGAAATAGTGTAAATGTATGATTACAGCCTGCTTATGCTTTCTAATTCCTCAGTCAGTTTTCAATATTAATTACCAAAAGCAAAATATTGAAAAATAAGTTTAAAAACAACTACTTCAGTTTCATCTGTACCTCATATTCCTCCTTTCTGACTTAGCATTTGATGCAGGGCTTTACTTTTAGTTGGCTTGGAAGACTACTGCAATCTGGAAAGACAGAAGAAAGACCTTGTGAATTAGACATGTTAAATCTTAGACAGCTCATAACTGCCATATATTTCAAGAACTCTACATACATTTAAAAAGCTTCCAAATTTAGACAGGACTAAAAAAAAGTTTGAGAAATAAATCTACTTAATCAGTAACCACAAATGCTAAGGATGAACCTAGCAATACTTTGCTTTAATCTTTAATGTACAGGTTCAAAAAAGGAAAATATTGCTTTCTACTTTCAATCTCCTCAATGACTACTCTCTCTCCTGCTACCCAATAATTCTAACGGTGTTTTCATTTAATGAATTATGAAAACACAAGCCCCATGAACATTTGCTATAATTTCACAGATCAGAGTTTTTGGCTTTTGCTGTGATATATTTTTGACCTAGCTACCTCTTAAGAAGGATGCATCATCAAAAACAAACAAACAAACAAACAAACAAACCTGGGAGATAAAAAGCAAAAACAAAACCAAAATCACCCAATATATAATTGAAGCATGTCCTTGACATTTCAATTCCTGTATTCCCGAAACACGGCACTAAACAAAGCATGTTAAAGAATGGATATCTGATATCCTGATCCATTACCTCTGTGGCCATCAATGGATGGTAAAATGGCATATTAGATCCATTATCATTAATCGTTTTCCTACCTGACTATTCCCAGTTTATCTAGCCTGTTTTATGGCAGAAACTATCCCACACCTCTGGTAATTCCACACACTACCTCCTAGATTTCATTTCTTTTTAGGACAGTATGATGGGCACCTTGTATTTCGTCACTAACTTGTGGCTGTAGCATAGCCACACCACCTCCAGGGACACAGACACGGTGATGTTTTCTGTTCAGACCTAAGATCTTTTCCTTTCCATACCCAACCTCCTATTGTGTTTTGTACTCCTTGGGGTTAGCAGTTCCATACAATTAAACAGTGATTTCAAGCTCCTGCCTGTGTGAAAATGCAAAAGGCAGGGCTCATTCAGGTGCGCATATATGGAATGCTTCTCTCCACCAAACATTTTCATCACTTTTCCAATTACCAGCATGTTTTCATGAGCAAATAACATGACTTTGTTTTAAAAAGTCAGATGTGGTACATGCTAGACTAATGTAGGCAACTACATTGCAACTACAACTAAACCATTTGTTCAAGCATTCCATTAGCAAGTTTACACTCCTAGTCTGAATTCTAGAGGCTGATTATCATTTTTTTAATCAAAGAATGCAGGTTTTAAAGGCTGCAAGTCAGTGCCCTGACATGTATTACAGATTTCCAGCAGAGAGGTATGAGTTACTCAACTATTAGAGAAAAACATTCTTTTCAGGAAGCCAACCATGCAATTCGAGCAACTGCTATTGCAAAGAGAAGACCGGGCTCTCCACAACCTTGTATATTTTAGGATCATCAAACACTACTGTTATCTGGTGGGAGAGCCAAAATGCATGCAGATTCTCAGGAATAGCCTTATTTAGTACCGCTTTTTATAGGTGCATAATTCTTTGGTCATTTATTTAGTAAGTTCTGTGTCACCACTGAGTAGTCCTGTCCAATTTAGTTGGCTATTATATTAGCTAGTTATATATTGGTTTTTGCTTCTTGTTGTGATTTAGGGATTTGAGTCCTGACGTTGCTCCTCCCAGAGCCAGAGTGGCTAAAGCCTATCATTTTATCAACCCCGTTCATCTGTTTGGAAAACCTGTCAGGCATGTAAGGAACACACTGAAAGATTATCTACACGTTAGTTCATGTGGTCTAAAGCCAAGACAATGCCTAATAAAGTCACCCTCCATAATTTAATATGAAGACGAAATTATGCTTCTTGTGCAATTGAGACGTGATTAGTTATTTAATGAAGTCTGGATGTTAACACCAGCTGTCTGAGAAAAAAACATGAGGAGAGAGTGGACGTAGAGGTGCAGTAGGCATATGATCTGCATAAAACCTCAAGAGTCATTCTCCAAAAATTACTTTCTGGGCTAAGATCCAGCACTACAGTAAGTGACTTTTGCACTTCTGGGCTTAAATGTATGAATTCAGGAAAGGATAGACAGATGAAGTAATAGAAAGAGTTACTCAGTATCTCAGTAATTCACATGATATTTCCAAAATACTGTGAAGACATTGTCTGAGGAGCATCCTCCAACTCTGCATATAAGTATGATTCTGATCATGAGCAGACAATAGAAACTAAAATGCTGCTATGCAAGTGACCAGCATGGGCCAGATCTCTAAATATCTCTGATATTCATGACTCAACTTTCAAGCACATAAAAATAATGTTAATTACAAAAATGAACCTTTTGAAACGATAAAACTTCAATCACCAGATTGCCACATATAAGACTTACTACAGCTGAGTGTAAAGTAATTTTCACCTTACTTTCTTAAATATTAGTTCTTAAATAAAGTACATGGTACCTTGCTTTCTTAAAGTTGACCACATAACTTGAAGTATGTCCTCCTTTAAAAATAAGGAAAATCATATCATCAACGCCTGAAAAGTGGGAGTTGAGAAATACATGCAAAGGTCCTTTACAATTTGCACTGCCAGGCTACTTGATACTCTGCTGTGACAGAGGAGTCAAATGGCTTTATCTCCTCAGAATCTCCCATGTAAAACAGTGCAGTAAAGCATGTGTTTAACCTGGAATGCGCTGTTCCCACTTTACACCAGGATGAGCCACTTGCCAATTGAGTTCAGTCTCCTGCCTCCCACTTGCAAAAGGCATTTAATTGGCTCTAACAGCAATCTGTACTCTGATAAAGTTGCTGAGAGCGACAAAGAAAAAAAAAAAAAGAAGGCAACAAACCATCTAGCTGAAGACCTCATACAGCGTATTTCTTCCACAGTCCTCTCTATTTGTGCTGGTCCATCACCCCTCTAACTGTGTGGTGACTCTTTGAACAGCCATTCCTCCCTCTAGATTTCCAGTTTTTACCCATGGCCATCCAAAAGCTCACAATTCCTTCCATTTACTTCCCAAACTATCTTTCAAGTCTCCAGTACGTGGTCCAATGGATTGGATACGCTTTCATGTGAGGCTGCCTCCCCCCTTCGAATTCCCAGCTTAATTCTGCCGGAGACAAGGGTGGCCTACAATAAAGACCTTGCTTCCACTTCACAAGCCACCTGTTATCTTCCTCGCCAACCTGCCAACTCCTCTACTGTTTCCCAGTCCTGCTGCTCGCCAGCCCACTGTGCCATCTGCACAGCAGGAATTCAGAGATAAACTTACCAAGTGTTAGAAGTCTCAGCTTTGTCTCCGAGCCGGTGCTGCTTTGTGAGCAGAATAATTATTCTGGAATAAGAGTAAGTTTCATTTAAGTATAATGTCTGCATGGAAAACTACTCCAGAACTAGGGATAGCAAACTAATTTATTCTATTCTAGCTCTGCTAGTTTGCTTACTCCTTTGTACAGGGTGCAAGACTACCTTAAATTTTCTTACTCCGACAGGTTATATATGGATATAATAATTACATTAATCTACAAAAACAATAGAAAATTACTCAAAGTAGAACTTAAAAATTTACAGCAATTTCGGAGGGTAATATTTTAAACATTTCTGAAACTGGGGAGAAGCTGAAATGCAGGAATATGAGTACTCAAAAGACTATTAATACTTCTGCCCCAAAGTTAATTAAAAACAAAACCAAAAAAACTCAAACCAAACAAAAAGAAAAAAAAAAAACCAAAAAACTACCAACAAGAGATCGCTACAGCCCAGAAACTGGACTGAGTGTTATATGAAAAACTGGAAGAGATTACTAGTCTTCAACCAGAGAAAAAAATTCCACCCATCTATTGTGGTTAGTGGTACCATCCCACAGAAACTGAGGACCTCAGTATGGGTCCCAGTGTCCCATAGTGATGGAAATGGCTTGAATACATAAAGTATGGAACAATTACTATCCCAGAAAATTCACGACTGCAGCAAAGACCAAGAGACAACAGAATCACAGAACACAGACGGATAAAATAATACAAGGAGACTATGAAGTGGATTCAATTGACATGACACAAAGCTGTCACAGTACACCAGGAGCTTAATACTCCTGGTATTACTGGTTGTTTCTTTAGAGAAGACAGTGTGGTAAAGGTTAAGAATGAGCATAAAGTGCATTAAAGAGGTTGGTTTGCACCATCTACAAAGTGTTTCTCCCAAGCCTACAAGGTAGCACAGAAAAAAATCACCTGCAATTCCATGCCGGAATATTGAAACTGGCATCATTCATCAGTGGGAAGAATAGAAGCTGATCATTCTGTTGTGAATCAGAGATGATAGAGGGGAAAAGATGTTTCATATTTTGTTCAATTCAGATTATTGTGGTATTCTGTCTAAACTGGTGGATTCAAACTATGGAAGCACTTTGCATGATAAACAGTAGAACTCTACCAGCCTTGAATCATGACGCAGAAATGGGTAATTCACAGCTAGCTTTGAAAGAGCTTTCAATTTAAATAACGATCTCTTGTTTTAGGTCAAGTGCAAAATCCTGCTAAAGTGCAAATCACAAGCAAACAAAGCTATCTCAGCTCTTAAAACACCACAGATATATTCTATCTCATCCCAAAGAAAATAAATCAATAATTCAAAATAATGGCATCCTGGCAATGGAACACCTTGTCTATAACCTATTCCTCCTCATGTGTCTTTTGGGGAAAGATTTTATGAAGCATATTTTAAAGTTTAATGAACCATGCTCACATTTTTGTTTCTGCTAGTTTTACAGGAAATACATGAAAGTTATTCTGAAACAACAATACCCCTTGTGTGTAGATGCAAGCAAAGCTACAGGCATCTTCTGAGCACACACACTGTTTTATCCAAATTCACAAGCTACGTGATCTCTGTTGTCTTTTCTCACTAAAGGAAATGCAATCAGACATGGAAATACTCTGCAAGGTGATTTTCTTTCACATGAAACACTCAGTAACAAAGATGTCTTTATGCATGACATGCTTTCTACTTCTTCCCCACTTCTTGTCTGCATTTCAGTCCAGGTTACCTTTTCTTCTTGGTAGCTCAGACTTTGTAGCTGGCTTTAATGACATAGAAATGTCATGATGCAAGCACAAAAGTTTGCAGAGTAACTTAAATACCAGGAGGATGGGTCCTGTAAATAGCTGAGTTGGAGCTGAAAGTAATTAAAAGAACGTGCACTGGGTTCAGATGTGAAAATAATGTAACTTCATTGGCAATACAGGCTTTTCATCAAATCCTCTTTCGAGCAGGCATTTAACTACACAAATAAAGAGTACTGTCATGCCTCTGGATGACGTGTCCATTATAGACTCACTCATAACTTCACACTGAATTTCAAGATTTTGAAGTTCAGTTTTGGGTTGCTGCAGAACAAAATCAAGAGATTCTGCATTAGTGGCAAAGGCCACCACTTGTGGCACCAGAAATGAATGTAGAATAAAATGCCTTGAATGGATAAGCAAAGGGATTTCAACTTCACTTTTTCAACACCCTACACAACACACCCCTGCATGCTTTGTTTCCTGAGGGAGTTTGAATTTCTGGTTTTCTCCTCTAGTCCCCACAGCAAATACTACCCAGGACTGAGAAATTCTTTTTGACAAAAATGCCATTGAAATTCATTTCTGGGGGGGGAGGAAACATTTCAGCTGTAGAGCTTCAGGATTTGCCTAAAGTCAGCATATATTTCTCAGTCATTTGCTCCCAGTTGAGGAAGTGGTGGCTTATATCTGATAAAACCACTTTTCAATAAGCACTGCACAGTAAAGTCAGCCCCTATCCTGATGAAAGTGTTTGCAGCGTAGCAGGGGATACTCTGACTCCCTAAATTCCATATACTCACCCTGGGATATAGCTTCTCAGCAACATCTGCTCATGACACTTTGCTCCTTCCATGGAAGTAGCATTCCATGCTTATCTCATCCTTAACACCAAACAAAATTGAAAATCAAGAAACTCTTTATTTAATGAAAGATTAAGGTCAGGAATTTTGATGTCAGATTAGAAATAACATACTTCAAAGAAATAAAAAATGGAGTTTTAGTTTAGGCTTAATCATCAGGTGCCTCTCTAGGCAAGAGGTAACCTGTTTTGTCTAGGCTCCCCAGGACTTCCACTCTGTCACAGCTAGACAAAGTTAGACATTTACTTTTTGAGAACAAGAAATAATATTTAAAAAGAAAATAAAATTTCCATTTTTTTCTTGCAAACCCCTCAGTCTTCACAACTGTTTTCAAACAGGCTAAATTATGTTTACAGCTATTTTAATAAATAATAAGATTTATGCAGCTCTAAGATCAAACAAAAAACTTTCAGCAAGTTACCTCCACCACCTGCTTGCTACTTTAAATTACTCTTAACATTTAATCTTACCTCAAAATAATACAGTTTCTAAACCTTGTGTAGGGAATGCATAAAGTTTTGTTAAATTTTTCTGTTCTTTTCTGAGTTTTACCTCATTTTAACTATATGAATTTGAGAATTTGTAATCTCTGCACTGTTCAGTATTTTTCATAAAATATTTCCTAAAATTGCTATAAAGGTATGAAAATGTGTTATTTATCCAAATTACTTTATATTCTTTATTTGAACTCTTCTGATTCTCTCCCCCATCCCAGCACAGGGAGTGAGTGAGCTGCTGGCTGGGGATAAACCACAACACTGAACCATAGGTTCAGGTACCTGTTTAAATGTCCTTTTTTAGTAGTACAGCCAGTGCTCTTTGTTTGAAGCTTTATCCAGGCAAATTTTGTCAAGGCCTTGGAACGTAAACAGGCCATCCTGGTGCTGCCACATGCTTTTGGAATGCTGCGACCAGGCCTGCACAATATTTGAGACTGGTTATTTATGAGGAAGCTTCATGAATTCTTTCTGCATTTGACATATTATACTTTCTCTTTTTCTACTGCTCACAGCACTTATGTTTAATAGTACACGAGAGCTCAGCCTTCTACCAAGCTCAACAAAAGTTCTGTCATGTATTCACTAATGTTAAAAGATGAAAAACGCTAAGGAAAAATGACCATGTAAAGAATTCTGTGATAAAATGCTTAAGGCTCAGGCCATGCTCATCAATTTTCCTACTGTCAGATGCCTTCTGCAGCTTCTTCCAGTGTAGGATTTTCCTTCATTGACTTCTAGATTCAACATTCTCTTTAATGTAACATAATTGTAATTCCTGCAGGGAACTGATGGGACCCTTATGGCTGCTACCAGGAGAGATGAGTTCCCTAACTCCTGAGCTACTTAGGACTGAATGACTTCCTGGAATTTATATGAAAAAACAAGCAAACAAACAAAAATGAAGCATACCACAGGAAATTCTGCCCTATATTTCATAGAGCAGTCTCACCATACCATTAGGAATCATGGAAATAAATTTCATTAAGCTTCTACATGCGAGGAAGAGCAGGATTTAAAGCTTTATCTTTCTATAGCACTTTTGTATTTGTTTCGTTAAGCATATTTCTGTTTAGTGGGAGGGATTTTACAACAGCTAACTCTGTCTGTGAATGCCTAACTCAGGGAATCCACTGAAAAGTTCAGTCATTTGTGTCACTTCTAAAAACCTTGAACATTTAGGATGTGCTTCAGAATGTTGGGTAGTGCCTGTATTGGCATTAATCCCTCCTCTAAGATGAGAAATTATATTTGAAAAGTATCTGAGACACTTAGGTATGAAAGATAAAGGAGCAGTGTACTGATCACAAGTAAATATCTTAATGCAGAGACATTCAGAGTTCCCCATACGTTGGGCTCTCTGCTCCAATTGCATATTCCCACAGCTTTGCAATATGCTTTTCCACTATGCACAACACTGCTTACCTTGGAGCCTGAGAACTTAATAAATATCAGCAATATCAAAAATAAATCGGTGGGAAAAAAAAATGTTTATAATCCTTTGAAATTCCAGGCACCAGTGAATCAGAATCCAATTTAAAAAAATAAGTAAATTAATATTTTTTATATCTTTCCAAGTTTTCTGACATTAATTAGGCTTTATCAGTCCCAAATTAGCTTCCCTCTGAACTGCTATCGTGTTCCATTTTTATGTCAGGCTTTTTCATCTAGATCTTTCCCATAAAGAAGACTTCTGCATGGTCAGCCAGGTGGGCTTTTAACCTTTTTAAAGGCAAAGGCTGTTGCAGGAATACCACAAAACATACATCTATGTTATCTGATAAACCAGTGAGAAGAACCAGAGTTTAAACCAAGCTTCTCACAAAAGCCTCTTTACCAGTTACTATTTAACTCCAGAAATGAGTGCATTGAGGGAAGAGAAAGAAGTTGATGAACATTCACTGCTAGCTAATGCCCTTTTTTAAATAGGACATTAATTTTAATCCATGGTATTATTAGCTAGAATATGGAGTTAGGGGTTCATTGTTTATTTGTGTGTTTACTAACTTTGTGTTAGATAATCAATTCAAGTAAGTTCAGTTTTATCTATAAAGTCAGTCTATGGGTGCTTTAAACAGTGAACAGGAGAAATATAGCCAGGATCTAGAAATATAAAGCAGTCACAGAAGGAGGTTGAAGTTTGCATTCACTTTGGTGTCTTTTACACTGCCAGGATATCTTAAATGAGACTGTGTTTCATCCAAGCATCAAAATAGGAGAATGAACTCCCTGTCTGGATTGCAACTCTCATTACATTTATTTTAAATAAGGCTGCACAAGAAATAAGAAATAAGTATTTTCTGAATGTCTCCAGTGTCTGAAGTCAACAGAATTAGGATATTCTTGTTTTGCTTGGTAGAAAATTTTAAAATATACAAAAAACTTAGGTGTTCATATAATGGAATTTTGAGCAACTTACAACCTTAACTCCCACATGAATAAATAAAACAACTGAAACCCCATGGGTTTTCCTAAAATACCCAGTGCTTAGGCTGCATTTTGACATGCCAAATTATCACTAAAGTCTGAGTTTTTATCTTCAGTTTTTGGTCTATTTTGTGAATGCATTCGTTTTACTCACCATTTTTCTATGTGTAGAATGCAAACTTTCTGGGGCAGGAACTGCCTTGACTCACATGTAGGTACAACAGCTACCTATACAAAAATTACTGTTACTGTTCCCAAACCCTTTCATCTCCCAGCTTCACTCTTTGTCACTTCTAATCCAGCTTTCACCCTATCCTAGCTCCTCTGGACTGCTGTAATTTTACTTTAGGTTACCTATGTAAACTGGATTTAACTAACACACCATGACAGTGCTCATCTTCATTTTCTCTTGCAGATATATACTTGGGCTACCTCAGGGCTTGTTAAGAGTTTTCAAATGCAAGAATTCTCCTTGTAATCTAAATAGTATAGAAGTTCTCAGTCCATTTCTTTTATTTCTGCTGGTTTATGAAATTTGTGCTTTCACTTCATTTTTATTGATTTACATGTTGCTGCAGACAAAGGATTTGGAACACTGAAATTTGTTTTCTTTACTCTAACCTCTTTTTCTCAGCAAAAGGAGGTCTGTTACTCTTCCTAATAGTGCAGTTACTGCTGGTAGCACACTTGCAGTGCCAAGCAGCCAACGTGAGATGCAATGATTCATGGTATAGAAATAGCTATTGAATCAGCAGTAATTGTACTTTTCGTGTCAGGTTCAACAGCAACGACAAAACCAATCCCTGCTAACCCATAGAAGTGGAACTGGTCACTGCCAGACATGGAGTATTTTCTAGAACTCATTTGTTGTGCATCACAGCCACATTTTAAAAACCTGGTTATTCAAAATGAAAAATAGATTCTTCATTATCTTTCTTTAAAGTATTGTGAAACACCCTTCTATATTTCCAACAAAGATACGTATTTAGCGAATAGCTTCATATCATTGGAAAAACATGCATTTTGTTTACAAGAAATGTACCAGACAGACTGTGAATAGAGAAGAATAAGGCTTCTGAAAGTGCACCCACAAAGGTTTGCTTTTCAGGGTTGATATTACAAGTAATTAGCTTGACATTTAGTGAATGACATTTCTAAGAACTGCTAAAGCTGACTTAACGGGCAAACAGAACAACCTTTTTTTTTGTTTAGAGAAGGTAGCAGCATTGTTGCACATTTTATGTGAAGTGATTTTGCCAGCTAACATTGAAAACATCCACATTCATGAAATAGTTGAAATAAAAATGCTCTCTGTTTACTGAGTTTCTGGTACGGTGCTGTCTGCTTAGCACTGACTCTGATAAGAGTTCCTGTGGTAAAGATGAGCAGGCCCATACTAGAGCTAGAATAAACTGATCCTCAATTAAAATTGTGTGTTTTTTCAAAGCAAGGTTAAAATCATAAACAATTCAGACAGCATTTCACATTTTGGTTCAAAAAGGGGGGGGAAAAAGGCAGATTTGTTGAAATTATATGTTCTTAAGCTTTTCCTAGGCTTTAGAATTTAATTTTATATTGGCAAGAAACTCTTTGGAAGGATCAAGAATGCATGTGTTAGCCTGGTTATCAAACCCAGAGGATATGTTTGTTTACATGCAACACATTTCAAGGGCACTTAGAAAAACCACAGTAATTCAAGAAATACATCTGAAATTCGGTCTCATTTCCTGCTTGTATTAAGAATGAAACTAAGTGTTTATGTCATGACAGTCTCATCAGCTTTATTTTTGTGCATTAGAAATCTGGAAATCTCTTCCAAGTGCCTGTAATATCAGAGTCTCATTCACCCAGTTCAGCTGCTGGGTTAGCACACCCACACCTCACCAGGGGAGAGAATGGAGTCTTCAACTCGAATAGCAGAAATCTAGTTATAAATAGGGCTCCCATTTAGCACCTTTTCCTTTTTTTTTATTTCTGATGGGTTTTATTTCACTGCCTAGACATGCATAAGGCAGATCTACAAAGTTATCCTGCTTAAAAAGAAATGTGAGCAAAGCCACTGACTCTTTTCTTCTTCCTAATGCCACGAATGCCATCGATGATAACATGGTCTAGCAAACCATGTGGCCCTGACTTGAGACTGTATTAGCATGTACAGAGAGCTTTGGTCTAGATATGGAGTATGAAAGAAAGACAAAATGTGAAATGCTAGAATGAGTGAAAACATATCAAATGTTCTGTCTTCTACATTCCTAAGATTTTGGCACAAAAGGACACATATTCTTTTTGCTCTTTCTTTCCTTCCTTTACTAATTCTTTTTGTAATCTAAAAGAAAACAACAGTGAGCTCCATAAATTAAAGGAAAAAGAAAAATTTTTTGGCAAAACCAAGAGCGATACTTTTCAAGAAAATATTCATTTTTCAAAAACATCTTAGTAAAATCATCAGCCCATAGTTTGCAGCAGTCTTGAAAGAGCAGAAGCATAAACTAAGAAATAAATACAGAGTTTTCCATTGCAGTGTATACCTAGTGCTTGCAAATAAACAAAATATGCCCCTACAAGGGCTCACCTCCACCAAAGCAATATTGGATTTACAAACAAAGTAGAGGTTATATTAGCACACACCTGAATACCTTGGTGGACCCTTACTGTCATTGCACTGGCACAGGGACTTTGATAGAAGATAGCCCCGAAATCTCCAGTTAAGAAAAGACACTTCAAAACTGTCTTCACTGACACTCCTTGACATCTCTCCTAATACATCTCTCAGGTCTCCTGTTGGTCCCTGCTACCCTCTCCTTCTGATCCCACAGTTAATATTATCCCTTAAACTCCTTGTGTAGCTGATCCCCTCTTAGCTGATCCAGCTGATTTCCAGCCTCCCAGCAATACCCTGTTTCACAGCCTTTCTTTATTTCAGTCATATAAACCTTTCCATTAAAGAACTCACTTTCTGCCCACAAGGCACTTCCATGGGCCTATTTTATTGTAGTGAAAATGCAAACAACAGGGAAAAGAATCTTGTACACACATGAATGAATTATGGTCCCTCAGAAAAAGCCCTTTGAACTGCAGTTTCTCTCCCTTCTTCCCCAGCCCTTGTCACCATGGGTTATTTTTCAAATGTGCTTTCACAGCAGCTCCTCATTGAAGTGAATGGTACCACTTTTGGACCTTGGTATTTGTGCAGTAATTACTATTGTTCAGCCCTGTGTTTAATAGGCAAGTGAGAGGACTTCTAAAAATATAGCAGCCCTCATAAAGATTGCCTACAAATCCCGTCAGAAATACGAAGCTGTGGTCCCAAACAAACCCTGTTCCATTCAGCAAAGTTTTCTGTTCAGCTGTAGTGCAAAAATACAAGATGAAGAAGAAACAATACTGGGTGAGAAGAAACAGAGTAAAAGAATAAAGACTGTAGTTCAAACAACTAAGGCCTTGGTTGGGAGAGTGAAAGTCTGTTTTATCACTGCTGCAAACTGTTCTCTTTTCAATTGCTTCAAAATCAAGATAACTCTAATTTGCTCTAAACAGCTTTTGATTTTCATCAACAAAGCATCAAAGGGCCTGAGAATGTGTATTGCAAATATCTTTCGTAAAGGTCAGATTGTTTTCCTGTCTTAGAAAGCGAAATCTCCTCACCTTTTTTTATTTTATGATTTGAACTTTATTTGAAAATACACCATTTACTTGCAGTGCCACAGCTCTTTCTTCTCCTTTCCTTCCTGCAGATCTTATTTGCAGCTAATGCTGTCCTTTATGAAACGAAACAGTTTACATGTTTTCCCATTAAAAAAAGCCCCATCAGTTCTCTATCTTCATGTTACTAAATAAGTATGGGGTTTGGGTTTTTTTTTCTGATAGATGTATAGGCATGAACTGCGATGAATAGAGCAAGAAAAATAAACAGTTCCAGAGTTTCCTGTTGTAGAATGGAAGTGAGCCATCATAAAACATAGCCCCCACAAATTGTGCTAAATGGTTTGAAATTACACTTGTTATAGTGTTAATTACCAATAGCCCAACTATTTTAGTAGAACATAATTGAAAACCAGTTATGCTGGAATCTAAAAAGGGTAACATCTCTTCATCTGATGCTATTTTTTTTTCTTTTTGACAGAAAAGATTGTCATTTCTCTTACATAAGAAGAAAAAAAATAGGTAAATGTGCCTGAAGCAGACAGGAGTAATTTGATTGTTTCTTAAAAACCCATTTATATCGAGGACCCAAACTGAATCCCAGCCTTGATTTTTTCCATTCTACCCAGGTGTGACTGACTACAGGTCAGCTAAAACGGTGATGGAAAAGGGAATTAGAGCAAGACTTATGCTTCTGCTGAAGCTCAGCAACTTGCCAATGTCCCTTTAGAGAGGAAAAAAGGGTGCAGATGTTTTTATACCGAGTGAGCTCAAGAGAGAGTGTGATTCTGCAATCCCTGTATTTAGTAACGAGCCTGAGCAACATGCAAAGACCTCCAGCTTTTGGCAGTCCTTCAGCTCTGAAAATCAGATTTTCAAAACCATTCAGCTGTCCTAGATAAAGCAGTAGCATCCAACACTTGGCCTTTCAGCTTCTGGCCTCCATTGCACCAAGTCTTTAATTCAGAAAACAGATTTCCTATTAACATCATCTGTTGAGCCAGGGGAGGAAAACTGACTTTCATTGGTGCAAGCTAATTTTCATCAAGGCATTCAGAAGTGCTAATACTAATGTATTATTTCACAGAGGACCTATCTGTAGAAAATGTGGGTTTGGCACATGTTTATAGATGGATGGCTTCTGGGATTCTCTTTTCTTTCCAGCACCAGATCAGTCAGAGCCTAACTATGAAAATATGTATACTAACACTGACTTGGACAAACTGAATTAGGCCTTGCTGGGCAGAATGAGCCATTCTGGAGAGAGCAATACTCTCTTATTGAGTCAGGCCAATAACAGATGAGTGGTCTTGCAAGTGTTTCCAGCATAGCATTATTTTTTCAAAGTATAAATCAGCTGCCTAATTTGCACCACTTCACTCAACACTAAGATATTCCTCAACCATGCTTTTACATGAATGGGCAACATGAGTGTTGTTACCAGCCCTTCCCATCAAAATTGGTCACTGATTTTCCTTTACAACAGTCTGTTTTCAGCTGCTTCAAGAAACTGCAGTTACTGAATCTGACAATTTCTCTGCTCAGCAAATGCATCCTTAGAAAAACAAACCCAACTGAGGAAACTTAAAAATTCAAAAAGTCAAAAACAGACTCCTAGACAAAAACTGAGTTCATTATTCTGCTAGAAAATCATTATTCCATATGACAGAAATAGAGGTGGGCAACAAAATAAAAAAGCTGAACTGAGTTCAAACCAGTGCCTGATTGTGACTCATCTCTGTTCATGAATAAGGATGAACCAAGTCAATGAAAGGTTTCTGGCATTATGTCCTTATCATCAAATATGTTTGATTTCTCACATATTTGTCATCAGCTCCTTTGGCTTGGATTGTTTTTGGCTGATAGAAATAAGTTAGACCCTTGAACTAAGTCACATCTTGAACTATCTCACTCACTGAAAGAGAAACATTCTGCATTCTATCACCTTTTTATGAGGAATAACTCACAGCAGAAAATAAAGAGAAAGAAACAGCCTCAAATTTTTGTTCAAAGGATTTTGCTGAGAGGACAAAGAATGAAAAATGGTCTCCAGGTCAACCTGCAGGACCCTTAGGCCACAGTGGACTGCAAGAAGTAAAGAATCAGGGGTTTTCCACAGTTTAGCCCACCTTAAACCCATCTAGTTCCTCTGTACCCTCTTACCCATACGAACTTTACTCCAAAAAATTGGTGGAAGACAGCAAAAGAAGCACTTTGTTTTCTTCCCTCAGTCTCTCCTCAGCTTCAAGAGGGCCACGTAAGAAACCATTTTAATAAACTCAGAGCATTACTGAGAGTGGCTCTTCTTGCTCTGAATGTTTTTATTAAAAGGCAGGTTGCTATTTATTTGGCATTAACAAATAAAGAGATCGTATCCATTCTCAACAATGTGTCTGTATCAACTTCGCTGTATCTGTAAGAAAAATGGCTCAGTAGATTTTAGGAATTTATGTTTATTTTTATTTATGTCTAGTGATAAACACATAAATATTGCTATTAACATAAAAGAATTGGTATTTGTCCACAGCCTTAGAGATTTTGCTTCATGTTTTTAATTGAATGAATTATTTAGCTTTTTTAACAGTATATCAAGTCTCTACTACAAGAGGAATGACAATATTCATAATTTAATATGCAGTTTAGACTCAAAGGAATACAACCAAATCTGTGCAACCATTTACAGAATTAGTCAGTTTTTGTTCTCAGAAGATATGGGAACTTGCCTTACTTTACAAGACAGCTGAACTAATGCCATTTGCTAGAAACATTTTAGAATTAATTCTGACATTTTTAATCAAAGAATTATACAGTGGTTTGGTTTTTTTACTGAAGACTTAGGTATTCAGCTAACTTTACAGTTCCTTGAATATGTTTTGAGGAATATTGGCACTAATCATTGAATAAATTGTTAGAAAACATATCTTTCTTGCACAGTCCTAGACATTTTCACCCCTGTTTATCAGTTCCTAGCTCTTAATCATAAAATCCACTTATCCTAAGGAAAGAATCCCTTTTTCCTCAAAAAATAGGAATAACCTGCCATTTTGAGTTCTTTTAGTACACTAAAAATAATATTTTTACACATGCAGGAGCTTAGAAGCTTTAAATGTATTAACTAGCAGATTTTAAAAACACTTTTTCTTTGAAATCAGCACTGTGAGGACATAATTATAAGGCCTTTTTGTAAAGATATGCAACAAACATGATCTCACAGCTCAGCTGATGCTCAGCTTCAACTTCTTCTACCTACAGTACAAATGCATAAGCGGTATCAATAAGAGTCAGTCATTTTCACCCAAAGAGGAGACTGCCACAAACTAAAAGCAACTGTGTCCTCTAAAAAGGACAGCTGCAATTTTTTTATGAGACTGTGTCACTGTCACATTTTTGCTCTTCTGCTGAGTGGCACCACAGCTCTTGGTGACTCCACAGAGGATTCCCCCCCCTTCATCACACGCATTGATGTGCGCAGCACGAGTGGTGGGAGCAGAATTCGCAGCCTTGTTGGCCAGCAGATCTGGACCAGATAGCAAAAGTAATCCTGTGTGAACAGACTGTAACAGATTGCTTCCTCCTGTAAAGAATGGGGGACCAAAGCACAGACCATAATTGAGAGCAAGCTCCCCGCCTGCTCTGAGCTGGGGGTGGACAACCGTAGGCTGCTGCTGAAGCAGCTTAAGGCAAGATGTCATGCTGCAACTTAATCCTGAAGAACAATCAAGCACAGGTTTTCAGAGTCTTTCTTTGCCTTTTTAGACAATATTTGCAAAAACACAGTGTGGGTATAGCCTAAACATTCCCGTTCATTGAGACAGAAGTATCCTATTGATAGCAGCTTAAAACAGTTCTTTTTGTCTGCTTGCATGAAAATTTAGGTTTTGAAATGTGTAAAAGACCTAAACAGAAGGCATTTCAAGACAGAATGGATGTTAACTCATTCTCATTACCTGATCATTTCAGAATCCAATGGATATTCACAGCCTCGCATTTCTTTACACCAAGATTATGGAGTGCAGAGAAAAGAGATGCTCAGAGCAGACAGATCATTTTGCTGCAAGCAACAGCCTATCTGGGGACTTTTAGGTACAGTAGATTAAGAAAATGTCTAGTGGCTTTCATAATTCAGTCAAGCCCAGTTAAATCCATGAAAGCCCCAAGAAGCATTTATGGCAAACACAATTTTATTATCATTTCTGTTTATCAAGGAATTCTTGTGTCAGATAAGTGTCTTGTTTTCACAGGAGTCAGATCTTTTTATCTGTTTCTCAGTGCCCTTTGACTGAAACAGAAGGAACTGAGTAAGTTCCTTAGGTCTCAAAAGCGTTACATCTCAAGTTTTGCATCAGGAGTTTTTACTGCAGATCTCTTTTCTGCCACGATACTGTTACTCAATTTCCATGGAGGAAGAGGAGTTCAGGCTCTCAGCTGTTCCTTATGCTACAGCACCTCAGGCCAGTGAAAAAGCTAATACAAGCTAAATTTAGGATTCGAGCACTAAATGCTGGCAAGGGGAGACTCAGTTGAGGGTTGCAAGATCCATCCTGCAAAATGGAGCTGTCAAACAAAGAAGCCGGAGCAGGATTAGTCTGACTGTTCAGCTGCAGGAACAAGCTGGGACAGCAGGCAGGCCAGAGGGCCACCTATCCAAGAGTCAGGATCAAGGGCTGGAGCAGATAGAAGCAGGTGTTGGGTCTCAGGATCACGGACCAAAACCAGACCCAAGTCCCTGAGGGGAAACCTGGCTGATGGGAAAACCATCAGTTAAGCTTTCAACCCAGTACCTAAATCCTGAGGGACAGACTGCGGCCGGGGGATCTCACTGCTGCTTGGAGTCCCCAAGTTATCCAAGTCAGTTTTGGAAGGGATTTGGTGCATGCTAAAAATGGTGATGTCAGACAGGCACGACCTCAGTACATGCTCATGCATACAGAGAGGGTAAAAACTCACAGGAGAACAGACACCTTGCACTTTGGGTTTGAAGGGCACAGCATAAAGGTTTCGAGTAAGCTAGCAAAGCCTGCTCAGTAGGAGGGCATTAGGAGATAAATATGGAGTGTTGCCCCTGAGATACATGGATTTACAAAAAAATATCATCTGAAATTAAAAAAAAAATACATATAAATTTGTATCTATGCATCTATGTTATAAACCTGTTGAAGTTTTTCAGAACATTAGGAAGAATTTACTCAACATGAGGAATTTTATAAAAATATTTCTCCCACCAAAAACTCAAGATAACTTTTCTAATACTCACTATAGGTTAATCATATTCTATCTATTCTCTGTACCAGAACAGAATTTATTTCTCTTTACCTTTGTCTGTGATCTGAAACCCAGGAATACCATACAGTCTAGAAGAAGCACAGAGTAAGACCCAAGATCTGCTTTATAAAAATAAAAACAAAGCAACATTTTATTTTTATCTATCTCTACAAACTTAAAAGTTTAAGTCTCCTGACCCTGTAAGTTAAAGTCTCTTACTATGTAAAATATCAATTTACATTATGTTTTTAAATGCTGAAAAGTCAAAAATAGCCCTTTGAATAAACACTAGCTCTTTGGTTTGTGACTCTTTAATGCTAAAGTCTATAATTTCTAAACTAACTGCTCTTATTAATGTGCTTAAAGTCATTAAAATCTAAAATTTGCTTTGTCAGAATGGAAAATAAATTGGGTTTTTCACAGACTGACTTCTGTCATTGTGACTGCAATTAGCTGCTGCTCATGTTGGCATTGTGGGTGTGGCAGTCCAAGAATGAAACTAAACAAGTATTTTCTATGGTAGCACTGCAAAACACAGATTTGTCCATATTGATGAAGAGCACTGGGCAAGTGGCATTGCCCACAGAGATGCTGTAGCTGCTGTGTGAATCACGGGTGTCAGTGAGACCAGGAGAATCACTTTTGTGAAGCTGCATTCTCTCTTGGATGGGTAGGAGCAGGCTGGCCTGGCCTTTGCTTCTTCATAGCCATGCCAATCTGTCTCCTCATCTGTTCACTTGCTGCTCTGCAGACTAATTCTGTCAGTTCCAGATGTTTCATTAATTTTACCATTAAAACAATGTGGTTCGTGGCCATGGCGTTGGGTAATTTTCAGAAATAAAAAAGCATTTTCAATTTGAAAAATCAATTACTCAGAGCTACTCACTGGTCATGAGTACCAGTCCCCTATTTGCTGAATTTTAATTCAGTCATGGAGACGGTGCCTTGAGGCTCCATTAAATACATAAATACATTGTAATAACATAAATAAGTTTATCTAGCATGTTTTAATCTAGCTGCTTGGTTTTGCTGGTTAATTTTGCATAATGCTGGACACATAAAGCATTCTCATCCCAGGGAACAAGCTTGTTGCCATGGGCAGCCTCTAGAGCAGTTGTGAAGCAGCTAAGAGCCACAGGGGCCTCCATGGAATAAGCATAGCTTAGTTTCAGTTCTGGCTTGGAAGAAAGACTACAGGGAAGTGTTGTAGTCAACAGTAACACAAACCGCTTTTAAAACTGGAGCACGTTTTTTCCCGCACCTGCTGTGCAACCATGGCCACAAGGATCCTGATATTATCAAAAGACAACATGAAATTCACGGACAGGAAATCATTATCATAGCCCATGTATGTAATTGAGCTTGGTCTTTAAGTATGACATATTATAAAGAACTTTTTTTTCCTTATTTTACTAATTTAATGGCCATCATGGACACAATATGTCTAGGAAGATACCAGAGGGTTATCAGATTTCATCAGTGATAAAGGTATTTAACCATTTGTTTACCCCAAATCCATGCGACACCCACTGAGGATAGCTGTCCTCCAGAAGCATGGTACCAAATTCCACTTATTACTGAGATGTGTCACACTTCCAAAACAAAAATCCAGATTATTATTGAAAACCTGAGCTTTAAATCTCTCATGTTCTTTTATAATGAACTCTGGACGTGGTCAGGAGGCTGATCTTAAGCTGTTTGCGAGAGGGAAATGTTACATGAGTCTTGTTGGCTGAAAAAGGTCGCACTGAAAGTAACACAAGATGAATTCACAAATACAGCTATAGTCTATTTTTCCTTGGGAGTGTCACCACTGGAACCTCGCAAGAAGTCACAAGGATTTTGGAAGACTAAATGAGCTTTCCTGGAACACTTGAAGAACCTTAAGAGCCTGATATAAGAAAAGGCAAAAGAGAAATTCAAAGAGATTTTAACAGACCCTTGCAAGGATTTTCAACAAATAGGGTTGCGTCTGAAAAGAAATGTTGTCACAAAGGTGCAGATAAACTCACTGTAAACAAAAAAAAAAGCCCAAAAAATCAGGATTATAGACCTCGATGCAAAACAGAGTTGCATGCCGTTGTCCTCCCCTGCTGCTTTTTCTGCTTTCTAGGGGTCATCTTTGTTACTCCCTACTTCCTCCCCTCATTGTGATTCCCTTTCTTCTGTTTGTCCAGGTCCACACAAGAAGTGCAGGATAAAGAGGGGATAACAAACAGTGGAAACCCTTCAAAACCAGCAAATAAATATTTTAGTAAATTTATTAATGTTTGTGCCATTTGGATGGATGGAAGCAGGGGCAAATGCAAGGTCTTACATAAACTAAAATTTTCTCTCTTTTTAAGAATATCTTGAAAGAAGCAGCCAAAGCTCCCTGATGCAGCTAAAATATTTTCTCTGAGTAGCCATTTCATTGTGCTCATGCAAGGCAAATATAATTACCCTGCTAAACAGATAAAATAAGTCTCTAAAACCACACACTTAAACCTCTATATTCTCCTACTGGTATTTTAATAGCAAATTGAAATTGAAAATGTTCCACTAAGAATGTTTCTTCAAGTGCTAGAACTCAGATGATAAAAGGAAGTTTTTGTCAACAATTTTGAAACATTATTTTTAAAGTGTTTAAAATGGCCCGAAAGGATATTTGAAGAATCTTTCAAATAATCAAAAGTGTAAAGGGTCAGCTTTTCAGCTGCTGTAAATTATCATCACCTTGCTTAGGTCAAGGGAACCAAAGAACTTGCTGGTTTTTGTAGATATGGTAGGTTATTGCATAACTGATAATTTTTAAAGAGTGTTGTTTCTGGGGGTATTTTTAGTTTTCTTTTCAGTAGTGTTTTACAGCACTTCAGTCAAGTTTTATTGTAGGGCCTGATCACAGAATTAGATATGAGTTTGACCACTAAAATCAATACGAAAAAAACCCCAGGTGTTTAGACTAATTTTATACATATAAAAAAGGAAGATTCAGTTCATCTATGAGAATGTAAGTCTCTCGAATGTATCATTGCCAAGATAGCTCATCTTGCATTTTTCAGTGAAACCTTGGAAATAATCTATATATTGAAGAAAAAATAGTGAACTCCATAAAAATAAATGCAAATAACCAATCCAGCAGAACTCCTATTCCTAGATTTTGTGGAACTTTATACTTTCTCAAAGAGTTTACAGTAAGAAATGTACAGTAAATACAACATGTTGCCTGTAAAAAGCAGTCAACTTCTTATTTGGTTTCAAAAGGAAGAACAATTAATAGTCCAGCCAGTTTTCCCAGGTCTTACCTGAAAGATGGGAAGTTCTCCAAAGCTCTACTCCCAGACAACAACTTACTCTCTCTATGAAAAAGCCAGTATGTAACAAAGATTTAAAATACTTTGATTCTTATACATAAAGGCACAGCCAGTTCAAGAGACATTAAAACATCATGTTTTTCTACAAGAGTATGAGAAACTTCTCAGGAAAACAAATTACATATGCACATACTGCAAACACACATCTTCTCCAGTGTCACTCTGAGTTTAATTTTGGGCTCCAAACCATTATGCAAGTGGACCACACACTCTACATAGGTCTGGTTTATATTTACTGGCACAGAGAAAGCTGTGCACTTTTAAGAACCAAAACTGCTTTAGAGAAGATCTTATTAGGAATGTACACATTCAGCAATTGTTTCAGAAGTACCAAAGATAGCAAAAACATTTAATAGCCTTCAAATATGTACATGCAAGTACCATTTCTTTCCCATTGCTCCCTTCAGAAGCTTTCCTTAAACGACAAAATTATTCCCTCTGTGCTTACTTCCCATTTACTTCCCCAAATGAACATATTCTAGCTTTAACAACATTTTCTATCTTGTAATATGTTGGTGAATTTGGAAGTTTTCTATTTCTTTTAACATCCACATAATCATACCACAACTACAGTACGGGCAAGGTAAAATTGAAGATGTCCCATCACACCAATTCAGCACACTGCCAGAGATAAAAAAAAAACTGGGAAGAGATCAAATGAAGGCCCTTAATTTCAGTAAAATGCAGTGTGAAATACAGGTGTAACCTGTAATTTGAAAGTAAAGCATATATGGCTCTTTTGCATTCAAAATGTGTTCATATTTGTTTAACATAGGTAGAAGTTTGTTTAGTTTCAGTGTCATCAGTAAATTCACACATTCCACAGGGGAAGTTGCATATTTTTGGTCTCTTTATTTCCCATATTTCTTCAGGTTTTCAATCTCTTTTAAATAGAGTTATCCTAAACCCATTCTCCTACAAGTTGTACAATTTTCAGTCTCTTAGTTCTTGTGATTAGTAACATGTCATTAGCTCCTCAATCAACAGAGAATTTTCCCTGGAGACTTTGAATTTCAAATGTGGAAATCAAGCAGAAAACTTTTGTTGTTGGCATAAACCTTTCAAGATTTCTGTATGTATCATCAAGGACATGGAAAAGCTTTACAGGACATACAGAACCTCCCCTGGATAAACTGCAGTAAACTACAGTTCCAAATACCAGGTACACATCTCTTATCAGACTTAATATTAGCATTAATTCCATGGCTTTTCCCTCTGATACTGTCTGTGTAAGTACAAGCAAGAATGGCTGCAGGTTTCACTTCTAGATTCCTTTTCAGTCATCTCCTAAAGAGGGGGTGTTTTAAGTCACTACTGGTCCCTGAGATCTGTTCTGTTGCTTTCTCACTGCATGTCTTCAAGCCAGCCTTTTCTTCACCTCTATTACTTCTCTCCCTCTGTATCTCTTCTCCCCTCAGCCAGCCATCATATTAGATGGCAAGCTGAAGTATTAATAATAATAATATTCTCTGCAAGAATAAGCAGAGGTGTTCACATCCAGAAGCATCATTGTCTCTAAGCGAAGGTAGAAAATAAAAGGAAGGATCTGGTCATGACTTGTGGGGAAAACTAAAATATAATAGCTTATCAGTTACCCCTGAATGTATGCAAGTTCTAAACAAACATGTACAACTCTGATAAAAGCAAGTCTGTTTCTGCAGCATTGCTGCTGTTCTGCTCAATTAAATATTCAATAATTGTATTCTCTTGCTTCTTACAAAGTGCAGGGACCCTGCTCTCTGAAAGTACAACCACTTAACAGCCAGAAACATTGGCCAAGGCCAACGCTAAGGCAGAGCATGAAGTCATAAACATGCACAGATGTTACTATTTGAAAACATTAAAGAGCTACTGAAGTTCCTGAGCACATCCCAAGTTGTGTTGATTTCAGCAGTAATGAGTCATAAGGGAAGAAGACGCTACTAAAATTACATGCCTGGGACACTTTTCTTTGCCACTCACATTTAGGAAAAAAACAACAGTGTCTTTAGAAAATCTTAATGGGGAGGAGAGCACTCTGGAAATGAATAAATCTGCTTGCTTGTATTTATGCAGTAAAACAAATACAATCCTAATGCATTACACATTTCTGATGATTTCATGAGAGGCTCAGGAGATCTAATTTCACAAGTATCTAAAAAGGTTAGTGCTGAAGGTTACGGGAAGTTATGAAACTGATTATTTTAGGGAAAATTTTATTTAATGGAATTTGGGCAGTTTTATAAACATAGCTAAGAAAGGGGGACTATTCACATATTCTGTGCCAGTCCTGCTCTGATGAATAATTGCATTGAGTCTTCTGAAATATTCAGTTAGGTGAGTGAACACATTCAGGAGGTCTTATTTTTTCAGAAGTCCCTGAGCATTTTCTGAGTTTACTTTAGTAGCAGCTCAAGCCTACTCCACCATGTAGAAACAGGGATTTCATGATGAGAACAAAAATTTACCACAGTGTGCTAATATAGTTACACCCATGCTAACCTTTCTGTAGTTACCTTACCCCTGTATTACAGAAGAAAGGACGTTCAAACTAAGAAAATATTAAAAGAGATGCAACTTAATAACTCTGTTCACATTGGCAAGTATAATTCAAGGTTTCATAAAGCTGTCTTTAGGGGAGAAAGCTTAATCTCTGAGAGGATCTTGGCCCATTAGCTACTAAAGAACTGTAATTTTAAGTGAGGTAGAGTAGATCTAACATTGTCTGTTTTACATTTTTACCAGTGCAAGGATACAGACACACAGAAAAAGATACAATTTAAGCTACCACTATATTTCTAACCTAAGGACTAGGGTACCAAAACTGGAAGAAAGTAAAAGCTCATGAAAATAGAAATTTCAGATTTTTTCCCCCCTCTTTGTTGTTGCTGTTCAGCAATTCTTTTCTTCCCTTTTCTCTTTTGTTTAGGGATTGTCTTTGTAAAAACAACTTTGCCTTAGACACTTCTCTCCAGAAACATTCTCATCTTGTGTTATTCCTGGAGAGAACTACTCGAACCATGCAATAAGTTGGCAGGTATCAGTCAACATCTCTTTGCTGGGCCCAAACTCAGCTAATGAAAGGAACCAGTGCAAGTTCCACATCACTATCACCTTTTACAAGGGGATCGCTTATGTAGTTAACTGGATCACTTATATATCTGACGATGCATCACAGTATTAGTCTCCTCTACCTACTACTATGTGCTGAGGTTTGAATTCTAGGTTTTGATTTCTTAATTTAGTTAAATATATTTAGTTTTATATCTAGATGGGTACTTATGGAGAAGCTGGTTTGATACAAAGTATTTGAAATGAGGCACAATCCTCCAAAGGATAAAGGAAAAAGAATGCAGATTTGTTAGTGTTTATTATTCATAAACAAATCTACATTATAGCTTACAGACCACTAAGATTATGATGTAGCTCATGAGCTGCATAAATCTATTCATGGACATGGAAAAGTCCCAATGTCAAGCCACACGAGAACGTGGCCTCATGACAAAAAGGCAGCAGTGGGCAAAGAGTAAAGCACTGAATTTCCTCATGTTTAAAAACTTGCATGTGAAAGAAAAAGCCTTTCACCTCTTGGCCCACAGCTGTCTACAGAGATAGGTACATGCAAGCCTTGCAAACCTTGACAGGTTTCTCAGGCAATGCAGCGCTGAATGTTACAGGAAGTGGTCTTTCAGGTAACTTGTACTACCAAGGATCTTGCTGGAAAATTCCTACAGCTTGTCTTTCCAAAATCTTTGGGTATCACAAGAGTTACTGTGATTTTCCAAAATAGAAGGAGCCCTCACAACAGTTTGAGTTGATTCCCAGCTGCGATAAGGTACAGAAAGTTGCTGGGAAGAAATGGGCCTGTTGCATTTCTGTTGATAAAGTGACTATATTTGTTATTAAGGTGCTTATAGTTTTTAATTATTTCTGTTGCACTGAATTATCTCCAAGCTCCCGATATTGAATAACAGTGAATCAAACAGCTATCTCAGAAATGTCACAAGTCCATTATGAAATGTTGTCACCTGACTTTTTATTCTTTTTATTTCCATTAATGAGAAATTGTTGATTTTGTTTGTAATGAAAATAATTAGCTTGTTCTTATAGAAAAAAATATGAAAAATGGAAGTTAATAAATTGAGTTGCAGTTTTCAGATCTTGAAGCTCCTTCTGACTACCAAATTCATATTTATATGGTTAGCGCCCAAATATGAAAGCCATTGGCAAGAACCCATCCATCTCTGACCCAGAACTATGAGATCAGACTTTACACCTATTTAGCAGCTGGTCACTTAACATTGGCCTATTTTATGCAAATAGTCTTCCATTTAAATAACAGTCATTTCCATTTATTAGAGTAATTCAATTTTCTAAGGACAGTCTAATCATACAGCTGCCCCATTATGCCATGGATGAATGTCGTCAAATACTTGTAATTATATTTAAAATCTGTTACTGCTATTTAGTGTTCTGTCACACCTGCAGCACTATCAGTGGCTCACAGATATGAAGTACAGAGATCCCTGTCTTATCTAGAAAACATATGGAGTAGGTCTCCGTTCTGACAACGATCACTGTACTGGTGCATTTTGTAATGCTCATACAGGGAAAATTACTAGAGATTTAATGAAGAAAAGTCGAATTGACAATCATTTTACAGACATTATCTATAGGTAGTTCAGCAGAGGTGAATTACTATAGTATTAGGACCGTACTTTAGAGTCCTTCATCCATCTAAACACTGAGCCTGGTTTTGCTGCAGGCTGTTTTACCACAAAAGAGGGGTGCATTTTCAAGGCCTCCTCTTAAGTAGGAGAGAATATCCTAAAGGTCTTTTACAACTAAGCTGATCTGAGATCTCCCTCAAGAGGTTTATCCTTACTCAGAACTTCTTATAGTCTCCTTGAAGCTTGTGACTTCCTCTCGCACCAATGCTCTGGTCAAGATGCAATAAGGGAGATTTTCATTCTTCTGTTGAGTTCATCCCTTTCAAAGGGCAACATTCCTTCCTTTGTCCCTTATTTGGGGCCCAGCTGAAAATCTTTTCAATGGTCAGAAACAATGTTGTCTTCTGCTTAGTAAATTACAGGTGTCAGGTGACATTTACACTTCAAGAGCTTTATTGGCTTACTGATGTCAAATCAATAGGATCATATAAATCAGGAGAATCATGTAAGTTTTCAGGAATTTTAGTAGAAACTGCCATAACATTGCACTCTGGAGAAGACAGCTAGAAGTTATTTGGCTACATGCACTAAGTACAGCAAGCAGCAGTACTTTAAATATTTAAATACTGGGACGGAGTTTGTTCTTCATAAGTCAAGAGAACCTCTTCTAAAAGCATTATCTCCCTACTGGGCTATTCACTCTCCAAACTTTGGTAGAGGTTCAACCCCAAATTCAAGGCTCCTACAATCAAAGACAGGCAACATGAAACAGGAGAAAAAAGGAAGAAAATGCAGCCATCCTCAACTGCCTTTTCCCTGAACATTACAAATTAATTATTTATGTGAGACTTTTTTTTGACACCAGCTCTAGAAGGCATGTGCAAGAGGGAGAAGTTTCCTATGTAGCTTGTCTCAAGAAGGATGCGATCTTGCCAGGCATAAGAGAGGCACAAAAGCAACACTTGTCACATTTGTTTTCATTAGAGAGCACCAAAGATTTAGCAGAGGTAAAAGTACACAGGGCAAAAGTGGAGCCTTGGAAGAAACTCGGAGATAATGAATAGAAACAATTTAATTTAGCAAGAAGGAAAGAGACAATAAAAGGACTGAAAGGATACAATAGGCAATATAGGTGACCTGGAGAGATGCACAGTCCGGGGTTGGTAAAGCTGGAGACAGGAATCCTTCCAAAATGGGTGGCGAGAACCAAGACTGGTAGTTGCAGGAGAAGGGTCAGAAATAAGTCACCAGTGTAATTGTGGTGGGTTCAGTGCAGAGGGAACAAGTAGAAAGCCCCTGGCACTCTCAGTGTGAAAAGAAACATGCTGAAAGAGATGTTGGAGAATTAAGCAGAGGGGTGGGCAGAAAATTAGGAGAAATTTCACCAAACTCTGCAAGGCATAGTATTTTGAAAGGAAAGATAGCATTGAAAATGTCAGTGGAATAAAGGAGGGGGAAAGAGTGGAACATATTCCAAGCAATTCCAAGATTTGGCTGGCTGAGAGGAGTTTCAGTAAAATGTTGAGACTGAAAGCTGATTAGAAGTGACTCAAGATGTAGTTACGGAAATGAATTAAATACTTCTGTTTGTAGAGCCAATGAATTTAGATTTTTAAAGAGATGGAGCAGTGGAAATTACTGAAGGGAGACTTGCCTGCAGCTTGAGGTACTGTGCAGGTTACTATGTGGCCCATAGCATCTATAAATGATTTAATCTGATTGAACCACTCTTTTTAGGTTTCTATGGAAAACAACAACAGGTATTTAATTTCTAATCATCTACCTGCAGAAAAAATTATCTGTGAATGCATGCCACTTCTCTTTGTAAATGCCTGCTACATCACACTTCTCTGCATAATTTCTATGTTTGCTCACATAGCTTAGTTTTGTTGATTACAAATAAAAACTTATCACCAAGATGGTGCTTGCATGACAAAATTAATGTGCAATGCAATAAAGAAAGATTTATCTCTTTTCCTTACAGCTGCTTATGCATTTGAACTATTCTGTGAGCACAAACTCCATAAGGAAATGTTGCAGTTGAGTAAATAACTCCTTCCTCTCCCATCATTTGCAGGAAGGTGAGTCCCATTGACTCCAGCAGAAAACAGAGCTAGACAAATATTTTTTAAGACCCTGCCAGTCAAAGAACTGAAAAATCGTGTGACTCAGTTTACAAAATGGGGAGTAACAACAGACTAAAAAAAAATTGCACAGGCTGCTAAAGCCAACATTAAATCATCACCATCCTCATGGTTTTGAGTCGGTTTAACGCCCCAGGCTTGCATTCCGCAGGTGGACACTGACACAAAGCACAGAGCTCTGGGCAGTGTGAGGGACAAGGGACTGCAGCAGCTCTGTCTTAGGTCAGCTCTGGCTTAGGTCAGCTCTGGCTTAGGTCTGCTCTTTCTTAGGTCGGCTCACTCTGTTTTCGAGCTGCTTCATTAGGAACAGACTGACAAGGAGACAGAGGTGTCACCATCCCCATAACCAGAACACCTGACTCCATTTTCGAGTTTCAAATTTCATTTTTCACAGTCCAGAAGGGACATTTTAATGCACTAATCTTCTGCAGGCTTAGAATAAACTGCTGCTTTAAAATTTAAATAACATTTTTCAGCTTATATCCTACTATTAGAAAAAAGAATTGTGAAATGTGGCTTTCTTATCTTCCCCAAAAGTTTAATTGATTTTATGGAAATGGAGGATTGTACCTTGAGCACTCTGGCTGCAAGCTTGAGAGAAGAAAATTGGTTAATACACTGTACTTACATGACTGTAAAGCATTTGGCTTATTTCCACTTTCTGAGCTACCACGTTCTTGCTGATTTCTCAGAGTAAGGAATATTAAATACATATTTTAAAAAAGTGAATTGTATTAAACAGAATGGGTAAAATGGTATTTAAATAATTAAGCTTTACTTTTAAATGATACTTTTAATTTTTTTAAATTATACATTTCAAAAATGATAAATTTGTTATTATCTGTAATGGTTATAAATATATTTTACATTCCTCTTCAGCCATATAGGATTCTATAGGAATGCCTCTCTAACTAACCAGCATTTTGAATATGGACTAGCCAGCATCTAAACCTTAAGTATCGTTTTCGATGATCTGGAAGAAAATACAAAGTGATTGCTGGTAAAACTTGAAGACCATGCAAAAATTGTTGGAGTGGCAAGTAATAAGGCAAATGTTCTATAGAATGACCTGTCTCAGTTGGCTAGGTGGCTTCATTTGAACAAGAAAAATTTTAATAAGGACAAATGCAAAGACATAAATCTAAGCACAGGGAATGCAGGTCATACTTACAGGATGGAACACTGAAAAAAAATTGATTCTAAAACTGGAGGGGGGTAAGGAACTTTCTGTGAACTCCCAGTGCAACACTGTGGCTAAATGAACTGATTGGATCCTTGGGAGAGTAAAGGGATATTGAAAAGAAGTAGATTCTTTTGATTACTTCCAAATTCAAAAACTGATGTCACTAATACTGGAACATTGTATTTAGTCTGGGGTTTGAATTTTTGAAAACATATGGAAAAACTGAAAATATTCAAAAGTCAATTAAAGCATATTTTGACACCTGAAAAATCTGCCTTGAGGCCAGATAAGATCAATATGCTTATTTTAATCAAGAGAATGCTAGAAAAGTACTTGTTCATGCTGAAAGAAGCTCAGAATAAACCAGCAGGAAGTATGGAAGGAGATAATGTAAAAGTCCTAGCTGTTTAGAGGAACTTGTGCATGTTATGTGTATAGAATTCATACAGATAGATGGCAACTTAAACTCTTAAATAGTTTGTTTCTGCAGCTGTAGAAGGTGTTTTCCCTTGCTTCCTGTGAATATCAATAGAAAGGATATAATTTCTCTTAGAATGAGAGATTGGAAGTGTTAATTTCCAAGAAATCAGGAAAAAGCCAACGCCAGAGTTAAGGAGAAAATGTTGCCTTATCACCAATCATGTTCAGACCAGACAGTAAAGACACAAGTTTAATCACCAGCTGAAAACACTACGAAGAATATATTTTCTTTCACCACTCCTTCATACAGGAGGGACAAAGTGATACGAAGCAGCCAGTCAAAGAAGAATTAAGATAAATTCAGATCTGAATAGAGGATGAAACTACATATGGAGACATTAAATGGGGGGATAAGAGCTTGGAGGTGTGGCTTTTAGGGTCTGTTGCTTTCTCTTTTTTTTTAAACAACAACATTAGAAAGAAAGAAAAATGTGTGAAAGTTGAAAGGATGATTCCTTTAGAAATACCTTACCAAATATAGCCAATATCAATTCTCAATAATAATTAAATTTCTTCACTTGCAAAACTGCAACACTTACTGTTATACTCCCAAAAAACAAATACTCTGTAAACCTGGTGTGCCTACTATCAACTTCTTATTTCCTTACTTACAGGAAGAGAGAAAATCTTCTGTAATATCAGGAGAAGTTTTGTGCAACAATTCACAGTCTCTTTGAGTCTACATAAAGAAGATAATATATAAACATATTATATTATATTATATTATATTATATTATATTATATTATATTATATTATATATTTATATTCTATATAAAGAATCTTCTCTATGTAGAGAAGATTCCACATAGTAATTGGCCTTTTAATCAGACAGCAAAACCCAACACATAGAATTAAAAGGAAGCGAACTTGTTTACACTGAAGATACCTGTTGCAAGATGAAAATCAGGTGTTACATTTTCCATAATCTGCAATATTTAAATCAAGATTTTGTGTTTATCTAAAAAACACATTTCAAAAGTGACAGCATCATGCAAGAGTTCCTCACACATGTTATGCAGGAAGTCAGTCTCCATTATTTTTCTAGCTTTGAATTCATTGAAACTGTGAAAAATAGAGGCATTACTAAATCCCACTGCAACAGAAAAGATAAATTGCAACAGAGAGAAACAGCAGCATATACAGACAGACCATGTACTAAATGAATCCTCATCTGCTGGTGAAGGGTAGGTGATCCAGCTTTCTTGAAAATACATTTTATAAGAAGGATGGGGGGAAGGAAGACTTGGAAGGGTAAGAGTGGCATCAGAAATTAAAATGAACATCCGTATGTTTTCATATTTTTTCAGACTGCGTCTAATAATTCCAAGGACACTCATAATTAACCAAGGATAGAGCATTTCCTTTCAAAGTACTGTACACACAGTGACTAATCACCTAGAAATACATTTAATTTGTTAGGTTTTCAGCATCAGCTTCATCTTTAAAGGTTTAAATATTGTTTATTATTAGCCTGAAGTATTCTGTGTGATGTTTCCAAATAAATTCTTTTTGTATCTTTAAAACATTCTCTGTTACAGAGAACAGTATGAAATATTAATCTGTAGTAATTTACTTTAGATTATGCTGATTTTATTTTGTCAGATACATGGTAATATTTATAGCAATAAATAATAATAACAATGTAGATAATTTCTGCAGGGAAAGAAAATATATACAGAGAAGAAATCTATAATTATGTAAAATATAAAATGCAATGTTTTTTGTGACAGCAGGTTCCATGATAAATAGCTGGTGGGAAGCAAACTGGAGGGAAGCAAAGGAGCCAAGATAAAAATTATCAAATTATTTAGATGTATGGAACAATTATTTCCTTCCTGAATATGGACTTACCATATTTGAAAATAAGGCTTTATTCGATATCACTGGCCCTGAATCGAAAGCTTCGTAGATTATTTTTATCTAAAATCATCTCAGAATTTCAGCACAGATGAAAATAATTTTTTAAAATGTGAATGCATTAAGAAAGTTCCCCTTCAGCCTTCACATTTTGGCAATTCCAGCCAAAACCAGCACTACTCTCTGTGACTGTAAATTCTGCAGAGCCTTTACCTCTTCCTTTTCCCAAGGATGTTCAAAAATACAACCTCTTCACTGATCCTCCTATCTGAACACAAAAAGCAATGGCATTTTCTTAAGACATCAATTTTTACCTCGTTCGTGATGATTTATAAAATTGCAGTTTCCCTTTTATTCTGTCAAGCAGACATCTGTATTCTCATTGCAGCTGACCTCTGAATGCACCTTGGGAAGCAGAAAAGTTTGATACCATCACGGCAGAGTAACCTCTTGTTACAGAAGCAATGACTGCTCGAGCAGCAGGGGACTCTGTGAGAAACTTCTTAATTCCAATCATTGAAAAGATGACTTCTTCATCAAAATGATCCTGGAGTTCCTGATCTGATTCTTGAAAACGCCACTATTGAAGGAGCAGTGTTTAGTCAAAGGAGGATTTTATTAGAGCAAATGCAGTGAGCAGGGCCTTATTTTTCTGGGATGTCTCCAAAAAATGAACCTGCAATTCTTTGTAAATTGACCGCCCTGTTTTTACCTCCAAACTACTATTTTAACCCAGGTTAGGCTTATTCTATCTGTGTTCCCTAGTGCATTGCTACCAGTTATTAAATAGCAAGGAATAACCTTGGAGTGGTGTCATTAAAGGTATTGCTTCTCACAATATGTTTGGAAGTTAGCTGGTGGTAGGGTACACAACATGTAGGACGAAAGCGAAAGGAGGCTTTTGGAGACGCTTTCATTTTATCCCCCTTTCTCCCTGCATTACTGTTCACAGAAAATCCCTTTTATTCACACACACACAAAGATACCTTAATTTCACAGGGACAACTAATAAAACAATAGAAGGGGAAAAAATAAAGAGCTTTTGTACACAGTTGTCTGCAAAAGGTAAGGTCTATCAACAACAAAACAAGAAATAACCCACTACATTTGCATCAGGGTAGATATAGGTTAATTATGAGGAAAAAAACAATATAATGGATAGGAAACACTGTGAGGGATTGTTTGGGGAATCTGCTGAGCACCTCTGTTAGAGGTTTTGCAAGCACATGCAGGATGTTACAGCTATAGTTTTAAAGGCAAAAAGCTGGGAATTTGGCCAGTCAGCTCTGTGCAAACAGGATCAGGGAAGGAGGAGCCCCTGGCTGTTCACAAGACAAGCTCAATACTTCAGCTTTATAACTAAAGTACTCTGTCTTGTTTTCATCATCTGTAAAATGGTGCTGTGGACACCACACAACCCCTGGAGCTGTTGCAAACCATTCTGTGGCTGTTATAGCGTTATCAACATGCTGAACACCACCCATAGACCGCCTGACTTCTTTTGCTTTCCCTAATAGACATAAAATCAGTTTATTAACATTTACAGAAAGCTTTGTTTATCTAGTGTATTTAAACAACTGACATTTTAAATTAAGAGGTGTCAGGTTTCTCTTAGAGGTCCTTCCAAGAAAATTGTGCCCAGGTTTTTGGTTTGTTTTGAGGGTAGAGCGGAGAGGCTGTTTGTTTGAATTTTGTTTTTAGTGGGGAAGCAGAGGCAAGAACACTCTGTGGCCATTGCAGGAAAGTACAGCAATGACATCACAGCAATGCTACTTTCTGCAAAGTTGCAGATCAATCCCAAAATGGTATTAGCTCTAGCAGACACTTGGGAAATAAAAATATCAGCTTGACTTATAACTGCAAATGTTAAAGGCTAAGAAAAAAAGAGGAAACTATAGGGTCAGCTGCAAATATCTGAAGCTGCTGGAGAAAGAAAAGCATTATGTCAGTCTAAAGATAAACGTATCTATGGAAAAGAAAATATAGGATAAATACAGTACTGCAGGAAAACATTGCAACAGAATAGGTACCACATCACAGATATATCTGAGATGGAATGAGGTTAGCAACAAGACACATAACTAGGAGATGTCCAGCAAGAGAGAAATACAATATGAAATATAATAGATGTGGCTGACAAATGGAGGAAAAGGTGAAGGTACTCCAAAGAAAAAAAAATCTGTGAATCTATGAGAGATTTTAGTAGCAGCTCTGAACACCTGTAGCTTAACCTTTCAAAACAAAACTTCTGAAGCTTTCCTAAGAGATGGTAAAAAACATCACTGTTGACAGATGTGTACAGTTGTTTCTATTTGACACTGTATAGATGGTTGTTGACTATGCCGTAGGGATATGCAGAAAAGTTCTTCATAAAGAAACACCAAGTTCAAAATGCAACATGAAAAAGCTAAATTCAAGTCATTCAGAAACAACATGCACACTCAGAGCCTTGTGACACTGGGACTTTCAATATTCTGAAAGAATAATCTTCTTTCCAAAACCCCAATATTGAGATACTTCGGTTTTGCATAATTTTTTGAAGTCGGCACTTCTGTTTATCTAAATATTCTAAAAAGTTAAAGTTCTATAAAGTGTGAATTTGAGATTTACAGATCAGTTCAACAAATATTTAAAGCAATATTACTTTCACAACTCTGAGAACAGTATCAGAAGTTAGCATAGCATATCATACCAACAGAAAAATCTCCCACAAGGAGTCATTTAGCTACTTTAGGTGTCCGAGCTGAAGACTTACTGAGCACGTTGCTAAAGGAAGTAGAAATTGTTAATCATAAACTGCTAGTTTAGCACAGCCAGGGACAAGTAGGCATCTTAAAATTCAATTCTCAAACAATGTGTGAAGAAGTCTAACTGCTTTTGGTCAGTCAGATGCCTTCAGTAGCCATGTAGTAGACCACTCATGCTGCCCTACTATACAATGTGGAACATTGCATTTACTTTCATTGTCAGTACTCTGGGAATCAAAATGTCTCTATGAAGCCACAATAGCTGTAGACTCATCCTGAAGAAACCTGCATTGTTCACTCAGCAGATCCTCTAGCCCAGCGCTGTCTACAGACATGGCTCTGAGGCATACTCTCAAGCATCATAAACTTCTCTCTTCTAAAAATGTAGCCCAATTCTTCATTTCCCCCACACCTTGTAACAAAAACAAACAAACAAACACCAGAAAACCAACCAAACAAACAAAAACCACCGAAACCTCCCTAAATAACTACAACAAAAGAGGATTAAGACATCAGCAGTGGTACCTCTCCTTACTGGGAGAGTGGAATACTGAAGAAGCACAAAGTTCTCCAATTAGTTCTGGAAAGGAAAGAGATATTTGTTTTCCTGCTCATTTTTTACAGCCTTAACCGTGGTGAACTTTTAATATAGAATTACTCAGAAACAATTTGACTTATGAAGATCTTTCAATTCAACCTCTCAAAGCCAAATGCCATTCAAATTTGAAAAACTAAGAACTAATTCAAATACAGTAAAGTTTCTTTCCTCAGAACCTCTTCGTAGGTTCTGTGCTATACCTGAGGGCTGTCTCCACTCACTGGTAGTTCCGGTGACTATCTCCAATGGAATTTCTATGATCTAAAATATGACCAAAGTACTACTTTGACAGCAAAAAAACATTAAAAAGCACAACAGCAATATTAGTCATGGTCGCTGATCTTCCCTACAGCCTTACAAAAGAGGGACATGGCCTTGTACACCCTTATCTTATCTAGCACTGGTGTCTTATGTAAAAAATCATACATCTCTTTGCAAGGCAGCAGAACATTTCTCAGTCTGAGACCTCCAAATAAACAAAAAGGTACCTCTAAACTAATACTCCATTTTACCAGTCCTTGAAAGTTTCCTCTCCATTTATTCTTCATCTCACTCCACTAAACCACCAAATATGCACCTCACTCTGATGGTGTCACACAAGAGCTTAGTTTGCCATAAATTTTCTCTTTACCAACATCAAAATGCATGAAAAAGACCAAAGTAGCTAGAGCACCTGACCACTAAAAATGCAAGTTCTGCTTTCTGAAAGGTTATACACATTCAGGCTGGGTTACAGCTGGACAGAACTGTGCCTGCAAAGAGTCGGAGTGCAGGGACAGGTCCCAGTCCAAGGACAAGTTGGCATTTGGGACAGAGAAACCATGAATTTTCTACATTCCAGAAATCCTTGCATATTTTTTGTTTATACCCATAAACCACCAACTCGGTTACTTTCACACCCTCTGTCCACAATTCTTCCCCACAAGGTAAGGAAATACTTGGTTAAATTACCAAATAAGAACTTCTGCTTTCTTTGCCATTTTTTACCTAAATGGCTGAATTTTTTTGTGAGAGTCTACAAGGCAGTTTGAGGGGGTTTTTTTAAGATAAAAAAGTTAAATGAACAAAAGCCTGTAGAGACTGCATGACCCTGCTTCAGCAGCTGCATTATTTGATTCACTGGAGTTGAATCAAAAATTGTCAGGTCCAACTGAATGCTCACAGGCACAGTGAGCTAAAGTTTGTAGCTGCAAGTTGGAAACATAACAAGCACTTCTTCAGCTGATTTTTATTCCTGTATTTGGCAGGAAATATCACATGTGAAGGGAAATGAGGCAGGGACTTGACATCCAGAAGGGTCAGCAGTGGAACCCTGGTGCACAGGGGATTGCACTGCGTCTTCAAAGCACTGTACTAATTTTTCAAACTAAAACCAGAAATTTACATCCCCAAAAAGTGAAAGGGTTACCTAAAGCCTCAGCTTTTAAATCACCAGTTGGCAAGACAGCACATATATGCAGAACATTTAAAAATATTAGGATTTCTATGGCAAATTAACACTGAAAAGCATTAATAGATCACATTAACCTGTTTTCCATCTTGTTTCTGTAACTTCAGCAGGATATGACCCCCGTTGCTTATGATATCACCAGAACACATCACTGACATCAGAACCTCCCAGAAAAAGTCCTGGGAGATTCAAGTTAGAAGTCAAGCAGAGTAGTACTTCCTAATCAGTAGATTTCTTTTTAAAAGCTACTTGGATTAATAAAAGAACAATTACTTTCACTCTCAATCTTCTTCTAAATTGTTGTAATCTTGGATAAATAGAGTGTAATGAGATCACCTTATGCTAAATTGATTTTTCTATTCTACAGAGCAAAGTGCTTTTCAGTTCAGAAGTCGGCAACACACACAGTGAAGTTATCATGATCAAAATACTCCTTTCAGTATGGGAAATGTGAGACAGGCACAGTATATTGCTTTGCTGTGAAATTCTAATATAAATTTGGGTCACTTCTATATTCAGATTTCTAAAATGAATGTTTCATTCCTTGTAATAAATTAATTTTTTCTTTTTTCCCTTTCCATTGCAGGATTTTTCAAAACCAGATACATTGCTTTTGGAAATCACATATATCCTCAAGAGACAGATAAAGTCATCTTATGTTGAATGGAAGTCAGGACCTACCAAATCTAATACATCTTTTGAATCAAATATATGATCTACTAAATCTTAATGGTATTATGTATATTGAAAGCTAAACTGATGAATCACTGGATAAATTAGCTAGCAAATGCATGACAATATAGTATTTATTAAAATGGATCAGTGATTTTTTTCAGCTCCTAGAACCTCATATATCATCTCTTGAAGAATTCTTTAAAAATGCAGCGATTTCAGAGAAAAGCAAGAGACACGGGTAAAAAATAGACCAGAAACTGGCAATCTGTGTGTGATGACAGTGTATGCTGCTGTTTTGCTGGTAGGGTGGCATCATTAGGGCTTTCAACGAAATGCAGCATCACTCTTAGTCAGACCTAGGCAATTATCTGGGATTTTACAATTAACAGGTAAAAACAAAAAGGTAACAACTCCTGAAAAATGACCCCCAAAGAATATCCAGCGGAAAAAAATCCAAACTTTAATGAAAGTCTCAATAAAGTAGATATATTCACTCAAGAAATTAAGAATAAGATACATAACACACACATTTTTGATTTCAATCCCTGTAAATATTATTTAGACATGATTTTCAACAAGGTAATGACCATTACTAAAAATTACTCCAAAAATCCTTACATTGAATTCTAACTAAAAGTGCATTTTTCAAAAACTCGGTTGTCACTCTACTTCCAGTATATCTGTCCTGGAAGTTCCAGAAAAGACCTGAGAACCCATGTTCACTTAACATCCTCTGTTTTCCTGGGAAAACTGAAATCTGTGATTACACTGGAATGTCAGTTTCCTTAGCATCACTCCATTTTTACCACTGTGAGGATTCAAGTATTATCTGAATTATCTGTCAGAATAAATGGTCCAGAATTGATTCCAACTTGCACACCTGTTATAGTTTTTTGGCCTTTTAATTAAGAAGACACATAAATCCCAGAATCACAGAGTGGGTCAGGTTGGAAGGGACCACAGTGGGTCATCTGGTCCAACCTCCCTGCACAAGCAGGGTCATCCCAGAGCACCTGGCACTGGATTGTGCCCAGCCAGTTCTGGAATATCTCCAGTGAGGGAGACTCCACAACCTCTCTGGCCAATCTGTTCCAGTGTGTGGTCACTGCACAGTAAAGAAGTTCTTCCTCATGTTCAGGTGGAATTTCCTGGGCATCAGTTCCTGCCCATTCCTCTTGCCCTGTTGCTTGGCATCACCAAGCAGAGACTGGAAACCTCCTCTGACACCTCCCTGCAGACACTGACAGACATTGATGAGGGCCCCTTTCAGTCATCTCCTCTCAAGGCTGAACAGGCCCAGCTCCCTCAGCCTAAATCACCTTTCTTGCTCTACACTAGACCCACTCCAGGAGCTCCATGTCCCTCCTGTGCTGAGGAGCCCAGATCCGGACACAGCACTCCAGATGCACCTCACTAAAGCTGAGCAGAGGGGCAGGATCACCTCCCTCCACCTGCTGGCAATGTTGCTCCTAAGGCACCCCAGGACACCACTGGCTCTCTTGGGCACAAGGACTCACTGCTGGCTCATGTTGTCCACCAGGACTCCCAGGTCCTTCTCCACAGAGCTGCTTCCCAGCAGGTCAGCACCCAGCCTGTGCTGGTGGTTGTTCCTCCCCAGGTGCAGGACCCTGGATCTGAATTTCAGACAGTTCTTCCCCGCCCATATGTCCAACCTGCCAAGATCCTTGTGATCACCAAATCCAACCATTAACCCAGCCCCACCATGTTCACCACTAAATCAAATCCCCAAGTGCAGCATAAGTAATGCAAAACAAAAGCAAATGTGGGGCTTGAGAGCAGTGTCATTTAAAACTTTTGAAAATGAGATAATAGAAAAGCAATATACCATGAGACAATATTCAAAACTGAAGATGTTTCAATTTACTGATCAAATGAACTGCCTCAATACAAACTTTGGAAAGATCTGCAAGATACATACATGACTTAAATTTTTTCTTAATTCATTTGATTTTTGTGGTTATAATATCCATATATTCATATACATATATGTATTTTTATATCTATATATCTATCTATATGACATATATCCATTTATACATATATTTATGTACACATATTTATATATAAAATATAGGTATGTATTACAATATATGCAATCCTACATCCCTCCCTGCTTAGAATTAATTTACTTGTGCCTTTCTCACTCAATGTCTGTAACAACTTGCTTACACATTTACTTAATTAAACACTCCACTAAACATTTCTGAGTCTTTGCAAAATGTTATTCCCTTTAAACATCTTCTGGTTTATGGCTTCTATTCTCTTATTCTATGATTTACTAATAATACTCACTGTTTTGGCTTAGTCTGTTTCTGTTTTTTTAATGTGGCAGGTTATTGGAAATGCATTCTGATTTCATATAGCCAGGGAAAAAATTATATTGGCTTTGTAAAGATATTGAACCCCTACCTCAAAAATGCAGTGTACAATGTGTTTCATTGTTCCACTCTCAGTATAATGTTGGGATGTATCAGTCTTTCATCCTGAAGAGCTTGTAGTTTTCATGGCCATCCATAGCTAAAACTTTTTAACATTTTTTGGGAGTCTATGTCATACTTTCAAAATCCAACTATGAGTATTGGAGTTGAATTCTATTTGCTTTTAACAGATCTTAGGCTTCTCTATGCCCTTTAAAATTAACACATTTTTTACTTTTGAGAATTTTACTTCATGATAATTTTTGTTATTTTTACTGCCTAATAATTAAGGCAAATAGATTTTTTCTTTTTCCTACACTGTCATTTGCATGCATTTGACATAGTCAACTGATTATTGGATACTGGACTGCTTTACATTTCTGAATTAACACCCACATCATCTAAAGTAGAATGTTCCTGATGAAAGCTAACAGCAAGATCTGAGGTAGAGCAAACTGATAACAAAGGTCCTGGTCACCGCACGGTAAAACTTACAATGCTCAATGAACAATGCAGCCACAAACCTGTAAGAGTGTCAGGACAGTGGTCCATGTGTTATGAAATTTTTGCTTTCTTTTATACTAGGTTACAGGTTTGGGGTTTTTAAGGTGAGGCTGTAAAATATTTGCATAGGAAATAGCAACCATAGCTCAAGATAAATCTTATGTTCATCGTAATTTATGTTGTTAGATTACCTTCGTCATTGCTGCTCCAAGGAGCACCTTTCTACAGCTCTATTTCTTTAAAAATCCCGTAATGCAGATAAAGTAAACCATATGCAGTAATAATTTAGCTGAGATGCTACGCTGTGTCTAAAATGGAGTCCTTCTCTGACCTTGCCAAGTTTACAGACTGTGCCAATAACAGAGCTGGGATTTGAAAACTGACTGATTAAAATTTTGCTCACTACGATAAAACACTTGAAATGAATCATCTAATTTTCCAGCATGTCCTCAGGTTGCTGTGGGCACAATAAATTACATTCATATAATAGCAAACAACTATAAAAAATTAAGAGTTAATATATTTCATATATATTATTACTCTGTGTTCTATTTTTAAAACTCTCAATTACCTTAAATTTTGATGTTCACAAAGAATGAAATAGATGACCACTATTTTTCAGGGTGAAATTTCATCAACCTGATCCATAATACATAGAACTCCACTGAAGTCTTTCTCCTGGCTCAGTAGACCCCAGAAAACCTCATATCTGCATATTTCTGATTAACATCAAATGGTGTGCCTGGTATCTCCACAAAGAGCAGACTTGCAGAGATGCTGAATGCTCTGGGTATAACCTTGCACTCCTGTAAAATGAGCAGAATATAAATAGAAAACAGCAACAAGCAGTTGCAATGTAAAATAATCAGCAGAGGCAGTAATGGATTTAATGGCTGCCAATGCCTTGTACACCACGGCAAAAATGCCATATATCATATGGAAACCTTGCAAGGGGTTCCAAAGGGCTGACATTCACCTAAGGAGGCAAATCTTTGGGTTTTCTCTCTAGTGGAGAGATGTAGGCCCCTCCTCCAGAGGGAGATTAAGAGCATCCTCTTCCTATTTTCTTCTCAAGGAACCATGTAATTAGCGGTGTGGTTCAGGTAAAGACTCTTAAAATTTAAATTAAGTTCTTTCACATTGCTAAAAATACTCTTTTTCATTCTATCTATTTGTACTGCATCCGTTACAGTAGTTCCCAAAGGTTTCAGAGTGAAATATGGTGGATGCTCTATAAAGACATCAAAAAACCCCACAGTATCTCCTCACACTTGTCTTCTTTTTCTGTTCATTTGATGCCATGAGTAACTCCCACAATTACTGAAAGGTACAGGAGTTACATTTTGCACTCTGTGCATTAATTGGATTTGAAGGCACTTGAACACATATATATGTCAGAATGCCAGCTATCAGGCAAGCTGGGGAAACGCCAAACCTAAAAGAAAACTGTAAAAATGAGAGCATTGCAGCAGTTCTCAGCATGCTCAAAATTTATAATAGGATTTGAACCGGATTTGAAAGCATATGGACACTCTTAAAAGGAGCATCATAATTTTTTAACTCCTGAAAGGCAACCTGCACTCTTCAGAGTATCCTACCATTCTGCTGCTCTGGAAACCTGGTACCTACAATGTAAGGCAGATTTCTGTACCATGAAATACCAATATTAGACTTTTTTAACACTGCAAATTGCATTAGCATAACAAGGAGTCAATATATTCCTCAAAACAATGCAAAAGTATTCGCAAGTTAAAACTGTCCTGCTGCTGGGCTACAGCTATATGAAAATATTTCATTTTTCATACTACAAATATTTGCCTTCAATTTTAAAAAATGGCAGCCGTTGTTATCAACAGACAAACAACAAGTTAATCCTAAACAGCCATTTATTTCACTAGTAATAAGGTACAAACAGATTACCTTTTAAAAATGGATTAAAAAAATATAAAAAAACCCACTCCATTGATTTTGCTATATATAAGCTTTAATGTTTTATAAATGACTGCACAGGTGACAAATGAAAGACGCTACTCCAAAAAATAATCAAAGGTAGACCATAATCTCTCTGAAACAAACTCTAATATTCATATAAGTTCATAAATTTACAGACCAGTGATGAGATGCCACTACATTTTAAAGAATATTTCCTTATTCCTTTGTAGCCCTGAACAAGAGATTTGCTCTAACAGTAATATAATATCCTACAACTAAAGAAAAATTATGCAATTAAAAAAAGGAATTCATGTGATCCTTTTTTTTTTTTTTTCTAAACTAAAAGGAAAATATATTAACAGAAGCTCAGACTTTGGTATGACATTGAACAATTACATGGACAAGATGTTTCCTCTTCACATAGGGTTCATTCACTTGAAGTTTACTTATTCAGGAAAACACTTAAGCACATGCTTGACTTTAAACACATGCTTTGGGCCCAGTGAAGCAAATGGGATTTAATCACATTCCAAATAATGATGGATGTAAAGCCAAAAGATATTAACACAAATGGTTTTTGGATTCAGGCTTAGCATTTTTCAAGTCTTAAATATACACATACAGACATGTTCATACACATATACATACACCCACACACAGACACATACACAGAAAGATCTGTCTTCAAACTAAGCCAAAACATGCAAAACCAGAATTCAAAAGAGAATTTTCTAAGATAGCGGAGTTAAACTGAAAACAAAGATTTTTAAATACAGACTACTTCATCTTACTGGCTCCTTAAAATGCAAGTTTTTTACTCTAAAGTCTGAGCATCTCCTAGCTGGACTCTTCCTTCCATACTCTGATGCCCCAGGTTTTGATCTCACAGAGAAGAAATGGTTTGGCTCTAACAAAAATCCAGTCTCCATCGCTGATTTTGTCATGCTTTGATTCCAGGAACAAGAATCAATTCCTCTTCTAAAGAGATGAGTCTCCCGATAAGAGATTCATGTTGGCAAAAGCACAGACTTTACATCACAGATCACTTTATGGGCTTTTTTCAAATGAGATACAGAATTAAAAATAAGTAATCCAATCTTTATAATTAGATTACTATAATAATTAATTATTTACCCACTTCTTGGGTTAATCATTAGACATTATTTTGCAGATAAATCAAATGAAGATTTCTTCTTGTTTCATCTCCCAAATGGAGAAAAGAAGCATTTTCAGAAGGAATTGCAAAAATAGGGGTTGAGTAAAGCTTCATTGAAAATATGGTGCACATGAACATCCTTTTTTTTTGAGTACATTTAACAGGCAGCTAAGCTGTCTAAAAGCCTGATAATAACTGAAGTGTAAGACTTTCTCCCTAAAACACAGCACTTGGACAAATCTGCCCAGCAGTAAGACTACATGTTTGAGGAGGCTTTTCCTGTGGACTGAAGATAATGACCAGATTATCACTTGACGAAGATCTACAGATGTGTGGAGTGAGGTGGCCAAACAGCCAGAAAAGTCAGGGGAACAGCAAGAGAAATACCATCAGACTATCAGGTCATCTCCACTATTTGGAAATCAGAATGCAACACAAAATAAACCGCCATCTTTTCCATTCTTCTTGTGCTTGAGGAATCAGTTTGTTACATCTTCAGCCAATGAGCAAAGTGACATCTAAGAAATACTGCTTAATACTCCCTATAACAAGAAAGAAAAGTAGCATGCCAAAAAACCACAAGCAACAAAACCCCACAAAATAAATAAAACAAAGAAAAAAAAACCCCACACAACAAAAAAAACAACCAAAAAAATCCCCCCCCCCCCCCCACTTTCTAATTGCTTAAAAAACTCACAGCTGCATAGAAGAACCTGCTTTAACCAAATACTTAGAAAAATAACTGGAGAAAGTTCTGTGCCTTGATGTTCTGTAACACATTGGTCTAATGGTTTCCTGCACAACTAAATCAAGATATAAATCTCCACAGCCATAAGGAGCCCACTTCAGCCAAAGCATATCATGGGGGGGATGTGGAAGCTCCATGTAAGGGAACACCTACATTAAGCCTGCAGGGTCCTGGGGTGTGACTCAGCACATGTAAACTGACTGCATCCATGCCAGGACTATGCACAAGAGATTTTTCCTCTTACCTGTGGCAGAAGAACCCCATGTCCAAGAAACATGATGTTCAGGATTCTGTCTAAAACCCCTTTCTACACTGTTGTTTGCAAGAGAGAGCAGCACGGTGCCAGTTGTGTTCTAACAGCCTGAGAACGAAATGCATCAGAAGTAATGCAATAAAGTCTGTCTGATTTCCTTCCCATGTATCCACAGAATCAAAAGAAGAACTTGTCCCACTAATCTCCCTCTATCTGGAACACAGACGAAAAGCTGATCCTGGAATCTATACTAATTTCAGTAAGCTCTGCAACAGGATGACTTACATTTCCAACATCATACAAACTGAAGTGAATCATTCCTCTTATTTGCAAAGCTGCTAACTTCCAAGGGTGGGTTAGAAAAGATGTAAGGAAAACATAGCTGAAAGGCATCCAGAGCACATTCTACACCATACATGGAAAAGATACAAAGATGTCCAAGCTGGTAAATTCATGTATCACATAAACAACAATAATTTCCAAGCTTGGATTCAGAAGCTGTGAAATTGTCAGTGCTGGAAAACAGCTATGCTTCTCAAAGGACTGAGGTGAAGATTGTTCCTGGGGATATGAGAGGCTTTTCTGCTTGCTTTTAATACATTTGATAACTCCTAATACACAGGAGTTATAAAACTTAAAATTCTAATGGTTATGCTGTTAAGATCAGCATTTTAAATCCTTCTTTTGGCAGAAGGAAAGGGTTGGACTTGAGAAAGGCACAAGAATGAATATGAAAGACAACATCTCAGACATAAATTAAAAATCTGTCTACACTGTTCTATGAAAACCCATATCAACGACTAGAATTTTGGGATCCATAACAAAATGGTGTTGGAATTTTAGGTAATGTTTGGATGGCTGATTTTTTCATTTCTAATAGATATTGCATCTGATTTGCTGCTTGATTTGATATTTGCTTTGCTTTATTCTTTATGTTACCATAGCCTAAAAAACAGCAGGTTTTTAAAATCATTTTCTTGAATGTGTTCATATTATTCAATAACACTAGCCACGACCCCAACATTTAATTTTATTGATAAAATTTTTGTTATCTTAAGCACTTTTACAACAGCAGAATCTAAGTGTCTTTTTTCTTTCACAAAAACATTTGCTCTTAGACAACCCAGAAATTTACCTAAATCTTCCATTTTCCACTTGTATCTCAAGTATTACTTACATGGATCAGTGAAGAAGCTGGACACACAGCCCACAGCCAGCTTAGATACTCAGACTGACAAGCATTAAGACTCCAAGTGCCCAAAGGAAGGTTTCCACCTGGAGAAGCAGTTATCACTTGTCTCTTTCCCAGAGAGAAAAATGTATATACTCTTCCCAAGCATAGTATTTTACAACTTGTCCAACTAAAAACCATAATATTCTCCGTTATTCAGATTGCTTTTTTAACCCACGTTACCCTACGGAGTATGATTACTACACTGATTCAAAATATTTTATTGAAATATGTATAAATAGGCTTCAAAGAGTTTCAGTCTCTTTGAAATAAAGTGTTTCCATGAATCTTTTCAATATTCCCTGAATGAAAGCTTCTGGAATCTTTTTATTAATTCTCTAGGTTTTATTTTGATTCATGATCAACAGAGAGAAATTTTTAAGTTTGAATTTTTGGCCAGCTTAAAAATAGCTAAATATTTTTTCTTTTCATTAAATATTACCATCACAGCTTCATATCTTTAGAGTTTCCAAGAGGAAAGTACAAGGAACTGTATAAATACCATTTTACTTTTCACCATCATAAACTGCCCACCTACTGACAAAAACCTCAGCTTATCAAGATCCATTTTTTTTCCCTCAAAGCGTGTTTTTCAAGCTGTCTTGCATTTTGAGTTTGAATTTAACCTCAAAACCTGAAGGAAAGTATTTACAAGGGCTCATAAGCTATCCCTAACCAGCATCACTAATATTTTGCAGCGGTTTATGACATTTCATTTACCTTGTTTTCATTTCAGCTCCAGTACTCTCAGTGCACACTTCAGATATGAAGAGGCAATACATACCCAAGCACTGGCTGCATATTAAAAAAACCCAAACAACAACATCAAGATCTTTTATTTCTGATGACACCCATACAAAAGAAGATTTTCTTTGCTTTCCATGCAGATTTGTTGAGATCTGACACCAGTTATCCTTGACTGGTGACCTTGACCAAAATTTCACCAGTATTGCCTCCCCGCTCTCTCTCACCCAGCTTGGAAACAACAGACCGCAGGGGCCTTTTCAACTCTTTTAGCTGTATTTTTGTAACAGCAAAGAATATGGAATATTTGAGCTCTGTTAGGATGAAAAGTGGAACATATTGTGCATGCCTTGAAAATTGGATATCCAGTGTCTACTAGTTGAGCTGTTGTAAGGATAATCAGGGAACTTGCACCCAGAATCTCTTAATTACATGGATAATTCCTCTGTTTGTTAGGCACAGCAGATTACTGGGAGAGAGAGAAATAGAAAGTGCTCATACTGCTGGGAAAGAAAATAATTCAACAACAGCATTTTATTTAACTCAACGTCCCTAAAGTGTTTTAAATGAAGCCAGTCATTAAGGTCTTATAATTAAAGCCTTGCACAATTATAAAATAATTAGGGCCTGATCTTGTAACGTTTTCTCTCTGGAGAGCACACACATCAGATTCCCTTGGAATACTTGTACACTAAGCACAGTTTCTGCTAGGATGGATGTATCTGAACTAGCCTTAACCAAACTATCCTGAGTGGCGGGCAGCATTAACAGAGCAAAGCTCAGAAAAAACTGCCTTTTTAATTACTTTTAGGTCTATTCAGACACGTTTTTGTAGTCCACACTGCACTCTGTCACTGCAGCTACTGTACCAGCAGAAACAGGAACAGACCATTTCAAACTGCAGTGTAGTTCTATATCACCCTGATGAGTAAATGCTATAGTAATAATTCCAAGCCTCTAATTTTCCCAACTGCCTAAGGATGCCAGATACCAGCTCCCACACTATTAAAAAAACAAAAGTATTTTAATAAGAAGACTTATGTCCAACTAATCCTCAGGGCTTTACTTGCAAAAGCCAAGTCAGAATTAAGGAGTGTAATTGAATTACACTTGCCAGCAGCTTTTCTCAGCTACTGTGCTGGGTTTGGCTGGGGTGGAGTTAATTTTCCTCACACTAGTCAGTATAGGGATGTAATTTGGGTTTTTTGCTGGAAACAGTGTTGATAACACAGAGATGTTTTTGTTATTGCTGAAGAGGGCTTACACAGAGCCAAGGCCTTTTCTGCCTCACCCCACCCCAGCAGCGAGGGGGCTGGGGGTGCACAGGGAGCTGGGAGGGGACACAGCCAGGACAGCCAGCCCTGACTGACCCAAGGGATATCCCATAGCATGTGGAGTCATGCTCAGCATGTAAAACTGGGGGAAGAGGAAGGAAGGTGGGGGACATATGGAGTGATGGTGTTTGTCTTCCCAAGTCACTGTTACCCATGATGGGGCCCTGCTCTCCTGGCAGTGGCTGAACACCTGCCTGCCCATGGGGAGTGGTGACTTAATTTCTTGTTTTGCTTTGCTTGTGAGTGCAGCTCTTGCTTTACCTAATGACCTGTCTTTATCTCAGCCCATGAGCTTTCTCACTGTTACTCTTTAGATTGTCTCTCTCATCCTGTTGTAGGTGGGGAGTGAGGGAGCACCTGCGTGGTGCTCAGTTGCTGGCTGGGGCTAAACCCAGCAGGAGAACTTCTGAAGGGATGGTGGGCTCACGACAAGTTCACTCTGCACCAGGTACACCTTGAAGCATTTGTGGCTGTGCCTGAGGTCATGCTGGGGCACCTCAAAGTGTTTGGCCATGAATAAGCCCATGGCAGAGCAGGTACACCCCTGCAGGGACGGTAGCCGTGGGAAGGCCTTGCCGACATGGGTATCTGTGAGACTGCGGCTTGTAGATAAGGCTCTACTTGGAGCAGGTACAACCCTAAGGTGCTGCAGTCTGTGGATAAGTCCAAGCCCAAGCAGGGGCAAGAGGAAGAGCTCACTGAAATACTAAACCCTATCTGGTCCAAACGGACCAGGATGGAGATTGTTGTGGAAATACCTTTTAATTCTGATACACATGATTTCCGAATTCCCATAGCGGGAGCTCCTTGTTTCTAGTCAGAGTAGGAGCAAGAGGAAGTGTTCACTGCAATGTAAAACCCTATAACCTAGCCCAAAAGGACCAGGGGTGGAGATTGTAATGGATTTATGTTTAAACCGCTGTAAACCAGGATTTGAGTTGCATGTTATAGGATTTACTACAGCAGGAACCACTCCGGAGTGGAGAAACACAGCGGAGGACAAGTGATACAAGAAACAGTGCAGGTGCAGCAGTGACATGACCTGAGGTGGCTTTTGTGCCCAATAATTTCACTCAACTCACCATCTCTCCTGTCCTGAGTGACCACTATACTCAATTTTACACCTCTGATTCTCTCACTTGCTCTGTTGGAGGGAGGGAGCAAGTGGCTGCATGGCTGGGGTTAAACCAGAACAGCTACAGTAAATGTCAAGACAGAAAAGTAAAATTTCTTTACCTCCATTTCTCATGGATTCTAACAGACTTTGTTTGAAAAAAATGAATTAAAAAAAAAATCAATGTCTATCTACATCTAGCTGGATGTCAGGTATCATTTTAAAAGCTTCACTGGGCATTCAAAGTATAATCATACTTCAAATGATGTCCTTATTTTACACCACAGGAATGGCTGCAAGAAAATGTAGTAATAGCCTTAGAAATAAAACTCATGATCCCCTGAAATGCATTGGGAATTATCATTCATGCCTATAGGTTTCACACAACGGTGTTAGACTGCAGTTTTATAAGTGAAAACTAAAATATTAGAAAATACAGGTTAGCCTCTCAAAATCCTTTCAGAAGTTATGAAAGATGCCTTACGTAATGTTAGTAACAAGGTTTTGAAGATGCGTGATACTGCAAAGAGCTAACTACTGTACTGAACCAGCCTATGTGTAATACACACACACACACCCCTCCCAGGAAGGGACTACCTAACCAAAGATTCAGGCAACTCAAAATATATGCCAAACAAAACTACTTTTCGCTGCCTAAAGTTTTCCCCAAGATGAGAATAATATTTTCCATAACTGTGGAAATGACTGAATTAAGTTTGGTAATAAAATAGTCATAGCTACTTTTTATGTATGATTCAACATCTCATTTCTCTACTGAAAAATATGGGTTGCATTAATTACATAAAAGGAAAGCTCATATTTATTATTCAATGAAATGATTAACAGTCAAAAAACCACAATATTTTAAAACACAAGGGAATATTTAATCCAATGTTTAAAGCATGAAATTTGCTTATTTTAACCTACTTTTCATCCTGAAAAATTATTTGTATTATTACAGTTTAATCTTACAGAATTTCAATTACATATAAAATATATTGAACACAAATTGTATTAAGTGTTGCTAATTATACAGGGGATATTTTGTAATTAAAATAGCTTAGATCTAATTTTCATGCAGTTCTGTGCATAGACCAGTTCAGCAACCCCCAATCAGTTCAGGAAGAAAATATTATTCATGTTCTTTTCCCAGCAAGAAATATTGAGGCCACCCCTCGTGTGGGGTGCCCAGCATTCCACTGAGATTTCATTGAGATTCTAGATCTCTGCTTTGCTTTCTGACCTTTCTGGCCATAAACTTCTCTACTGACACTGGCTGCTCTGTTGTTCCACCAGAAAAAAGCTCTTAAAGGAGGTGAAAGCTGTGCAGAAAGGCAGCAGAGAGGCAGACTTTCAGTTAAATTTCAGTTAATACAAATTAACATAGCAAAAGGCCTGAAATTATGAAAACTCAGTGCCTGAATTTGACCTAGTGGATCAAGAGAAAACAGCAATGAGATTAAATACTCTTGGTGGACTTAATTGCTGAGAAAAAGCGCTGAGCTTTCATGCCCACCTCATCTTGCCATTTTATATGTGTATCATTTGATTTCTATAGGCGATATATAGATGTCCACAGTGAAGCCTACAGGTAACGCCTGCTTGAATTGATGCCTTAGGTTTTAACTTTCATATTTTTCAAATCCTGAACTGCCTAGTGTGTAACTCTGAAGTTTCTCGTAGCCTGTTCACTTCTGCTCTCTCGTGCTAGGTAGACATAACAAAGCCTCTCCAGGCCTGCTCTCCAAGGACACCCAGATCATCCTAGGCCCAAAAGTATAAACCAAAGAGCCTCAGAGGGGGGCAAGCTTGGTGAAACTACATCATTAACTGAAGCTTTAATTGGAGAATTAATCCTGATATACAAATGAACCAAACTTATAAAAGTGTGAAGAACTCATGACCAGTCGTCCATCTTGGGGTCCATTTTGAGAGTAGCCTCTGGCTCCCCGGGGTGTACCTTTGAAGGCCTGTCAAATAAATATCTACTTTTATTCCCCTATTCTTGTCTAGTCTCTGTTTT
>VZRS01012375.1:0-122900 GCA_013398055.1 Ifrita kowaldi
CGGCAGCGCCCCCTGCCGGCCGCCGCGCCGCTCCCGTCCGCCCGCGGCCCCTCCGCCAGTACCGGATCCCGGGCGGGCCCGGCCGCTCCCGAGCTCCCCGATCCCGTCAGAAAGCCGCTAGGAGCACTAAGGCCGCTTAATGTGTCTATTAATAAAAGCAATCAAGCTCTAAAGGGCTTTTTCTTCTTTTTTTTTTTTTCTTGAGAGGCGCAGCGTGCACGGAGAAAGCTCCACGCGTGTGTATTCACACACATCCACGCATACGCACTCCAAACTCTCTCGGAGTTGGCAGAGCGCTTGATTTGAGCTACCCACCGAGGGACCAGCACGGCTGAAATCTGTCCCTCCGGGGCAGCCACCGCAACAGCTGGATCCAAACACTGCATCCAGCCCTTGAACTTACTTCGGCACTTCGGTCAAAATCTTGGCTTGTGCCACGCCGTGTGCTGCGACTTCTCGTGCGTGGTGGGATATAGGCCAGAGGGCTTTGAAAAGGCGCCTGTCTTTCCTGCCCGCCTGTCCGGTTGACCTGCGGGCTGTGTCCCGAAGGAATAAGTCCTGTGGGGACTCCCGTGGGCTCGGAAACGCTGGCGTGTCAGCGGTGCGGTGTCGCACGCCGGTGAGTTACAGCCAGTTTCCAGCTGTTGGGTGCTGAATTCACGGCAGATACACGGGCTTTGCCCGCCACCGACTACCTGGGCAAGCCCTAAATTGTGGGTTTCTGAGCGCCAGTGTCAACCACGGGGGCTCTTCCTTGGTGAAAGTTCGTCAGACTCATAAAAAAAGAAAGAAAGAAAGAAAGAAAGAAAGAAAGAAAGAAAGAAAGAAAGAAAGAAAGAAAGAAAGAAAGAAAGAAAGAAAGAAAGAAAGAAAGAAAGAAAGAAAGAAAGAAAAAAAAGAGCTAAAAGCAGAGGCAGAGTTGCAGGCCAGCCAGGGGCTGCAGGTGTCCGCGCTCCAGCCATCCCATGGGAAAACGCTGGTCTCACATGGGAATGAAAAGGTGTCCGAGCCTCCACTGATGTGGAGGTTGCGCGGGAAGAACATGCGGGAGATGCTCTTCCACCTGGTGCTTGTTTTTTCTTAGTGGAATACGATGCATGCCAAAACAGAAACTCAGCGTCCACGAAACAAACCCCCGCGCTGCACCTGGGCGGGACGTTCAGTGCCCTGAGCGGGGCAGGGGGGGACACGGGGGGACCCCGCGGGTGCGCAGGACTCGCTGCCCTGCGCGGTGCGGCGAGGAATTACCTTGAATCCCCGAGGCCGCTGTTCTCGTTCCGCATCCCATCTCAGAACACAGCTAAGGTTCCCCGTCTGTGCCGTGCTTTTCTTCTGCCGGCGCGGGGCTCCGTCCTGCCCGTGGGTCCCGCAGGTCCCACACCGCAGCCCCAGCGTCGGCCAGGAGCGGCCGAGGGGAGGCACAGACATTTCGCGGCGGGAGAGATCCCGCCCGAGGAGGGGGCTGTAGTTAAAAACTTTCCTAAACTTTCCTCCAGACCGCTGTCCGTACGGGGATGGGGAAGCGGGGAGAAGCAAACTAAATCATGTCTTCAAAAGCTTTGTTTCTGAGGGAAAACAGAAAATCCCATTATAATTTACCACGAGTTCTGTTCGGCACTTTTTGGTACTACTGAGATACTTTTCGTTTCTCGTTCAGACATCCAGTTTTGTGATTTATTCCATTTTAACTTGCTCATAGAGAGCCCGATCCCGCGCACCCGCCTAAATTTGCTTTGTATTTCACGAAGAGTTTTTCTGGGCAACGGGGAGAAGGTCGTCGCTGTTTTCCAGTGCCTCCTCACCTGGCTTGGGGCGAGCCTGGAAGGAAGTTAGCTCTACTGGAGCTCATCTCCCTCTCCTCCCTTTGCTCCATGATCGGGTCGGGGGTTTTTTTTTGGTGTGTTTTTAATATTTTTTTCTTTTTTTATTTTGCGTGGCTGCGTGTGTCAACTCTTGTCCATCCTTTGGGGAAATCTGAGTTTGCAAAAGAGCACAGGGTTTTTCAGAGTGATTCTCTCTGCATCCCCCCACAAGCACCTCCATCCACCCGAGTTATCTTTCTCCTGGTGACCTGCATGAGACACAAGGAGTTTGCAGCGAAAGAAACCGAACAACTCCCAAATAATTCTCCAAGCTTCTAAAATTTAGTGACCAAATATTAGCACATTGAAGTGTCATTGTGAACACTAATTAATGCGTATTTCATTTTTTTCATGCGTTTTTTCCCAAGGACCTCAAGTACATAATTGCTTGTAGCGGCATCCTGAAATAGGAATATAAGTATCCAGCTCTGAAACGCATAACCTCACTGAATTCCTTCATTTGCTAATTTGTTCCCACATATTCAAGTTCACAGGGATGTGCGCGCTGTGGAAGTCATACAGAGTGTAATAAAACAGAACTCCTAAAGCAAAATTAGCGGTTTCTCTGGATGTTCCAGGCCTCCGAAGCCTGGGGTTGCTCTTTTATTACATGCATAATGTACGTCAAACATAGACATGGGGGCTTTTGCTTAAACCGTGTGTGTGATTCCATCGGGTGGCCGCTCCGTTACCTTGCTTCCATCCAACAACTTTTTCCATAAATTAGTTGCGAACTGACAGTTCTTTTACAGACTAACTTTTTGTCTTTCTCTCTTCCCTGAAACGGAAACAAAACAGGGAAAAGGTTTTTTCTGAGTTTTAGAAAACTTCACCTCCGTGCCGTGCACAGATTAGGGAATACCTGTGCAGAGATGCTGCATTTCCCCGCGTCGCTTCGCTGGCCATTCCCCTGGGGTAATGCAGGTCGCTCTTCGCTTGTCCGGTTCTTTTCGCCGCAAGACCACCGGCAAAGGTCAGGCCGCTGCTGGGAGTCACCGCTCGGCGCCCGCCTGCGCGCACCCTGCTCCTCGGGCGAGCACGGCGCTGCGGGTGGACACCGACCGTGCTGCTCGGTCAAGCCCTTCACAGCCGCCGGATCTCTCCGCCAGCACCCAGACACAGCGGTCGGTGTCAGGGCCGGGGCGGAATAGCCGATGCCAGGAGAGGAGTGCGAGCAGCGAACGGGCCGGCGGCGGAGAGCTCCGGCAGCGCCTGCCCGGGCAGCGCTTGGCCCCGAGCCGGTGCTGGCCGGGCACGGAGCGGGGATGCGGCCGGAGGGAGCCCGGGGAGCTGCGGCGGCCCCGGGACACGGTTCCTCTCTCCCCTCTCCGGCCGTACCGGCGGCAGGACTAGCAGCCGGGAATCGAAAGTGACCCCCTCTCCCGACTCCTGCCAGGTCTACGCTGTTTGATGCTGCGATCCAACGAAAGTCTGAACTTGAGGGATAATTTTCTCCATATGGGCAAGAGAACGCACACACGGCGGTTGTCTCCACAAATCACCTACCTCCAATTGCTTTTCACTTTCCGCAAACAGTTACAGGGGGAATAAATAAAATAAAAATGAAAAGAAAGGGAAAAAATGTTATGGTAAAGAAAGTGATTTTTTGACCACAGGTCGGAAAATGCAACCGGTGCCTCACCGCGCTCCGCGCACCGGTAAGGGACGGGCGCACTGCTGCCGGCAGGCTCCGTCCGAGAGCCGCGGGTGTCCCGGAGAGGGAGTGCTCCCCATAGCCAAAGGCAACGGACGGTGAAGGCAGAGCAGGAGCCTAGACCTCCTTGTGGGAAGAAGTGCGTGCGGCTGCGAGGGGTCTGCTCCGCAGGCAGTGCCGATGCAGAGCCTCGCTGCTGAAAAATCTGCTCTGCAGCTTCCCTGCGCCCCAGCGCAGCGCAGCCCGCAGCTTTCCGCAGTTTTCCGCAGCTTCCCGCAATTTCCCGCACAGGCAGAGCGGGCAGCGGAGGCACCGTGGTGGGCAAGGGCAGGATGGTGAGGGAGGGGGCCGGCGGCAAGGAGAAAGGCAGCCTGGTCTCCGCTTCCCACCTCCCTGGGAGGTTAGCAGGAGCGGCTTGTCTCCCCTTTCGCTGTATTTCAGAAGGAGGGAGCGGGGAAGGAAGAGGATAAGCTTGCGGAGGGTTTGGGGAAGGTTGCAGCCGGGCCGCGGTTTGACATCGCAGAGAGGAGCCGGGCTCTGCAGGGAAGCAGTACCCCTCCGAGAGCAGCGGGGACCCTCGGAGTCAGCGTAATGCATTCTATATAGATATATATTTTTTTAGGTTTCAGTGAAACGAGCACATTTATTTGTAGCTTGCTCCTTCCAGCCCAACGAACAATCCCACACATCCACAGGCGAGGATGTTTACGGAGGTGACAGATGGTACCTCGCCCGTTTCCCCGCTTGTGTCACGACGGGACCGAATTGCTCCGCGAAGCGATCTTCCCAACTTAGGGCGCTCCCTCACAAACGAGCAAAGCCGATGTGTTTGTTTGTTTGTTTGATTGATTGATTGATTGATTGTTTGCAAGAGTTGCGCTGTTTTCCTGCTCGCGATTTGACCGTGGCAGAGAAACCCGCTCCCGGTGATCGCCGCCGTGACGTTTAGTCAAGGAAATACTACAGGTGTTACTGCGGTGTTCGGGAATTAATTCTCCTTCCTTTCCCCCTCCTCCTTCCCCGAGTTATTTCCGAGCCTACCCAGATAGCTGGGAAAGGGTCCCACATACCCCCGAGCTGTAAATTGAGCGCTGAAATACTTGATCTCACTGATCTTTGGAGAATTAAATCTGGCCTCATTTTACAGGAGGAAGCGAAGTCAATCTCGGAGGTTTTGCGAAGAAAGGCTGTTATTTCCTAGAGGATAGGCGTTTAAGTTGTTAAATATTAGTTTTTAATTACGTATTGTTCTCTTAAAAAATAATATTTATACTTAGGTCCATGAAGGTATTCAATTGAATTTTCAAGCCATCAGCTAACCATTCTTTACACGCCTGATGGAAAATAGCCCATTGTACCAGCGCCCGGCAATGTTTCTTCAGCACACGGCTCTTAAAGTGTTCCCCATTGTCCCCCGCGCCCCTCAGCGGGGCCGCCGGCCAGCACCTGGCCCAGGGCTTCACACGCCCCGCGGGCGCGGAGCGGGCGGCAGCGCTGACCTCGGGGGGATCTCTGTCACAAACCTGAGCTGGGGAGCACGGCGGGGAGCAGGACACGCTCTGGCACGGTCGGGCAAAGCCATAGAGCGAAGAAACTAAAGAGCAAAGGCTAGTGATAATGAATAAAAATTCGGGATTAAACCTATCCGCGACCCCCGCGGTGTCTTACGAGCTGTCCCCACCAGGTCCCCGAGGCCAAACGCATTTCCCGGCCCTCCGGGCACCCCGCGACAGGGACCTGGTGGCAGGGGGACTGTGGGCGCTCCAGCCCTTGCGGGGCGTCGTGTGCGGCCGAGCTGGAGCCCAGCCCGGCTGCGGAGCCGGGGATGCGTGGGCAAGGCGGGACTGACCGCACATCTGGACGGGGGTCCCTCGGAACAACCCCTTATACCCCGCAGCGCCTCCCCCTCCACTCCGCAGCATCCCCAGCTCTGTCCGGCGCACAGAAACACCACGGACACTTGTGCGTTTGCAAACACCTTCAACAGGAGGCTTTGCCCCCGCCATCAGAATAGACCATTTCACAAAATCGCGCGAATTGAGCTCCCTCCGGCCTCATCATCTCCCGGGCCCGGGCCCTGCCTCCTCTGCAGAGCCCCAGAGCCGCGCGAAGTGGCAAGCCGGGGTCTCCCACAGGTCCCGCCATACAGGTAAACACGCTTTAAAACAGCGGTGCAGGCACCACGCACTGGAGCAGCCTGGGTTGGAAGTCAAGTTTTTAGTTTGGAGGGGGTGAGGGACTTATTTCTGTGTGTAAATATTTCTGCTATCCATAAACTTGTGGAGTGGACTAAAACGAGCACACGCTGTTCAGCATCTGTTTAGCTGGATGCATCTCACAGACGAATATTGACTTTTCACCTCCCGATTCTAAATGAGAAATAAAAAGAGATTGGTGTCCTCTATTGTGTTTGCAATTGCCTGTCCCAGGATTAAAGAGACCTCCATTTCACTGTCTGTCTTTCATTTAACTGTTTGGAGACCAGAGATGGAAAATATTTGCCGAGAAGAAAAGAATAGCTGCATGGGATCATTTGCAATTCAGTGTGAAAATATTCTACCAAACCCATATCTATCCCAGTGCAGCTGAAAAAAAAAAATAGGGCATAGCCGTCAACAGCCCATTCCACTCTGCTGGACAGCACGGAAAGTTTTAGGCAACTAAATTCCTGATGGGAGACAGCAGCGAACAACACAATCATGTCTTTGACTAAACTACGTGGCAGCTTTAATTGCTAGAAGTGCTAGTAGTAGCTAAAATGTTACAGCTTTGGTAAACGGGAGAATTCCCATAGATGGTGAACGGTATATCCTAAATTGACAGACCCCAACAGAAGTCTTAGCTTCAGGTGGGACACTTGGATTTGCAGAGGAATGAGAACTTGGAAGGAAGACAGCATAAAGGCAGAGCCGTCCAACGTAGCACGCAGAGTGTGTGCTGGAGAGAAGCAAATCCAGAAACAACTGCTTTTCAAAATGACAAAGAAATGAGCATCATTTGTCTTTAAATACTATTTCATTATCGCTGCTACCATGGGCGGGACATCTCATATAAAAATGTGCTTCGCAAAGCGTGAGCGGAACTGGCCACCCTCGAATCGCCCCCAGAGCGTTGTTTTACTTCGTGTGGAGAGCTCTGCCCAGCGCCGGGAGCAAATCCCTTCTCCCTGAGCTGCCCGGCCCTCTCGTGCCCGTGCCTACCCAGCTCTGCGGGGAGCCGCAGCTGGACACTGCCCACTTGTGGCTGACCTCGCTTGGAGCAGAAGACGCGAAGAATCCCTGCAGGGAAGGAAATTCTTTGAAAACGCAGTGTTTGTCTTGTACAGAACTGGTTCTTTCTTGCTTTGGACACCCCAAAATGGGCAGGGAGGGAGAAACAAGGGAATTACTGGCAGCTGTGTATCCACTCTGCATTAGAGCTGCGTATGAACACCCAGGACACCTGAAGAACAGCAGCTCTCAGGAATCTCATCTCTGCACTGGTCACTGCAGTCGTGCAACAGTTCAGTGGAACTCTGATACTTTGGCATCTAAAAGCCTCCCTGGAGGAGGGTTTGGTTATGGATTACTCATTTGCTTTGCAATAACGTTTAGTGCACCCTGTCAAAGACTAAGGATCAGCTGTGCCAGGCTCTTCTTCAGTGCACAGATGACAACCCCTGGTACAGTAGTCTCAGTAAGAGGGCAAAGCAAGTGTCTGTGCCTCAAAAACATGCAGAAAAGAAAGTATCAACACTACAGTAAATAATAGGTAAGAAACGGTGAAGCTGAGGGCAAAAGGACACTCCTAACTCCAGTGTACTGATTATGGACTGTTTTCTGCTCTGGATTAAGCCAGTGGTAAAACGTCTCTTGGTACTCAGAGTGCAAGATTAAACCACACTGCACGATGATATAATGATTGTATTTAGCTCTCAGACAGTATTTCTCATATTTTTTTTTTCCTACAGCCTGAAACATGTGCACAGTCAAACAGCACTGTACATTATCCAGTACAGAGGCAGAACCACCAAGAAGGTCAAAAAGCAAATCACAGGAGGCGCTGTAGAAGCAGGATGTGCAGCCACAGTGAAGGTGTCCTGTGTGTGCAATTTAGGAATTACATTGCAACACTTACCCTCCGAGCTTCTGCATCACTGTGAAAAATGCTTTGTTAATACTTCCCATAGAAAATCTCCTTTCATACTTAGAACAATTAAACAGTTACCAAGTCATCAAAAAATGGCCATGTGAGCTCAGAGGAGGGAGCTTACTACTAAATTCCCTTTCTGACCATGAGGCTTTCTAACCTGTATCTACAGTCAAAATGAAGAAAGAAAACTGACACCTCAGAGGAAATCAGTCACATCAGATGATACACAGATGTATTTAGATCGGTATCTTGATTTTTCCAGCTTTTCCAACAGACACTGGTTCCTCATTTGTTATCCTTAGGCTGGAGAGTCTCACAGAAGGTGCGAGAAACTGCAGCTTCCTCCTTCACCTTAATCAAAACCTGCCAGTAGCCAGGGAAGCTCACTAAAATGAATGGAAAGATAAAGTGCTGGCAGGGACACATCCACTCCAACCTATCCTTCCTCGTCAGTTGTATCCGACTGACACTGCACCTAAACAAAGGGCGAGCTCCACCTTCAGTTCCAGGCACGATCCTTGCTGTCAGACGTCTTCTGGAGAAGATGCAGAGTGTCATTATTTCCAAGCAAACTATTCCCTTAAAGCTTTCTGTTGGGCAACTTTCTTGAGCCATACACATGTCCTGCAATTCAGACCAGAAACATTAGCAACCACCAAACACACACATACAACACACGTGGGCAGCCAGAACAGGATAAATAACTGGCCAGGCCTCTGCTGTGCAAATACTTTCAGATAGGTGAAGAAGTGCTACATTACCTTCAAAAAGTTCATTAAAAGCTTCCCTGGAGCTATGTTTTTTACCCACAGCAGTCAGTTTTCAGGTCACTCACCATGCAACCTGCCGGGGATCACTGGGCACCAGCTGTATTATTTGGCATTTCTGTTTGCATTACTGCTCTGCCAGGCAAGCAGACTCTGTGGCAAGAGACAGTAATGCAGAACAAAATCATGGTCCCTGCCCCAGAGCACTTCCAGTCTTTATCTAAGATGCGAAAAAAGGAAGTAAAAAAATAAAAAAGAAAAGAAAACAGCAGGTGGAGAAAGGGAAGTGGAAAGAAGGGATGAGACAGGGCTGATTAGTGTGATACTGAGCAGCCCCAACACAACAGCTGCTATCTGGCATCAACTTCTCCACATAAGTGATGGCTGGATGGGGCCTGCAGGGAATGTGCCAGCACATTTTACCACATGAGCCATACGTTCTGTGTCACAACTGCCAAAAGCGCTTTGGGGTTGTAAGGATGGTTTGTGGTTGTGGCTTGGCAAGACACACAAGGAGGCAAGAGTGTGTGTCTTTCAACTGTACTGATATGCCAAGAATAAAGGAAAAAATTACAGGGAGGCTCTCAAGCCTGGTCCCTGTGACACTATCATGAAAAGAAATGTTTGTTTATAACAAGAGAGCAAATTTGTGAATCACAAAACCTAACTGGCAGCTTCAAGGGATGTGTAAGAATCAGTTTGAATGTCTTCTTCCCTCCACAATGTATTCAAGCTGCAATTGCAGGCAAAGTCACCTTGTGCTGACTAGCAGCCCACACAGTGCTTGGCAAGCCTGATTTTGAAGGGAGGTTGGGAGAAGTTTTGGGACCTCCTGGTTCCTGCAAGGAACTGCCAGATGCTCACAGGAGGTTGTCTCACAGTGAGGGTTGAAGCTGGACTGCCCCAGTTTTTTGGTTTGGTTTTTTTTTTTTGCTTGCATGTATCTGGCACAATACACACCTCAGTTTGGAAACCTTGACCCATATTAGGTTACACTTCCAGTTAAAAACTCGTTCATGTCAGTTTGAAAACCACATACTTCAAAATATAATGTACTTTAACATTCTTTCGCTCCCCCTGCGCCCCATGGCCTCTAATTTAGTAGGGTTTTAAGAGCATCATGTGCTTGAACTCCGAGCTGCTCCCAGGCATCTAAAAAAGTAATTGGAGTATTTAGGCTTTAAATAGATTCTCTTTTCAATCTAAATGGTATCACACATCAGAGATGTCAGTACGAGTGGTTGAAGAGAGATTAGAAATGCTCCTAAACAGTCTGGTAATTAAATCATTTATACATCCACATATTTGTTTGAAGAAGCTCTGACTGCCCCAGGCCTCATCTCCTCTGTGCTCCTACTGTCTCAGAGTGTGGGGTTTGAAAACCCATCCTGCCTGAAGGCAGCGGGTGTCAGTCCTGCTGTCGGCTGTTCATTTGGGATTTCTCAGGGCTGTTCCCTAAAGGAATGCTACTTTCTCAACAGAAACTCACAAGTCTGACTCTAGACAGCAGCTGATGGAATTAGACACTAAAAAACCTTCAGGATTTATGCCTTCATCTTTTTATTCCTTTCATACAGTATGTAGTGCCCATCAGCCATTGCAAATAGGAATATAGTAAGTAATGGCTACATTCTGTTTCAAGTTCAGACCTGAGAGCTGTTGTTATAATTAAGCCATACTAGTTACTTATCTTTCCAGTTCCTTTTTTAAGCCCATAAGTTTCTATCTTCTCTGAAAAGAAACACAAACAGCAGCAGGAATGGTTCTGCCTCACACGGGGTAATGGCTGGAACCGCTACACAAAGTGGCTGAGGATGCACTTGCCTCTGCCCCTCGAGTGTCCCCTGCCTCTAGACAGGTTATCACTGCAAGGAGGTTGCAGAAATTCTAGAACCACCTATTGATCTTCCTAAAGTAGGTGTCATTGGTTATGAGCAGCCCAAATGACCTCTTTAATGTTCTTATCGATCAGCTTTGTTTTCTTTCTTTAATTCGCTTACAGGGGAGCTGATGTGTGTATGTGCTCACCTTCTGTTAGTGTAACTAACTTTGGAGAGCTGTGTGCTGGGACAATCCTGACACACAAACAGAGATAGGCCCCTTCCCTACTCTTTTCTTTCCAAAATATATCAAAAATATGAAGAGACGATGCAAAAGTTTTCACATATTACCATTGCACTCAGTCACGTGCAAGTGGTGACAGCAGCTCTTTTGCTAACTGCACCCTTCTCATTAGAGTAATTGCTAAAATAACTCAGAACTACACAGTCTCAAACACACGTGCCCAACTACAACAAAGGATAATGAGATTTTATGGTCACCAGTAGTGAATCAAACCATATCAGCTAAACCTTAGAAAACATTTTATCTTAAAAACATGACAGGATTCCTCTACTTTGTCACTATGCCCATCCAGTACCCCTTCTGAACATGCCAGAATGAGATGCGAAACCTAAACAATGACATCTCCTGGGTGGATTTTACATTCTGCAAGATCAGTTTCTTTGTGCTTGGGAAGGAGTGACTCACAGCAGCCCAGTGACTCATGTATATGCAATATATACAGTGACTCCAGCAGGTTTCCCAAGGGCACTTGTTCCACACCCTCTTCCACAAGGCACGGAGCAGCCACGTGCTCCTGACCAGATTTCAGGTATTTCACATAAAACACAGAGGCTCACGGTTAGCATGTCTCAGCCACCTGGGCTTGAGGCATGCACATCATCAAGGGAGAAAATCCCTGCACTTTAAGTGCCATTTTAGAATCATGTTAATGTTTTTTTTCTATTCCCCTCCCTTGCCCTGAGTTTATAGCACCAAAGTAGTCGTGCCCATGGATCCCAAGACCCAAGTAACAGGATATGTCAAACCATCTGTCTTTCAAGTGCCTGCAGCCTCTACATTTGCTGCTTTATTTTGTCTTTCTGAAAATGCTCTTCAATTAGTTGAATTACTTTCAATTATAAATCTAAGGTGGAAAAATGAAATATTAGGGAGATCTGGCTCTCCATCCTTTAAGTAATATCCATATGCACATTCCTTCCTCTTTCCAATCCCTGTTTGTTCATGATTCTGCTGGATTTTAAGCAAAGGACCTTGCATGTGGTAGCAGCACTCCACTGGTCACAATTCAAGGCAGCTGCAGATTTCCAAATTAAATACAATGTGGAAGTCCTTGAAACAAACAGAGACGCTTGGACTTGTAACTACAGAAGTGTTTGAGATTCCTTAAATATACACAACAGCTCATTCTTTGTGCTTCCGAAGCTCGCTGGAGGAAGCAGGGCTTGTCATTTAGTAGAGTAATTATAATGATTCATTATTATGATTATTAATTATAATCACATAATCACAGTAATGATTAATAATTATAGTCATTACTATTTATATTAGAAGAGATCCTAGAGGCCCGAGTCAGAATAGTGGGCTCCATTGTGCTTCTTAAGGTAAGGACAGATGATTAGGGGCATCCTAAGGACGTGGGGACGGTGGTGAAGGACCCAGATCCTCCAGATCTGAGGGCTGTCTCTGCTTAGTGCAGTGTGCACAACGTGGTGGGGCAGCACAGGGGGTGTGAATGGAGATGTGCCATCCTCTCAGCCATGGGGTGTCAAAAGGCAGGGGATACCTTGGGGCATGGCAGTGGGACAGTGACAGGGGACACGTGAAGTGACAGTCGCAGTTTGGAGAAGGGACCTGCAGCGGTGGTCTTTGCAAAACCACTGTGTGCTTCTATGCACCCCCTGGTGCTCCACTTTGTGTCAGCCCCATGCTTGGGTGAGAGGGGCTGCTGGGACAAGCACTGCCTAGCTCCCGTGGTTTCCAAATCATCAGCTCACTCAGCTCACGTGGATGCACTTCTCTCGGTGCTTTCCAGCCCTGACTTGTGAGGGACTTGCCCCATTCTCCCCTCTCTTCTCCAGCATCCTCCTCTTGTCTACATAGAATCATGGAATGGTTTGGGTTGGAAGGACCTTAAAGTTCATCTCATTCCACCCCCTGTCATGGGCAGGGACACCTTCCACTATCCCAGGTTGCTCCAAGTCTTGTCTAACCTGGCCTGGAACATTTCCAGGAATGAGGCATCTACAGCTTCTCTGGGCAACCTGTGCCAGTGCCTCAACAACCTGACAGTAAATCATTTCTTCCTAACATTTAACCTAAACTTACTCTCTTTCAGTCTGAAGCCATTCTCCCTTGTCCTATCATTACATGCCCTTGCAAATAGTCCCTCTCCAATTCTCTTGTAGCTCCCCTTTTCAACTTTGGTTTAAACTTGGGGACTTTGAGATGTAAAAACGCCACCTACACTTGGATAAACAATTATATCATACATTACCAAGCAGGGGACAACACTATCTTGTCTGCCCAGCACTGCCTGCAATAATTGCTGAGCCATGACCCTCTGTAGCATATTTTGTTCACTCCTAGATCTTGCTCTCTGCAGCAGTTAAACACAGTGCTTGTTAATGAAATAGTCTAATACTGCATGCTCAGAAGCCTCCTGAAGTCAAGGTACTACCAAAATTAATGGGGCTGATTGTAAGTCCAAAGATAAGTGTGTATAAACCTTTGAAAGATAAAGCCCTTGGCCTTTTGTTCTGTCTGCACATAAATTGCTGCTTTCTTGCCACCTCCTTGTACGTGCTTGAAGATGGAAAAGAAGGGAGCTCTGCATCTAGTGCTGTGATTTCTCTGTTCTTCTCCAGGCTGCTCCTAAACTGAAATTTCTCTATTCCCATAGTCTGGTCTCAAATTTCTTGGTTAACCGGTAGAAGCTATTTGCATTGTTCTATTTAGGAACTACAGGACATATTCAACTACTGAGTTGTGAGCCAGACCAACTTAAAGAGCTTTAGAGATGTCTATACCACCTCCAGTGATAGAAGCAAGGAACAAAGTCCTTTTGTTTTGTTGCAAAATGTGTGAAACCCCTTAACTCCAAAACCCTGGGGAATACAAAAAATGGTGATGCCTTATACATCTCCCCCCATCTCCCCCAGAGAGGGGAATGCACAGGTGATAATACCATTATCAAATACTGAAAAGTCCATCTCTTCTTGCACAGGCAGATCTGCTGCATACTTCATTAGGAAAGTTGATGAAATTATATCTGTCATGTGCTCCATGACACAATGCATGGAAGAAGAGCAAACCACGAGCAGCCCTGAAAGTTTCTCTGTTCTTTCAGAAAGGCAAGAAAAGGGACCAGCTAATGCTCAGGTACGGATGTCCTCCTGTCTGCAAGACACCAATGCTGTTGCACAGCGTGATGCAACTTTCAGGGGATTGTTTTGATACTGCAAAGTTTTACATCCCTCGAGATTCTCAGTAAAAACTCCCACATAAAGAAAATCTGAGGCTAAACAACAAAGTTTGGAAATGACAGTTAAAGCCTTCTTGTGCTCCAGTCCCTGAATACATGATCACATATGTATGTCCAACAGGGAGCAGGGCAGAGCTGGATACTCCAAGTGAGTGAGTTATGGTGGAGCCTTGTCTGAGTCACTCCGAAGGTTGGATGGTATGCACTCCATGAGACATGTGGCTGCACAGCAAACAATGAGCACAAAAATAAAACCTGAACAGCTGCCTCATTTGCTAAGCATGTCCATCTTGTGCATTGAGCAAGCCTGGGTTCCTGTGTGGAGGAAAAACCCCATCTGATGGTATTAGCTATATATATGCACACTGCATGTGGATACATCAATATCGGATGCTTTATAAGGCTGGGATATGTCCTGGACTCCAGACAGATATAAGAAGAAAAGACATCTTAGAGAATATTGCATTTTTGGCAACATGTGCTGGCTCAAAGGAATTGTAAAGGAAGTAAATTAAATAGTACTAAGAATGTGTATATTTATAGCGCTTTTCATGCGAGGATCCCAAAACACCTCTCAAAAAATTAAGCTTCACAACATTGCTGTGATCTAAGTAACAAGCATCACTTTTCTCCTAATGTACGAAGTGAATCAGAAAAAGACAAAGTAATTTAATCAGACCATCAAGAGCAAGAAAATCTGAATTTTAGGCTCAGATTTTAACTCTTAGCCAAACTGTGTTCTGTGAAAACATACAGGGAAGCTATTGATTTTCATGCTTCCTTGCTCTTCTCCAACAATCCAGCACAGTGCTCAGGCATATGGTTAACTTAAGGCCATTGACTGTTGGCTTGTGTTTCTGAACAAAACCTTTTGGCATGATGTACACACAGTTTTGAGGAAAAAAAGTAGGTTTATAAGAGCATTGGTCATTTTACCAACTGTGCCTAGAATTTCCTGGACGTTATAAATGTTCAGCTGAATCCCCAGTGTCGGATTATATTAAAAGACTGTCCTCAGAAAGGAACATTCCAAATTTCCATGATCTCTGCCAGTTTCCAATGATTTGATGTTTATTTGAGCTATTGTACAAAGTTTTCTGTTGAGTCAGATCATTCAGGACTAGCTGCTGGGACCACAGAATGTCAGCAGAACATAATTCTTCTGTGGCTGATGGCAGCACGGTTTATTGGATAGGTAACGCTTCTTCAGGCAGAGGTACCACCAGGAAGTTTGGTGGGGTTTATTTCCTGTTAAAACAGAAATTAAGCATTCTGTTGCTCCTTTGTCTGCTTGTTGGGTCTCTTTAGGGGGTGGAGAAATATCTGTAGCATCTTTCTGGGGTGAAAGAGGGAGGGAGAAGTAATACCATTATTTTAAATAATGCCCCCACCATGCTGTTTTCGCATAATCCGTGCTGCCTTGAGTCTTTTGTTGGCTCTTTGTTTTTTTTTATCATTATGCTTCCCACATGTACACACACACCTGCTGAACCTCTGTCTTTTCAGTCTACTCCTAAGGGAATTCCCTCAGACTGCACAACGTACCAAGCTCTTCCCCTTCATAACAGGAGAAATACCTACCGAGATTATGACTTGCTTTTGTGGTATGAACTACAGTTGAATAAAACTTCCCCAGCTGCACAGTGAGACCAAGTCTTTGAGCCCACATGTACTTTCTGTGAAAACAGCTCACCCAGAAATGTAAAGCAAGAAATTTTTTTTTCCTTTTCTTTTTTTTTTTTTGTGACCGGTTCTCAAAAGTAGCTGTGCATGGAGCTCTAATTAGCTTTTACCTCTGTAGATGGGACATCTTGGCTTCAAGATAGAGCCTGTGTTGACTTAATTACTTAGATCTTAAGCTATGCAAGGCTCTCGGTGCTTGTGTAGTACCTGGCAGTGCTGGAACTGGACTGAAGTTCCTCAGCAAGACCTCAATGCAAACAATGAATGAAGCTACATAAGAGGACTTTGAGTAACTCATTCTAAACCACGAGATGTTTGGACTGCAAATAAAGAAAGATATGTGGGATACAATCTGCTGTTGAGCTTTAGCACAATTCCTGTTAACTCTGAGCTTGACACAGCCAGAACAATAGCAGGCTATAGATTTTGTTTCCGTCCCTGACATTTACTAAGCACTGCAAGACTAAAACATTTTGAAGGTTATATCCAATGTCTTGCAGAACGAATGACAAATGTCAACCCTTACACTCTTGCAAGATCTGAGTAGGAATAAGACAACTCTATAGACTGAGGCAAGTTTATTACTACAAATACCTTATTAAATCTAAATGGTAATGGCATTCCAATTAGCTCATTGTTAGGAATCTTTCATGTTTGACTTTCATTTAGACTGATTACGGGAATAATGCAGACCCTGTATAAGTAATTGGCACAAAATAAAAGCGTTTGAGCTGCAAAAACCCTCCTAGAGGCTGTGCTCTTTAAAAAAAAATAAATAAAAGCTTCCTATCTTTCCCAGCTCATGAGCTCTCTCTGTTCACCATAATAATGAGACAACCCATTGAGTCTCCTGTGGGCCTGGTGGTATCAGAGCTCCCTTTTTACCTACCCCTCTCTTCTCAGGAGCTGTAGGGGGGCTCCTTCTCTTTTACTCTCCACCATCCTATTCTCTGTTCCCTTCGTCACAAGCCTTGGCACTGTTTTATTGATCCTGCTCAACTGTGGATTCTTTCACACCCAGATCACAGGCTAGCCTCTGTCTCTCCCACACCCTCCTCCTCCTTCTCCCAACAGCCCTGCTGGTCTTTCCAGACGAGCAGCTGGGAACTTGCCTTTCTGTGTCCTGGCTCCCTGCTCCTCGGAGAGAAAAGTTGTTTCCTTTTGCAGCAGAGCCTCCTGGACAGAGCTGGACAGAGACTACTGGTGACTCCTCACAGCAGTTTTCTGCTTGCTTCCTTCAGAGGGCATGATATGAGAAAGGACTTTTTCAATACTTTGCTGCAGCCTGGGATGGAGATTTTCCCTTCCTCCCCTGGTAGAAGGAGGTCTGGAGAAAGAGCATCTGCTGTGGAGTCCCTCTTGCCATGAGGAGGGCCAGAGCAGAACCCTTGTAGAGCTCAGCCAGGCTGGTGAGTCCTGGCTTCCTCCCATAGGTAAAGTTCCAGCAGGGCAAGGGTGCACCAAGCCTGGAGAACCTGGCTTACACTTTTGTGCAGGCTGAGGAGGAAACATCCCATCCCAAGACACACTGGTTTCAGGGAAAGGCACCAAAAGCCACTGCCTGGAGCCCCAGATCATTAGGTTAAGAGCTGGAGCAGCATGAGATACTTGGTGAAGCATCCATCCCTGCCAGACCTCCCTTCCTCCTCTGACTAATCTGGTGCCAGCCCTAGTGCATTTCTGGGCACAGAAGCTACAGTAAAATAAGCCATGTAGGAAAGATTTCCTGCTCTTTGGTCTGGGCATGCACATCATCACACCCTGCTCTGCGCCAGAGCCAGCACATCCCCAAACCTTCTGCCCCATGCCACCCCACCGTGGGTGAGAAGGACACACAGCAGTGGGCTCTGGGGACCTGAGACATACTCCAGCCACTTCCCTACCGCTGGGATCAAGCTGGGAGCAGCGCTCTGGATTGCAGCTTCCTGGCAGTGTAGACACAGCATGTGTTATCCGTATGACGGCGCACCAGGAAAGGTCTCTGGTGTGGGAAAGGCCAGCAGTTCCTACTTAGGAACTATTTGGCTCTGGAGGGTGAGCTAGGAGTTACAAGTAAGCAGCAACAGCAGCAGGGTTTTGGGAAAAGCTGGGGCAGTAGACTGGAACAGCAGGCAGCTGTAGAATAGCAGGAAACTGACAGCTGAGACAAAACTGCTGAAAGCAGGGCCAAGGTCCGTCTGGCTGCTCTTAGAGACTGTGGTGCTCATGGCACACAGGTGCTGGACTCATTGGGCAGTGGAGCAGGGCCCAGAGAGGTTATCAAATCCCCATTCTTGGGGGTTCCCAAGACTGAGATGAGCAAACCCTGAGCAAGTTGGTCTGAATACAGTGTTGACCCCACTCTGAGCTGGAGCTCAGACTGCAGAGCTCCAGAGGTTCCTTTTGCCAGTAACTGCATGACTGAATATGGGTTGGGAACGCCTGTTTGGTTCTGTCCATTTGGTGAAAGCATCTTTCATTTCTGACAGTGCTGATAGAAGAATATCTTCCATTACTGGAACTGAGAAACCTGCCCGTGCTGGAGGGCACTGTCCCTGGGGTGCCAGTGGTGCTCACTGCACAACCAGCCTACAAAACCTTCCTTCACTCCTCTTGCCTGTTATGGACTGGCAGGTGACTCTCCTGATGAAATTAGGGAAGATTTACATGGATTTCCACAGGAGGGTCAGGATTTTCAAGTGTCTCTCGGCAGTGATGCTGACTGAACTCTTCACCTTGGATGGATCACTATCTGGTACAAAACCCAGCAGTGTTCTACGACATTTGATCTGCTGTAACTTAGTATCACTATCTTGTCAGGAATTAGTTACTTTTTTTTAAAAAGGCAGCAAATAATGAAGCAACTGGCTTCAAAAGTTGTGACAGGTGAAATGATGACAAGTAATGGGCACATGCCTGAATAAAGTGTAGGGTTAAGCATGTGCTTAATTACTTTGCTGGACTGATTACGGGTGCTTTCCTGAAATGAAAATGGAAATTTCTCCATAGCTGAAGCACATAAACAGACCTGTGCAAGAGATCCTGTATTGTGTGAATAAGAAATACTCCCATGCGTGGCTAAGTTTTAAATTAACTCTGATTTTTATGAGACTCTTTGAACCAGAAACCACTACAGAACTTTTAATACTAAGCTGGCAGTAATTTAGGCATTGCTGTATTGTCAGGCCTATTTATCCTGCCTTTGTAACTGGGCTATATTTACTTGTCACATTAAAATGAAACAACCAAGAGTTCACTTTGGTGTGTTTGAGCTGTTGCATGAGGTACGTCCGGATCAGAGCCTTGTTATCTGTCTGCAGCAATAAAGATGAAAAATCTGCTGACATCCCCAACAAGCTGTAAACCAGGTTGTTTAACAAGGTTTGTTTTGATGCTCAGAATCACTGTGTTGTCGCTGTTAATCAGGAACTTTCACTTCAGGTGAAACCTCGGACGTGCCTAAAGGGGTCTGCAACAATGGATCCGGAGCTGGTAACTGGTTTAATAGTGACAAAATTCTTCTGAATAACCCTACTTACACTTCTGTCTATAAGGTTAACCAGAAAGGAAATTACGCAGAGTAAATTTTCTCTGTTTAAAACCCATAAGCCTTACAAATTATATTTACATTTAATTAAAAAGTAGACACATTAGCCATTTTTTTCCTGCACTTTTTTTTACTTTCAGATTCTGCAGTGGTTCAGAATTTCTCTGCAAGATATCTAATGATAATCTTTTTATAAATAATAAGATAGTTAGGCAGGGTTGCCTTTAACCCCAAGTCTTGATTTGTAAGTTTAATCAGTTTCCAAACATATTATTAAGAATTGTGAACACACAAAAAAAAAAAAAAAAAGGAAAAAAAAGGAGAGAGAACAAAGAATTGAGGTGCATTAATAATGCTCAGGAGTGATACTGTTCCATCCACAGAGGTGGATGAATTCCCTGTGTAGCCCTTGAAATTTACCCTGCTTATCGGTTTCAGAATTCAATCACCTCCTTATCTCAGCTGTATATCCATACTGTACCCTATATCACAGAATATATGCTCTGTCAATGTCCTAAAATTTACAGCCAGAGTGATTAGTGTCTGGATTTTGACATGAGGCTACTCAGAAAGAGCCTAATTTGGGTTGTGATTTCTTTGTTTATTCCATGTCTTCTGCTAAGAAGCATATTTAATTTGAAAAAAAACCCAAACCTTTGGAGGTTTCTGAATATTAGATTCCCAAAGTTCACATGAATTTCAAGCACTGGTAAGGTATCAAGACAGCTCTGCCCTTTGCATACACCAGTTTGGACCCATGGTCTCTGAGAGAGCTCCAGGAAAGGACACATAAAACAAATCTCAAGGAGATCTTTTAGATTAAGAACAAAACCTTGTTCACAGGTGAAAGCAGCCCACCAGGTCACTGCTGTTCCTAAGCCCTGCGTTGCTAAATTAGCACCATCTGAGCCAAATTAGGCTTTTTCGGGATCAAAGTAATAAAGAGGAGAGGAGTGAATGTATTGCTCATAACAAGCGAGTTCAAATGAGAAAGATGAGATAATCAGGCCAGAGGGAGGTGAAAGAGGGAATTCTGATGTTTATAGTCATTTGGAAATCCAGTGGAGGGAGGATCCCTATGGCTGAAAAACATTTCCACACCTAGAATTTGTGGAGGATGAGGTTTTGGTGGTGACTACTTCTTTGATGTCTTTTCTTTTCCCCGCCTTTATCTAAGCTTCACTTGAGCCTCAACCAGCAGCTTGCTCCCAGGTGAGGTTAATTCCTAGATGCTGCGAGGAGCTATCAGCTGACTTCTTAAACCACTGTTTAATTAGCAGTGATATTACATTTTCGGAATGGAAGCATGTACACAAAGGGCTGGAGTTATAAATTACACTAACAGAGGATAATCTACAGAGAGACAACAAGAAGATGTATTAAAGCAGTGCCCAGACATGCCCATGCATTGTCCTTAAAGCTGCCCCAGTGATGAGTGTGTATGTGGGATATTTGACTAAAGGCTCACATAGCACAAAACAAAATAAAGCAAATAGAGGGAGGTAAAGAGGAAGGAAAAAATAAGACTTAATTCCCCAAGCCATTACATCACCTGCAAATTCAGACATCAGTAGCCTTACACTGAAGACGCAGCTGCACTGTGCAAAAATTAGACAGGAGGTTTCCCTGCGTGCAGCATGAAATAAAGAAATACACAACATGGTTATGTCACACAGCAGGAGCCTGTGCTGCTACCGTGTACATACTTCACAATACGTCGTTCCCAAATCAAAATAATTTACCACAAAGTCAAATTTAAATCTTTTTTTTTTTTCCTGTAGCTCCAGAGCCACTTTGGAAAAGCCTGATTAGCTGATCACTAGGAAATGCATTGTTTCCTCCTGCACCAATGGAACCCCTTTTCACATGTCATGTTTAGAGAAACACATCAAGTAATAATCCCTATCCCCCAACTTCCACTCGACAAAACCAGGACAGCTCAGAGTAAAAAGCCACTTAGAAAAACAGACCAAACCTGAACAGTTTATTTATGAAAACCAGAGCCGAATGGTTTGAGCAGCTGCAGACCTGCACTGCAGCTCCTCTGTGGCAAAAGAAAAGAAAGGGCATGATGGGATCATCAAATTTTTCTTTGCAGAAGTCACAGCTGGGCCAGAGATTTGTGAAAATTTGATTACTAACTGAACCAATGACATTTGGATAAGTTAGGATGGCTCTAGCTGTTAGTAAACTAGGCACAAATTAAACTACTATTAATGAGGAAAACCAACATATTTGATGAGCAGTATTTTAACAAAATGGGTCTTCAGCAATGAAATATCCTGACGAGTATTTCACAGGTTTTTGCCCTTTTCTCAGAAGAGCAAACGTTGCATTATTGTGTTTTGGAAACCACAGAATCACAGGATCATTTAGGTTGGAAAAGACCTTGGAGATCATCAAGTCCAACTCATGACTGAACACTGCATCAACAAGACCACGGCACTGAGTGCCACATCCAGGTTTTTCTTAAACACCTCCAGGGATGGAGACTCCACCACCACCCTGGGCAGCCCATTCCAATGTCTAATCTCCCTTTCTGTGAAGGAATTCTTTCTAATGTCCAACATAAACCTCTCCTGGCACAGCTTAAGACAGTGTCCTTTTGTCCTGTCACTGGTTGCCTGGGAGGAGAGGCCAACCCCCACCTGGCTCCAACCTCCTGTCAGGTTTCGCAAATGCCCTGAAAAAACTCACGCATTTTCCTCTCTTCTCATTTACAACTCGGAGGTCCATCCATGTTTTCCACAGCAAGTTATGAAAATAACACTGTCCTTATAAATCTTTCCATCTGGAAAAGGGGGGTTTGTCCAAAATGTTGGAAGAGCAGTGAGCAACCGGAATATCTTCAGGGATCCAGTCCAAGTGACTCACAAAGCGTTCAGCAGAGGAACAGGTGGCACATGCTAGGTGTGCAAGATGGACAATTTACCACGGGACTGGCTCAGGGCTGATGTTAGTGGTGACAAAAAATGCAATTGGGTGAGTCACAGATTGTAAGGAAGATCCAGATGCTCAGAGGTACTTTGCTGGACCCAGACCCTTGGAGCAGTACAGGAGTAAAATGCCCAATCTTTGCAGAGGGGTTAAGCAGTCCAAAGCAACTTAGCCTGTGTCAAAGAGCAAACAACATCTTTGTCCATGTACAAACCCTGCAGCAGTAAAGATTGGCTTTAAATTTACTTTTAGTAAAGTCAAGTCATTTGGCACCCCAGAGTTGAGGCAGACCCCTCTCAACAAGCCTGGCCCCACAGAATTTGCCATCACTCATAAAAATTAATGCATTATTTAATAATTATTTATTATCATTACTATTTAATGTTAGTCTGAATTACAGGCAGGGGAGTTGAGGTTGAGGGCAACCTGCAGGCCAATTAAATTTCAAGAGGAGCAAGCTTCCAGACTTCTAGAGCTATTTCTCTCTGCTTTGCACAGAGTGTTCCTGTCTGGCTGAGTGATACGTGGAGCTAGGGTGACAGCCTGTGGCAAAACAGAAGAATTTCAATATCTTAATCCTTTTGATTTCCACTTGCTTTTGATCTTTTCTCCACTTCCTGCTTGTTCAGTCCAGACAAAGGTGGTCACGTCATGGTTGCTACCATCACGTCTGGTTTGAAGGATGGGAAATTGCCATCCTCTTTCCCTCTTCTTTCTCCCTACTCTTCTTTGTTGCTGTTTTTGGGTGCTGAGTAAACTAAAAACCCACTGGACAAAGAGGTGCTACTCCTGGCTGCACAACCTGAAGGAAATAATCTCGTGTGGGTCTTTGCAAGGATCACACCAGGGGGATGGCTGGATGGTTGGCTCCTTTTGACTCCAAAAGAAAGAAGCAGTGGAGCAGCCTCAATCTCAGTTCTGCTTTTTTTTGTGTGTGTTTTTCTTCACATCCATCCCTTCATCAATGATATGGAACTTAGTTAAAGCCATCTCATGTTGAGATCTAGTTGCCAGGGCAAAAACATCAAAGTTAAGAGGAAGGCAGGATCTCCTGCACTCCTAATAACACTTTAGGCAATTTTCATTTACAAAATATTTTTTCTGAGTCAGGGTTTTCTTCTAGAATCATAGAATGGCCTTGGTTGGAAGTGACCTTAAAGATTACTGAGTTCCAACCCCCATCATGTGGACAGGGACATCTTTCACTAGATCCAGTTGCTCAGAGCTCCATCCAGCCTGACTTTGAACACTTCCAGGGATGAGGCAAACACTTCCAGGGACGGGGCAAATCTACTGCTGCTTCTCTCTCTTTAGCAGTAGAGTTAAAAAAAAAAAGTATATTCTCTTTATACTCTGCCCAAATTAATAAAATAAATTTTCTTTAAAGCGACACTAAATGAGTCACAGATGGTGTTGCCCTTTTACAGGTTGCAGAAATCACCCATTACAGTTCTTTTAATTTATCAGTGAGGGAAAATAAGACGGCCTCTTGCTCCCTTGGCAGTAATAATCAGAAACAGTCTATTTGGAGCTTAATTTATCCCAAATACCTATTGATAGTCACAATGAAGACTATGTGACCTCTTTGGGAGTCACCAGTGGATGGAAGGTGGATAGCTTTTATAGAACCACCTTTAATAAAAAAGAGTGTTATATTGCGTATGTTTGGTGGAGTATTTAAGCATATGGTTTCCATATCAGGAGTGAAGATGGCAAACACATGCTCCACCTTCCGAAAAACCTTTCTTGTGCTCATCACTCCTTGCAAAAAGAAAGCTGGGAGGGTTTATTTTGTTTTATTTTATTTTAATTTTACAACTCTGGTTATGTGGAAGAGCTGAAGTAATTTCACAAGGAATGTTAAGCTTGTATCTCGTTCGCTTGCTGTTTTCCTGTTCGTACGAAGAGAGGTGATGGAATCTGTCCATAGGCTTAGCCCGGTTAGTCCCCGGTCCCGGTGGGATCCCTCAGGAGAGGATCATGCCAAGAATCGACCCGAGCGGATCCCGGCTGGCGGCTCTGGGCTCCCCGAGGGCAGAACTCCGGGTGTAGATCCCCGTAACTTTGTCCTTCGCCTGTGCGAGCCTGGGGACAGCATCCCCGGCGCTCCCCGGCGGCGGCGGGGCTCGGTGCGGGCCGGGCAGGGCTCTGCCCGCGGGCAGGTCCCGGGGCTGCTCGGCCGCTCGGTGATAAATCTCGCGGTCCCCTCGCTTTTTCGTCACTCGCCTAATCCCGTGCCCCCCTTTCATGTGCGGTAATTGCGAGCAGCTGCTGCCTCGCCCCGGCCGCGGAGCGCGCAGAGACAGAACAATGGCAACAGCTGTTTCATTTCGCCCCGGGCCAGCGCTTCCTGCTCAGTCTGCATCTGCCCTTCTGGGTCCAATTTATGCTCCTGGGTTGCTGCTGGGTTTTTTTTTTTCCCTGTGACCCCGCTATCCGTTGAGGAGGGGTTTGGAGGAGCACACACTCCAGCCCAGTGGTGGCACCGGGACCCTCTGCCCACAGCCGGGGGCAAGGGGAGAGAGGGATGCCGTGCCTCTTCAAATGAAAGTAATAACAAATTTCACGGGGAAAAAAAAAAACCAAAAACCAAACACCCTGAAGTAATACAAACGAGCAGTAAGGCTGGACTGAGGTGCGAGGTGGGAGGCCCCCAGGGACATCCATTCCCTGTGGGAAGTGGGGTGGCCAAGGCGCAGCCGGGGCTGGCTGATCATAGAGTCGTAGAATCACAGAACGATTTGGTTGAAGGAACCCTAAAGATCACCTGGCTTCATCCCCCTGCCGTGAGCAGGGACACCTTCCACTATCCCAGGTTGCTCCAAGCCCCATCCAGCCTGGCCTGGAACACTTCCAGGGATGGGGTGTCAACAGCTTCCCTGCGTAACCTGCTGCTGTGTCTTAGCACCCTCACAGTAAAGAATTTCTTCCTAATATCTAATCTACATCTACCCTCCTTCAGCATCAAGCCATTCCCCCTTGTCCTATCACTGCATGCCCCTGTAAACAGTCCCTCTCCAGCTTTCCCAGAGCTGCTTTAGGTCAGCCAGGACCCATACAAGCTTTTCAGTCCCCAGAGAGCAGAGCCCACACTGGTGGTGGCCTTTGGGGTCCTTTTAAGCCCCTGCTCAGTCTCCTAATTCTTTGATTTCCTGGTCCCCAAACAACCTTTGCCTGGGCAAGGGGAGGCAAATGGTCTCAGCACTTCCAGGCAGAAAGAGAGGTGGTTTAGCCTGAAAGCCACAAGTGTTCAGGACCAGGACTGGGCCTTGTTAAACTGTGAGCTTCTTTAAAGGTCTGGAGCTGCTCAGGATGTTTCTTTTGAGTCAGATACATGCTCGGGATCTGCAGGATCAGCCTTTCCTACTTCACCCTTGAACATGAATCCTTCCTTCCCTCCCCTCCATTTTTTTCCCCCTGAGAAAGTGGCTGCATTCTTTCCTGAGTTAATTGTATCTTTCTGGGTTGGATAAGGCATATCTCATTAGAGGGGGAGAGAGATTTAATGTGAACTTCAAGCCGCCTTCTCCATGCTACAGAAAAGAAATCCCTAATCAGCACAGTATATATTTTGTATAATTGCTCTTTGACATTCCCTCTTTGCCTGCTAATTAAAGTGAAAGAAAACGGTGGTGAAATGTTCCAGTGCGTTTTTCCTAGGACAAGAAAAACTAAACCCTTCTTTTGTTTATAAATACAGAGTATTCCAAGGGCCCAGAGAATCAGTTGTTTTCACAGGCACGCTGCTGAAATATATTATTGTTTTCCTTTGGAGCCTGGCACCGAGCACGTCTGCAGTTAAGGATCAGCTCTGCAGGGGTGTGAATGGTCACAGCTTGGTGGAGGTCACCCAGTCACACCCAGGTGACAGCCTTGTGGCAGGTGATGCTGCATGTCTGCTGGGAAACATGGAAAGGGCTGTCTCCTCCTGGCAGCTTAGGTTTTAAGTTTTATACTTTTCTTCAAGGCATCGCTCCTGCACTGTACGACAGCCTCAGGTCAATGTAGTTTAGAGTAAAATACTCAGTTCTGTCTAGTGAAATATTCTCTTTTTCTTTCAAGAATGAAAATTATAGCAATAAAAAGTGAATGAAGTGTAAACAGTAGCATAGACCTGCAGCTACTGCTGATTATTCCTAGTGCTCTGGAGACTGTATCATGATGTTTTCCAGTATTGCTCTGTCAGAAAAGGGTTTTTCCCTCCTCTCTTCAGGTTTATGTATTTATTTGGTCTATTTTTCTATAAGCATGTTCTTGTCAGAGAAGAGGATACCAGGGCATTGCTACCCGTTCTCTGGATGGGATCTTCTGCATCACGAGGCTGAAAATTGGCATCTTTTTGAGATGTGTGAGAATTCCTCTAAAAGTCTTCCATCACACAAAAAAATAGAGCCAAATGTCCTGGTTTAGCTCAGGAAAATGAATTGTAATATGCATTTCATGTGGCCCTGACCTGAGCGCTCCCCAGGGTGTCAGTTCATGTGCACAGATTCCCAGCCCACACAGTCAGAGCTGGGCAGCACAAGGCTGTCCCTCTGCCCTGCTGATGGTGACACCCTGTCCCAGCTGGGCATGTCAGCCCCAGAGCCCAGCACTGAGCCACCAGGCCACGATTCCTCGTTCTATCACACCTTTGCTGTGATGACATCAGATTGCATCACAGCCCTCTGGAAAAGACCCAGAAGGGCATTCAAAGCTGCTGATCACACAGGGGAGCCAGGGTAACTAGTTGCTGACAGATTTATAGGTTTTAGTCCAATTAAAATGCTGTTTATTGCCTTTGGAAGGGGCCTGTTTGTTTCTAATTTTAGAAGTCAGTTTGGGAAGTGACTACCTTGGCACCAAGTTGTGAGTATGGGACCTGAAATTTTCCAATAGCACTTCTGCTGTTATTAACTAAAGAGTATTATTAATAAGTATTTGGCCTTGGACATCATTCTTACATGACAGGGCAGGAATTCAGAGGACCCAGAGAACAAGAAGAAAATTACTTTTGCTGTGAAACTGCTCACTCATCTTTGCTCCTCTCATCCTCTCATCACAAGTTACATCTGCTTTGACCAGGACTGGATTTGTGTCCCATTTTTCCAGACACAGCCTGTTGCTTTCCACCCTTCCTGCCACTCTTCTCATCTTTATAATCAGCATGGCAGCAGCCATCACCTCCAAATGTGATGTGCCAGGTCAGGAGCAGCCAGTGCTGGTTTGGGACATGCAGTTGGTGTTTGAACCTGTTGCTCTTGGCTGCCCTTGCAAATCTTCTCTTCTGATTGCTCAAATTTATCCATTTTATTTATTCATGTTAGAAAGGGGAAGAAGTTTCAAGATAAAAAAAAAAGTACATTGGTGTAAATGATCATGTCTATCTCTGGCCAGCAGTAATGGCAATTTTGGATAAATAAGAAGTGCAGAAATAACAAATCTTGTTTGAGAATGAAACTAGAGCTGGAATTGGTATGTATTAGTTCTGTTCACAAGTTGGTGCAGTTTTGATGTGTGATTGTGGGAAAGCCACTTGGACGTCAGCTTTCCTACTATCTAGAAAACCCGGAATGAGAAATTGTTATAAAACTCAGCTATTTATTTGTGAAGTACTTTCAGAGCCTCTGGTGAAAGGTACTGAATAGCTGCACGCTTCCCTGTGGTTTATTAAATACACATTGATCACAATTCACCCAAGGCAATGACATGTTTTCAACAGGAGGAGACCCAACCAAAACACAGGATCCTCACGTTTCCAGACCTTGGAGAGGTCCATATGCTGAACTCAGACCCGAAGCTGGCGTTGTTGCAGAAGGCAGAATGAAAACCACAAGTCTCCATGCAAGCCTTGAAGTCTCAAGGAGAAGACAGGGGCTTAACCCCATCTCCTGCCTGGTGGTTCTTAATCTCCTGTAGGAATGTGACATTCCAGAAAAGCTCTTCTTGGGGTGATAAAGAGTTCACTGCCAGAACCCAGTGAGATGCACCTTTCCATCTTCCCTGAATCATCTCTGATAATACTTTAGCTGGGTTCTGAAAGCAGAGAAAAAAGAAAAGATGAAAGAGAACTTGAATCAACACTATCTCCTGTGATAGCCAGGGCTCTAAAAATGCCTAAAGATCTCTTTGATAGCACACTGTTTGGGCCATATGCCACCCTTTTATTACTTATCCATGTATTGGAGAGGTCACTGATGTTCTGTTGAAAATACATTTTTCTTTTTGCCAGATCCAGGGGTATTTTTAGCAGAAAAAAAAAAAAGGCTGAAATTAATAATTTTTTCCTCAAATGATCCCTTCCTCCCCTGAGTAGAGAAGAGCAGATATTTTATGAGAAAATTTTGAGTTAACTAGAATATAAATACTTGCTGAAACATATTTCAAGTCAATTTTTTGCCTATGGCTATTCTTTTTGTCTAACATACAGTAACTCCTTAGGAACCTCTCTTCTGCAAACAGGATTGCTACTAAAAATACAGCAGTGTCAGAATGCCAGGAGGGGGAAATGTAAACTCACCATTTTCTTTTATCCTAGCCAGATCACTTCATTGGGCTAATAGCCAGGAAGGTTCAAATACGAATGGATCGTGCACAGACCACACCAGATGGAAAAGATCTGAGTTGGGTAAAAAGCTCTTTGTAGAAAGTTGTACTTTTGGGTGAAATAATTTCAGAAAGGTAGAGCATTAGGCAAAGGAGCACCTCCATCCTTTGGACACATTTTTGTGGTGTTTCAAAGGAACAGTTGTGAATTCTTGTTTGTGGTGTCATCGATGTATATTTCTTCTAGCTCTCTGAAAAACTTTCTTCTCCGATGAGGTTGTGTCTGTGCTATCAAGGGAAGTGCCTCAGCTGCACAGAGATGTCTGCCCCTGCCCTCCCTGCAGGCTAAGGGCTGATTTTAGACCAGGTCTGCAGGGACCTGGCACCACTGTCACATCTAGATGGGCAGGAGGAAGGAGGAGGCAGCAGTGACGAAGAAACAGGATGAATCTCTTACTTTCAAACATTTCCAATCTCCCTCTGATGAGTTATTGCTTTTACAGCCCTGGAAAAAAAAATGAGATGACCCATGACATCAGGTTTCTTTGGGATTTCAGTGCAAGGGCTCTGTAAACCTGGAGCTCTGTGGAAAAAATGTTCCTATGCATCAGCAACAATAACTCGTGGGCAAGGGAACAGATACACTACTTTAGACTCTTTGCTGTCCTGTTCTGTTTTGCTGTCACTGAGATGCCTCAGTGCCCTCTCGACAGCAGGAGAGATCAATACCAAGAGGCAAAGCAACAATGCCCCACTTTCCAGGGGCAAGGAAAGAACTGTTCCAGCATCAACAATTCACAGTCCAGCAGGAATATAGCTGTTAGGTCTGGTAGGCAGTGGAGTGTATTTTCAGAACAACTGATGCCCAATGGTGTTTTGGGAAGAATCCACTATCTGGGCATGGCATTAATGCAAAAAGCCTGTGTCATGATCACGGTGAAGCAGGATGAATTCTGTTCCCCAGACACACCCCTGACATGGGCTAAGGTCCCAAACTGAATCTCTTTGCAAGATCCAGTGGATAAAAGTGATCCCAGAGGCTGCTAACACACTGAGCCTCTGCAGTAAAGACCTTTTAAGTAAAATCCAGGCTCCTTTTCCTGCTTAAAAACAGTGTAACTGAAAATACAAAAGAGTTACAACTCATAGAAGTCACCTAAATCTGCAGATGATACTTCTGAGCCTTGCTGGGCATACTCTTAATATGACACAAATCCTGCTGACAGGTAAGTGTGGGCACAGAGCTGTCCCTGTCAAAACCAAATCTGGATTAGATACTGGTTCTTGTGTTAAATGCTTAGGAGCATTGCTTATCCAAATCTCTCCACAGCCCTCGGGAAGCAAAAAAAGCAAACCTGTTTCTGTGTCTCTTTTATCAAAGGGATTCCCTGGACAGACAGTCAGTGTTTGCCTTGGACCCCAGGGGCAGCTGGACATGTCCAGAGCAGCTCTGCACCCTTGTCATGCAGGCAGGAGTCTGGATGTGTGCACTGGGCTTCACAGCAAGGATGTTCAAAGGGCAGAGGCAGCGCTTGGGATGCCCAGATTTTATACAGGGTATGGCCAGGATCCAGTTTGCCCATGGCCAGGGCAGCTCCTGTGGGAGGCTGGGATTATTCAAGAGATGGGGGTGTCTCTCAGTGGGGTGATCAAGCAGTGGCCCTTGCATTGGAAATGAAGTTTACAAACTCCTGAGCTCCTATGTCAAATGACATCCCTGACTCAGCTGGGCTTTCCTGGCTGGCCAAGGCGTCTGTGCTTGTTTCAAACACCAAGTACCAAACAATGCTAATATGTAAAAAGGCTCAGCTCACACTCATGCTGTGCTGTCTAGTGAGCTGGAAATGTGGGAAGGTTTCCAAGTGAGGTAGAAACTGAAATCCTTCTATACATGGAAAAAATTCATTTTTTGAGGGCAAGACCAAGATCTGACCAAATGGGAGGGAGGTGTGCTGTCTTTAGCCGGATTTGGCAGAAATTAATGAAAGCTGGCTTAAAAGGCCCAAAATTACAATGCTATTCTGTCTTTTTCCTTTTTACCCAGATGCTGTCCACCTTCTCAAGTATGTTTCACTGCCCCCCCTTTCCTACATAAGAGAGAAATGTAGCTCCATGTACCACGGCCTGTTGGATGTCTCAGGCACTGCTGACTGAAATGAAAGCCTTATTACCTTTCTGCCTTTTTTTTCTCTGTTTGAATATTAAATGCCAGGGAGATTGGTAAAGATTTCAGAAAAACAAATTGACATTTGGCCTAATAAAACATTGTACACAGTTTTTCCTTTCTGCTTTGACTTGGCAGAAGAGTGCATGAAAGCTCAGAGAAGAAATATTCCATTTTTCCTGGAGGGAGGCAGGAATCCATTAACATACAGTGCTGGAGCACAATATCCTGATATGCCCTTAAAAACTGACACAAAAGTGTGAGATCTGTACATTAAAATTAAATTCAGAAATCACAAATGTTGTGGTGGTTGCAGCTCATCTAAGCAAGATTTATTGTTGTCAGCTCTCACAGTTATTTCATGTCATATAAAACAGTTGCCTTGAACGCTCCATCTGAGGGAATCATGCAATCAAGAGAAAGTCTTAGATTTTTGTTTATAAAGGAGGTTTTTTTGAGAAAAGTATCTTTCAAAATGGTAAAAATGCACCCTTCGGAGGGGAAATTAAGGCACAGCCACAAATGCAATGCTGTTAATATTAAGCTAACCACACGTATTTGTGGATTTCACTCTTTTCTCTTTGAAACATCTTGGTATTTGCAGTCCCAAAAAATTGCCTCTCAGCTTTTTGATTTGGGGCCATGTGGTGGATTAACAAATCCCCCCACCCCTCTGCACCCTGGTTTCTCCACCCCAAGAGCTGAGTTGGCCTCCAGGCCAGTTTTTAGCTCTTTCTCCCAGATGACAGCTCAGTGTTCCCTCAGGGCTTCTGGTGTGATGTCCCTGAGCTCACAGTGCCCTCTGCTCCATCGCTGGGTGATGCCACCCTTCTCCACCTACTAAGTAATGGGGATGAGCTAACAGGAAATTAACATTCCCTCGGTACCTTCCAAAAGAGGATGTCTGGATCTGCCTGCAAGCAGTCGTTCCCTGCTGTTAAAAAAGCTGGGCTTCTGCAGGAGGTGTAAACTGACATTTTATCAACCTAATAACTCAGAGGGTCAAAACCTCCCTTGATGGCTCTCAGCAAATTTCTATGGCAAACCGGGGGAAAGATAATAAAATCAATGTTACTCTTGAAATAACTGACAGAAGGCATTGTGGTTTTATTCACTAAAATCATCCACTTCTCAGCCTACTGGGCGCTGCCAGTTCACCATGAAGCAGATGGCTGCCATTTTGCAGGGCTTTGGCTCTGTGAGTTGACGAGACAGTTTTTTTACAGGCTTCAGACACAGCATTAGCCAGGGCAGAACCCTGGAAGATGATAAAAGGCTTGAAGTAAAAAAATGTTGATCATTTTAACCTGCATAACTGGAAATGGGCCAGTGCCATGGCTTTGGCAAGATCTGTGGCTCTTTAATTTGGGCCCAGGAGTGGAAATTACAGCAGCAGCAAGGAAGAAGCCCAATGGATGTAAAGGAACTGAGCTGTTCTTCCTGGAAAATAGAATTAAAAAGTAATGACTGAAAAAATGTAGGTCCCTCCTCTCAGTGCAGCAAATAAAGCCAAGGAGTGCAGGAGTGCAGTGAGAGATGGAGATTTGCTTCTATCAGTTCCCAGAGGACTGGGGAGAAGAGACCCTGAATGCAGTCCTTGAGAGAGGAATACAAGGCACCACTGATGGACTGCTCCAGCTGCATTCCAGGGCTGTGAAAGCAAATCCTGGTGTCTGCCCAGCTGAAGTGCCCAGTCAATAGAGGACACCACGCTGGAGCATCTGCCACGCTTCTTTGGTTTTACACTAAAAATAGGGCACAGACAGGAGTGTCAGAAGAAAAACTGCTTTTACTACTGTCTGCACTGAGCATGTAAACAGCTACTGGAACCCAGCAGAGGAAGGCTGTCAGCCTGGCAGAAGCTCGGTCAGATTTTCAGCTGATGTAAATCAGGAGGACTCCGTTATTAGCACTGAACTGGCTCACAACAGCTGAGGCTCTAGCTGAGCCACTGAAGTGGTAAATAGTGCTGACAGCAAGTTGTGGCTTCAACAACCTTAAATGAACTCCATTAAGTGCTCGTTTCTGAAGAGAATGTTGTTGAAACCTGGAAATCAGTCTTTCAAAGGTTTAACATATTTGTCTGTTGTAGAGGGCTTTATTTTGAAACCAGATGCACTGAGCAGTTCAGCATTGCTCCACATGGCAGGAGAGGCAGCATAGTAGGGATGGATCCTGCTCTCTCCTTCCTGCTGAAATTGGAAGTAGCCTCTGCAGAGTCAATGTCATCACATTAGTGTCAGAGGGACCAGAGGTAGGGCAAGTGTGAGTAATTCCTTCCAGTGAGATGGAGATGATGACAGCCTAAAACCTATCTGAATAATTGAAAAATGTTGATGTTGCATTCTTGGAAATAAAACTGGCACACGTTCTGCAGAGAACTCAAAGTAGCTGAAACAATTGATCATGACAGGGTTGAGTGAAGAAACGAAGCAGACTCTGTGGGTTTGAGCAACTCACAGGCAGTTTTAGTAAAAGACAGAGTGGGCAGGGGCAGAATCAGGCAGCAAAAATCTGGAGAGAGCAATTTAGGGTGAAGTTTGCCACATGAATCAGGCAGGGAAGAGCTCAGAAGGTGGGGCTGGCCATGCCAGGAGCGGGGATGGGGCTTCATGCAAGAGATCATCCAAAGGGACAAATGTTCCACCCAATTCACAGCACCAAAAGCAAGCACTGGCCTCAGGTTAGAGTTAGCAGAGGGATTTCTCTGCCTTCATTTCTCAGGTGCTTGGTAAAGGTGTGCCTGCATCACATTTTTAAAGGAGTCTACTTCACTGCAGCTGTGCTGAGGGAAGGGTGGTGCTGGTGCTCCTAACCCTGCCCGTGGGGTTCCCAGTGCTGCTCAGGGAGCAGCGCAGTTTTTGGGTTAGGCAGCCTCTGCCTGTGAAAGCAGGGTGGTGGGAACAGAGTGAACACCTCCACTTCCAGGAGAGGCTCAACCTCCTCCTCATAACCAGCAGCTCCAGCAGCCAGGGGAGGCTTTGTTGTTTAGGGGATGCAGTGGCAATGGTGGGGGATGATTTGACTCTGGATGATCCTGAAGGTCCCTTCCAGCATCGATGATTCCACGGTTCTACGAAAATATTTTTCACAAGCCAGGTATCAGAAGGTGAATTGGCTTCTAGTGCCCTGCTTGACTCTAGTGCTGGTTCATTCAAGTGCCACAGCCTTTAAGAGAGACATTGAAAAAGAAGCTGGCTGCCTGGAATCACAATAGAGCGGATGGACATGTTCCATCACTGCATTAATGTTCCTCACTAGCCCACATTCAATTCCTTGGCCAGATCCAGCAAAGGACAGAGGCATCTGCAACAAGAATTTCAATAGAATTCCAGATAATTACAATGGAATTACACAACGGCACAGAAAATATAATTTATTGGTTATTATAACTTGTATTTTTGTGGATTCCAAAAAAACTCAGCCGAGTGTAAATAATCCAAAAGCCATTGGAGTCCATCCCCCCTCCGAGGAAAAAAAAAAACAACCAAAACCCCAAAATCCCAAACCCCCAAAACCCCAAACAGCCACATACAAAGCTCTACTCAGTGTATTGTTGTTTATTCATTCAAGAGCCCTTTACAAGCCAGTGACACCCAGATGTGTCAGCAGCAAGTCATTCTTACCTCAGAGAGGTTTCACTGAAGAGTCAGGCTGGAGGAAACACAGACCATCAGCTAGAGGAAAGAACAGGTGACAGATGAGGTTTTGCTTAGACTGCAGTATCTGGGGGACGCCGGTTTTGGTCTCTTTCTGCCATTCCCAGCACAATTGTGGCCCTCGGCTCTTAGGCTTGACAGCAGTAGAAACTATAAACACCAGCAACACAATAAAGTCTAAGATATTTTAAGGTTGGTTGTCTGGAGGAAACCATTAGGCATCCATCATGTGGCAGTGTGAACACAAGCTCTGTAAGCCTCAGACTGGGAGGTTTTTTGCTGAGTTCTCAAAATTGTTTTCAACCGAAATGTGCAGTTAAAATGGCATGTCAGCTATCCCTGTGTAAATTGATGCTGTTTTTCAGACTACAGACATATTTATTGCTGGAGGATCCTAAATACATTTCATTTTTTATCCTGCTTTACGCTGTATAAGGACAGAGACATTTCTTTGATTATGAAAGCCTGGTTTGGTTTTGTTTGGTTCCCCCCTCCCCGATTTCTTGTTGACATGAATAGTCTTTGTCTTTTCTTTTCCCACATTGCTGGAGGATGGTAGCAAAACCATTAATGGATTTGGACCAGCAACACCATTTAAAGACGGTGAGAGGATAAAGTAAGTCTCATTCTTCACTACTGAAGCCTGATACTAATTCACCAGTTCATCCACGGCACCAACTTTGCTGTCAATCGATGCAGAGATTCCAGACACAAATAGGCCACTAAAGGGTAAAAAGTCTTTAACCTCATCAAATGAGAACAAAGCATAACTCATCTCATGCAGATTCCCATATCAGATCCCACTGATCTTTGACTGACTGTCATGTAACAAAGACCATCATGTGAGTATGCGTTGCACAGAAAAATATCTTTATCTCTCTGTCAGCAAGTACTACAGTTAAGTGATTTTTGATTCACTTTCAGTGAATAAGAAATCAGAAAGAAAGATCCTGGCAATCAAATAGAAAGTTGTAGGCATTTAGTGAGCCTCTAAATGTAGAAGTCCAGCATCCTGTTAAAACCATGAAAAAAATAATAAAAATATCAGTTACAAGCTGCGTGGGTAATCAATACTGAAATGTGATGCCTTTTAATCAGGGGATATTTTTAAAATCCTTGGGGAAAAAAAAAAAGAAAGGAAAAAGAAGAGTGTTTAATTGCAAGAGCAATATTTGGTGCTTGGGAAGTTGAAATCAATTTCCAAAATCCAGCTTTCTAAAAGAAAGTATGTCAGAGTTAGGCTGCTGTTAAGCAACAGAGTTCGTAGCACTTAGATTACCATTAAGATACAGGACCTGTTTATTTAAGTGAATTCATGTGGTTTAGTGTGCTTTCTATGCTCAAAGTGCAATCAGGAGAAGGAAGTACCCTATCCAGAGAATTCCCTTCAGACCTGTGGCACAGCACCTGCAAACAAAACCTGCCTGACCACAACCTCTCAACAAACCCAACAGCTGCCCTAAAGCTACTACAGTGCAGAGCCATTTCCCCAAATTTGAATGGCTCCAAAGAAGATAAAAACATCTGAGCAAACTGTTATTTTGCATAAAACTTTCCTTAGCCAACGTGTATTTTTGCCATACTAGAATACGTTTTGGAGGTTTTTTAAACCAGTTTTATACAACTCTGAATCTCCTTCCGCGGCTCCAGCGCATCCTGCACTGCACACAAGGTGCTGGGGTGATGGGTTGGGCTGGAGCTCTTGTTCTCTCTCTGCCTGTCTTGTTCTGCATGCCACAGGAGCAGCTGGCACCTGGGGGCTTGCAATTGCTGAATGGGCACCGTGGGGCAGCTGGGATGGACACAGGGGTGTTCTTGCCATTCAGTCAGCTCCTCAGGAGCAGTGCTTTGGCACCTGAGACACGCCTGCTTCTTGAGTGCTGCTTTTTCATTTATGTGACCCCACGCGACAGCTCCCTCTCATGAGATTTCCTCTAACTTGATTTGTTGAATCTGAACTCCAGCTGTCAGTTCCTTCGAGCACAGACAGCCAGTGCTCCTTCCCAAAGCCAGGGGAGGGAGAGCCATCGTGTGCAGCTGAGGGGAAGAGATGCAGGGCTGGGGCTGCGCTGTAGGAAAATCTTCAGCTAAACCATGATCTTCCATATACGATTGCCTACGCTTAGCCTATTCAAGGAAGTATTTGGGAAAATACCTAAGAGGATTTTTACTTTCAGATTAAGTGATTTCTAGATGATTTTACCCACAGCAAATCAGCAGGGGGTGAGTTTAGCTGCATTTTGCCTACTCCAGAGGAGAAGAGGCTCACTCTTCGGAAAATCATCCACTAAATTAATGAAGACATGAATCTACATTAGGCTGAACCTATTTAGCTTATTAAAGCCTCTCTCAGATCATTTCCCTCTGTGTGTGTCTCTACATCACAGGCTCTTCTGTTTGTAATTTCCAAAGTTAAAAAAAAAAAGAGAGATTTAATCTTTTTTAGGGGTTACCCTCAGCTTTTAGCAGTCAGAAGCAATATGTACAGTAGTCAGCTAAAAACTCCCATAGCAAGATTAAAGACCATGCTGTATGCAGTTATTACAATAATGACAACTCTTACCTTACTCATCAAGCATAATCTGAGGTGTGCACCACTGTTAGAAAGGAAGGAAGAACCTAAATGTGATGCCAATTTATGTTCTGCTGTGTTGGACTTATTACTGGAATCTTTGTTTTATAAAATTTTGGCTAGGATGATTCTTACTCTCCTGAGGGAAATAAAATCTTTTGTCAATGCCAGTTTCTTTGACTCCCATTGTTTTCACTGTCTTTGGGAACAGATACTTATTTTTTCTTTATTTTTTAATTCTCTTTTACATCCTCCTATCTAGTGAATAGTCTGATGCAAGAAATCAGCAAAGAAGGGAAACTGCACTGATGGAAAATAAAGAAGTTATAAAAAAATTACAGAGGCCATTTCAGGAGAAAGCAGAACAATATTCTGTAGAATGAAGATGCACATTCTTCTTTCACTCTGAAAGATACTCAGAATTTTTCTGCTGTTACTGGGCTGAGGTTCCCAACACTTCCTGCATAGTTTTTGTGCTGCTGAAGCAGGAGAAAAAGGAAAAAATCCAGGATGACAGAAATGACACACATTGTGGTCTGTGGTTCCGTCATGCAGCCTCTCACGCCTCTCTCCTCACAAAGAGGACACAGTGGACACATCTGTGGACAAACTTGCCTTCCAGCCCTAAGAAGACCCACAAGGAAAACAGAACCTCTCCCAGTCAGAATAAGAACTTCAGCATTGCAATTAACTCCAATTAACCACATACTCATGAAAGAGATTTTTTGAATTTACTGTGTCAGCAAATTAGGTACCTTCCAGAAATTTCTGGATGAAAAAATACAATATTCCTTTGCATTCATTCAGCACCTGGTGTTCGTGGGTTGAACAGAATTTTTAAAATGAGCTATCACAAATCCTCCCGCCCTACAAATTACAGTGGGTGGAGAGTGGCTTTTAGTCCAATGACTACTGGCAGCGGTGGGGATGCTCTAGCCCTGAAGAGTTGCCCATCTCACCCCAAAGAGGGATGGGCTGTCCTTGATCCTGCTGCTGGAGTAACTCCTGTGGGATTCTGTGGGGTCTTAGTGCAGAGCATGGACCCACAGCTGTGGAGGAAGGTCCTTGGCTGCTCTCTTCCACATATCTCATGTTTAGTGACCTTGCTTTGATAACTTTTTACTTGGTTTCACTCTGCTTTTTTTTTTTTTCCTTTTTTGCCAGCTACACTTCTGTCAAATCCCAGCTTCTACATGAAGTTTTGCACCAAACTGAGTGAAAGCACCAAGATAATCTATTTGTAATAAAATACTTTTCCCTCGCTTTAGTAAACTTAGTGCTTCCCTGTAAAAACAAACTCTTTAGTTATTCAGGTGTGATTAGTCACCACATTAAATCACCATATTACCTCCTCAGTGTAATAATACATTTATTTAAAATTGCATTTTAGAATAACTCTTCTCTTGCTGACATTTAATTTTGCACAGGAGTAACACTACCATAAAAGAACACAGGTGTAAAAATATTACATTTTTAGTAATTATGTACTGTCCATTACTACTAAAAACTAGTAAAACCATCAATATTTCTCAAAATTGCCTGGAATTACTATGTTTAAACATTTAAGAGGAACCATTTAAGAGCTATGCTGCAGCATAAATGTGTGCCAGCTACACTTGACCACTTGCTAAGGTATTTTTTAAAGTCAAATTAAACGTTTTGCACAGGTAACCAGCATATTTTAACACTTTAATGTTAACATTGCTAAGATACAGCTCAGTTCAGTGCAGGAGAGCATCAGGAAGAGGAGAGACGAAAACAAGTCACAGGTTTGGTGAATGCCATTTTGACAGGTTGGTGTCTTTGGCTTTCAGATGTTCTTTTGGCCTCCCAAATGAAGCTCAGGTTCTTCCAGCAGGAACAATTACCACTGCAGCACCTTTCAGTTCTTGTGGTTGGGGTATTATCTCCATTTTGATAACAATTCTAGCCTGGACTGAAAAATCTCTCCCAAGTACTGTTAGAACCAACATGGTTCCCCTGCCCTGACCAAAAGATAAAGTTTTTAATTTGGAGAAGCAGTCATATAGATGTTCCTCCAAATAAAAGGGCTTAAATTACTTTTTTCACAGCAAATTCTACTTCCAAATGCACATTCCCTTGTAGGGCCTGACCCAAACATGTCAAAGTCCTCTGGGTGACTCTTTTTAATTGAGCATGGGCCACGTGTGAGCTGGATGTTGAAAGCTAAACAAATCCTGAGGTTGCTGTTGTGAAGAGAGAAGCAACCATGCACCCTGACTCACCTATTGTAGGTTTCTGCTTCAGGGTGGCAGGAATCATCCCCTGGAGCTTCTCACAGTCTCACTTACTGGAGACTGTATTTCTCAATGAATGGAAAAATGCACCTAGTTGATAACCTGTTAGTTTCCTCATTGTTAAACCACACTGCCAAAGCTCATGGAGATTAATCCAAGTCTGTTTTGTCACTGACTTGGGTTAGACTCAGGATCCTTCAAGTTCCACTACAAAAAGCCTCCAATACATCAAATTAAGACAGAAGAACATTGTAATGTTCGAGAGATGGGAGAGCTGACCTCACCAGTAGGTCTGAACGGGCAGGTGTGAAGGTCACTGCGCTAATGTGTGCTGTGATGAGAGTCTTTCTCTGTTTGTTAATGTAAAACATCAGGGAGTCATGCCTTCATTCTAGCATAGACCAGATTAGACCATTTTTACAATAGAAGTTTTCATAGGCTAGAAAATATTACTTCCCCTTTCATCACTCTAAAGATTATTCCAGAGGGCAGGCTAAAATCCACACTAAACACCAGCTGACTTTGCATTTTGGCTTCCATGCAGGGGCCAATATTATCTTTTCTAGGCTAACAAGAGTCAGTCCATTCAGTTTTGATGCTGTGAGACTTAGACTATAGTCTGCTATTTGTTATTTGGGCCATTGCTGTTGCCTCAGAGCCTGAGCAGGGGACTGAGCCTGGGTTGTGCTGTGTCAGGCTAAGAGAGCTGAAAGAACAGCCTCTCTGACAAAGGGAGAGCAAGAGCTGGGGTTTTCTTCCAGACCCGACCTATAGCAAGGCTGCAACAGCAGCGCTGTGTCATAGGCCAGCCTCCTCCTTCAGGCAGAGATGTCTAAGGTGAGGCAGAAGATCTGGAGTGTTTTTCCTCCTTTCATTATGCTGGAGGTTCTCCAGAGCTATCACAGCTTCTCAACTCCATGTTCTCACACTTTCTTTCCCTCATGATTTTCTCTGCTGGCATTTCAGCACATCTAATCTCTTAGATTTCTCTTTGTCCTTATTTTTGTCCCTGATTTCTCTCAGAAACTTTCCACACGTTGTTATCTGCAGCTCCCATCTCTGCCTCATTGCTGTTCTTTCTCCCAAGCTGCAAGTGGTTTGCGTGGTGGTTTCTCCCGTCATGTTTTTATCAGGCATTCTTCAGTAACATTCCTGCATTTGCCATTTTTGCCCAAAGTTTCGTTTACCTTCTCTATCTGCTCTGGGTCCACATGTTTTGGGGCTGTTGGATTTCTCCTAATTGCATGGTTTGGGTATTTTTTTTTTAAGGGTTGGGGTTTTATCTTGCTAAGATATGTGTTTCTCTTTTCCCCCTGCATTGGCCTGTTCATTTAAAAAACTTTCTTTAATCAAATGAAAGGAATTAAAAATGAGGAGGGAAAGCCCAAGAATTTAAATTCCAGTCTTCTTTCTACCACAAGGAACCAAGAATTCTTTCTATTTAAGACAATCACAGATTTTATCATTGTGACTGGTTTCCATTAACTTTGTAAGTAGAAAGACATTTAGTAAAGTTGAAAGCTGTCTCTTACATGATGACAGACTTTGCCTGTTTTAATATTTTTACTGGTTAACTACCAAATCCCAAGTCTACCACTGTCTACAGCCAACATTTAGTGTTCACTACTCCTCTGGCAAGAAACATGACTTAGAAATATATCTTTCCTACTAACCTTTTGAAATGTATAGTGTTTTGCGTTAGAAAAACAACAGTCTCAACATGTGAAAGAAATTGCCACAGCAAGGCCCCCCGTCAGAGAAAGACACAGTGAAAGAAAGGATGAAAAGTGTTAGGCAGAGACTTTTCTTCAGCAAGCACAAGACACAAAAGTCTACTTTAAGAAATACTGATGCATACACCTCAGGCAGGATGAACTGGTGATACAGCTCGAGAAACTGGTTAAACCAACGATGGTGCCCTGCTGGGATGCAGTGATGCCAAGAGGGATTTTCTTTCTGGAAGTGAGGACCCAGTCTAGCCATGTTGAAACCCTTACCATTGCTGTCAGCGTGACAAAGGAAGTCCTGGAACCCGGTCTGTCACCTGTTCCCACACCTGGTGCCATGGAGGTGCCATGGACACTTGCAGCTGCTCTCACTCCTTGCTTTGCTTGGGAAAATGGGAGCAATGGGAGCTAAAAGAATTCTGAGCAGCTTTGAAGAGACATTCAAATATAGGCAATACACAGAGCAAACCACTCCGGAGTTTATGTCTGTGCATGGCATATTTGGCTCTGTATAAAGAAATACCCGTGGAGATACTGGAATTTATTTAGTATTTTTCAGTGTAAGCAGCATAGATTGGACTATTTCCAACTTCATGCTCAGGTCCAACCAATGGCAGGAAGGCACTGCCAGCCCATTTCTGCTGTGAGGGGTAAAAACACATCCCCCTGGGAGAGTTACATTGGTAAAAATGGCTGTTTGGGTCAGAGCCGATGTCCAAAGAGCTGCTTCCAGCACAGCTCACTCAGAGTGACCCTATGAAAACCAATTCCTATGGCTCCCCTGGTCCTGGATGGCTGCTGGGCAGGGAGCACAGGGAGGTGCAGTGATGGTCCCCTGACCTGCCCAGCGGTGATGACTTGAGATCCCTCTTCCTCCATCTGGTTTTCCCTCTCCACTGAGGAAAGCAGACAGGAAGCAAGGCATTTTCCTTTGCCTGTGAAAGGTGAAATTTGCTCTTTCTTGTTCTTTCGAGCTTTGTCTTCCATGCTGCAGAGTCTGTCTGGCCCCAGTGCTACACATGGCAAATGTCCCAGGAGCTCAGCAGAGCTGCCTTCACCTTCTGCAGCCAGGCTGCCTCATGGTTGCCAGGTGCTGCCTATTTTAGACTACAGGCCAGAGAAGTCAGATTTGGATAGAGGACTGAGAGGAGAGACAAGCTCCTCCTTTGATCCATATCCTTCCTGCTCAGCTTTTTCTTCTTATAATTTCTCAGGAAAGCTTTTCTGTTACAAAAAGTTTTTCTCTGATGTCCCTCTACACTGCTTCTACCCTCAGAATCTGAGCTTCTGAAAGGCTCCAATATTACAAAAAGTTGGGGAAAAAAAATCAAAGTAGGCCCATAAAGCATTGCAAAATCCCCTTCCAGAGGGTTCCAGGGCTCACCAGCAGGGATGGTGTGGAGTCACACATGGAGTCTCGTTCAAGCCAGGTTGGAGAGGACTCAGTCAACCCAAACATCATCTAATCCCACCTGCCCTCAGAACTGCAGTTTTGGCTTTTCGTCCTGAGTATTTGCTTCTCTTCAGATACAACTGTTGCTAATTTCATTCTTAGTTTATTATTGAAGGAATTCTTCCCTATTTAATTATTAGAAACTGAGAATCCATAATATACTCAAAGCTGTGAAAATGTAATCCTGGATAATTTTTTACTCTCTGAGAAAAGTCACTCGGACGGATCTATTCTTTCAATCAAGTACACCCATTTAGTTTATTTTTAACATTCCTTTCATTATGTTATGAACTTCTTAAGCATAATGAAATAATTGCTTGTCTCTTTGATTGATCTTTGTTTTGAAAGGGAACTTTAATAGTGTTATTTCTAGAGCAGGCTTACAATATAATGCAATTAAAGGAAAACATGACATTAAAACACATTAAAGCACATGTTCCAATAATTAGACCTACAATTCTCGTCAACCAGAGCCCTGTGTAGGGAGGAGTTACTGTAAAAATTTATGAGGGAATAATTCATATTATTCTGCCTAATAAAGCAAATATATTAATAATGACATTTTATGACATTGTCTAGCTGTAGCAATCAGTGAACAAGCTCCTTCTCCAGACTGCTCTGGAAAGCTGGAAACACGTTACAAGGAATCCCTGGCATTTTATTTTGTTAACATGCAAACATGTCAGTAGAAAGTGGTGCAGAGAACTGAGAACTCGAGTTTGCACAAATCTCTGCAATAGCAAAAGATGGGGGAATTCAAAACCTGATATCATTGGGAGTATCTGAGATGTGGTTGTGCATACATGCAAATTAGAAGGAAAAATAAAAGGGGAGAAGAAAGCAGAGATCCTGAACTTGGATGCTCATGCTGCCAGCTCGGAATACAGGTGTGCTGATGAGTGGCCTGTAATTGAGAGAGACAGTAATGGCAGATTATACTAGACTGAACAGGCAGGCATCTCCCACGAAGAGTTAAACAGAATTGGTCAGAAGAGCCTTTCACCCTGTTAGGACACTGACATAAAGGCAAGGCTGTAGTACTGGGGTCAAGGATTTTCTAAAATGTGCTTTCTTTTCCACTTTCTGTAACCTTGTTTCTCAGTAGGAAGGCTGAGAATCCAGATAACCAAAATACTCAGTTTTGGTGGGGTTTTTTTGGTCCAGTTGCATTCAATTTAAATATTTGGGGTTTGGCAGGAAAGGGTGGAACAGTGGAAATTTTTGACTTTTTTGAATCCTAAACCAAATAATCTTTTCTTCAAGATCAGTGAAATCACTTAAAGACTGCTTAGAGTTTGGTTGGATTTGTGCTGAACAAACAGCCTGGCGTCTGCCTCGGAGGAAAGGACAAGTGGGTCTGGAGCATCCTAGGGAGCTGCCTATGGATGCACGTAGCCCAATCCTCTGAAGAGTTTTCAGTGATGTTGTAGTGATTTTTTATAGCAAATGTGGATTCTCTAACGGTAATGACTCTTTTTAACATCCACTCACACGTGGCGCAAGCAGTGCAAACCCACATCAGCAGTTGAGCAATATCTGGCAGCGTGATTTGGCAACTTAGGAGGGAAAGGGAAGACTCTTGAGTGAACTAAGAAGGTTTAGGTCATGCTTTGCACTTGTCCAAACTGGAATCACAGGTTTGATCCTTCTGCTCTTGAGAGGCCGGACCACTGATCGAAGCTGACCGATGTTACTTCTGCGCTGTGGATGGGACCTCCTGGTCTTCTCTGAGAGCTGTCCTGGCTCTAGGTACATGTAAGAAGCAGTTCAAGCCTGGGACTATCCAGACTTCAGAGCTCATGCTGGGAAAGGACACTGTCCTTGTTTTTCAGGATGCCTGCAAGCCTGCGTTAGTAAATGCAGATGACGGCAATTATGCCTTTGGGAGAATCTTGGCACATTGGGAATGACTGTTTTTCTGATGGAGAACTGAGATAGCAGGAGAAACCTTTATCCTCTGGCTGAGCAAGAACATCTTGAATCTGTTTATATGTGTATGAAAAAAATTAATCAAACCTCCACAGGCGAGATTACTCAAGGATGATAAACACTCAGCTAGCTTAGGAATCCTGCACAAAAAGTATGGGTTAACCTGGTGAGTTGTTTAACTCAAGGTACACTCGAGGAGCAAGGCTGTGGGGCACATGTAGAGAAATACCACCAGCAGAGGTCCAGCATTTTCTGTGAGCAGAGCAGGTACTGGATTACTCGTTTCACCCACTTGGGTGTCTTTCACTCTCTGTTACTAACAAGGCCAACAAATATTACTCCCTCCCTGCTTTTATTTGATGTCCCAGAGGTCAGAACCTGATCTCTGCCAGGATGAGTAAGGATCCTGGCTCAGTGGCAGATAACCTCTGAGTTTCAGTTTAAGGAGGATTAAAAAGAAATCAAACACAGCAATCAAACACTGGTTACTCTGGGAGATGGGTAGGGGTGCAAGCGAGCCCAGCCTCACCTCTGCATGACTGAGACAGATGATGGTTGAACACAAAAGTGGTTTGGTTTAGCCTGCGAGGTCAAACCGAGCCCCCTGCTTGGTATGGTACCTCATCCCACCTTCCTTGAAGCCCAGGAACTGAGGAAAGCCCCAGGTGAGACAAGTAGCTGGTCAAACCTCAGGTTGCTTGAATCATTCTCTCTCACTCATCATTCCCTACACAGCAAGGTGCTGATGATAGTCACCTCCTGGGGGCTGGATTCAAATCCACTTCTCCAGAGAGATTTGAACCTGCCATCTCCCACACCCTGGCTGAGTGCCTTAAATATTTGGTAAAGTATCTGGATATCCTCTACAGAGCTGTAAACCTAGGCCAAAAATGGTTTCCAGCTGCAACTATATGACTGATCTGACCTGAGACTACTTGGGAAGGGCGGGGAGGGGGGCAAATATTTTATTCACAGATGAAAAATAATTGCCCTCCCCTATTAAGAAGACAGAAAGGAAGAAGCTCTAGTGCTACAGGAAATGAGCAATGAGGTCTTTTAGACAAGGTTAGGAAGCCACACTAATATACACCACCTTTTCCCAAGCTGCAGTTTGAAAAAATACAGAGTTCTTCTCCCTGTCTCCTTCTGTATACAGCCATGGACTTACTCATGTTTGGGGTTCCAGGGTATCTTAGAGTCACAGCATATTCTCATCATGTGCACTAATAATGATATACATTTTGTAGCTGTAACCCCCAAGAGTGCAGGTAGGTGTCTCAAATAAACAATGTCTTTCCAGAAAAAAACCCCAAACCAACAGCCCACATTCAAATTATAGAATCATAGAATTATTTAGGTTGGAAAAGACCCTTAAGATCATTGAATCCGACCCTAGGTTTTAAAAGGCATTTGAAGTCAGGCTTCTAGAATCCTATTTAGGCTTATAAATAAATAATCCAATTTTCACATGTGCTATGTTCAGCTTCTCTTAGATTACATGGTTACAGCTGGAAGGGCAAAATTTTTGAAAATCAGGATACCTAGGGGCTTGAATGCAGACTTGAAACAGAGATTTGCAAAGGGAGTTAGGTGCACAATTTCTAATGAGAAAAGGTTTAGTAGTTTCATAAGTAGAACTTTTAGGTATCCATTAGGAAAATCTCAGCTTTGCTGTAAATGCCTCCGGATTCTTGAGATTTCATTCATTTGGCAGCCAGGCACCAAATTCTGTCTGACCCAAAAAGAAATCAGCTGAGTTCTGTATAACTTATGTAGCTTTTCTTAGGAAAATAAATAAATCATTCAACTGGAAATACTCAAAAAGCTGGGCTTATGTCCAGATACACTATGCCTAGCTTAGTGGCAAAAAAGTTACGGCACACATCCTGCATTGTCAAGGACACTGAATGTTTTGGCTGCCCTAATAGAAAAACAATAATTCAATCATGTATTATAAAGGAATTTCCTGGAGAAGTTTGGCCCCACTCAATCATCCTATTATATTTACCCTTAATGTGGAAGAACAGCACATTAAATTCATTACATACATTAGGCCAGCTACGTTTATTTCCAGATGGGTTTCCATAAAGCGGTCAAAATGCCTAGAAAAAGGCATTTTGAAGATGCCTTTATGTGTAACTCGTATAGCATGATAATAACTCCACAGTCTTACACCACTGTATGCCCAGCAATTCCTTCTTGCAGTGCAAGGACACATTTAACACAACTAGCTGTAAGTATTTTATAAATCAATAATGACAGGCCCACAGGGCTGGGATCATTGTTTTATTTTGCTGGCAGGGGCCCACAAGACTGGGATATTATGCAAAGAGGAGAGAGGATGTGTGAGGAGATAGTTATGCTAATACACAGCATTTCCCCCCTCCCTCTTTCCTCCCTGGAGTAACTGTCTTAGCATTACACGTGGTGATTTGTCCTCAGCAGTTCCAAATTACCTACACCTGTTGGCTCTGGCACATTAAATAAATACCCCACTAAAGATTTCTCTATTCACCAAGAATGAGGAAAATGCAGTTCAAAGTGCTCTGCTGCAGCCCTACAACCCTCACCAAAGTGTTCTAGCTAGCTTTCAGATGAGAGGAGCTAGATCAGTATCAACACTTTTGAAAGCAGGGCTGAGGAGTGATCTTCATGCAGTTTTGGAGATTTTGCTTTCCCAGAGCTTTGCAGACTCAGTCCTGGCCAGGGTTTGGGATGGTGCTGCTGGAAAACAACCCTGTGCTCCCATCAGAGCCTTTAAGGGACGGTGTCTATGATGAGGAGACTCAAGGTCCCTAAACAAAAGTAAGGGAGGTGTGTCATCACTGGAGACAATGCTCCCTTTTCACACAACACTAGCTAGAATCCTTTTCTTTAAAGCTTCTCAAGGACCAGAACCTCCCAGTTTGTGAAGACTGGTCCTATATTTTGTGACTTTTCCCCAGCTATCAAACCACAACTCTCAGCATACTCTTGGTGTTGACAGGATACATTTTAACTTCTCAGGGTCCTCTAGCTGTTCCCTCCTCACATTCTCCTTCATCTCATAAATGTGCCATGTGTCCAACTTCTTCTCCCCGGATCAGAGACCTGGATGCTGCTGGTTAGCCAAAGGACCAGTGACCTCTTCCCACAGGGATCCCAGGCCAGAGGAAGAGCAGCACGTTGAGGGGCAGCTCTTGTCTCTCCATGAGAAAAGCAGAACTGCCTCTTCAGAGGGAAGATGAGCTTATTGTGGGAGTTGGGTGTTGCTGTTCTGGTGTACAGCACCTTCTTTGCTAATAACAATAGACACAATGTGCAGGGATGGGCTGGTGTACTATTTCAGTAAAAAATCACCCCTGAACTGAAACAGTATAAAACTGCTCTGAAAACACTCATTACTTTAGTAATAAAGGATACTTAACCAAAGAACTTTGTTTTTTGCTCTACACTTTTGCACATACAGAGTGCCCAAACCAGACCAGGACACTGCTGAGATTATGAAGCATCACAGAGCAGCTGGCCCCACTCAGCTGCACTGGGCTGGGTGCTATTTGGGGGCCACTTCTCTGCCAGGGTTACCAGATACGTGGAAGTTCCACAGCAGGGGTTTTGACCAATGCAGATATGGAGAGTTGTTAATTACACACAGCAAGCCACTGCAAACCATCATTTTGACTGTACTTGATGCTGGGAAAGGCTTTACTATTCTTGGATCTGCCACAAAAACATTTCAAGTTGTTGCAATGGCTCTCTCTGCAAAGAGGCTCCAGCATTTCAGCTGTGCCAGTGCAAACAGTTTCCTCCTCACCTTCACTCAAGTGTCTCCTAACGATACCCCTGGACCTTGTGTTACACTCCATTACACAGACGCTGCCACACATGTGAAATACATCTACATTTTCTGCACGTGTAAATATACATGCTTTGCATTCATGCATGTAATACAGGGATCACTTTCCTAAGTCCACAAGATCTGTAGCTTTACTGGTGCACAAGCATGTCCTCTGCATACTTAGAAACTATATCAACAAGATGCGTGTGCCAAGACTTTTCAGGAAGGAATCTGAACCGGGTGACCAGCCAGAAATTTCAATATGTGCCCATAAAGTACTGTTACATGCACTGGAGCTGTCTGTTGTGCTCCTCCCAGTGCCAGCAGCAGGGACAGGCAGGATGCTTTGTGGTGGCACCCCATCAGGCCTCCTGCACATCCAGAGTTTTTAAGGAATAACACCTGGGTGTCCCTCTGTACACTGCTGGTACAATTTGCCAATAATATAATTTTACATATGTTTGAACTGCTTCTGTGGTCTCAGAAAATGTTGAAAGCACACATATTTGTAAAAACTCTGGGTTGCCTGATGTGCTGGAAACTTGCTAGGTGCCTATAATGTTTCAAACTGGACCCTTTCCCTGTCCATTTCTTGCCAGGGTTTCCGTAGTCTCAAGGGGTAAAGTTCTCATCTGTCGGTTCCAAATTACTAAAACCATAAAGTTGAGAATATTACGATTATCAAAATCTCAGAAATGATAAATGGAGGGTCTATTTAGAATATTTTTCTATGTGATCTCCTGCTGTGCTGAATCCAGTGTCCCCACTCTTCAAGCTCTAAGTCCTTTGTTCTGCACTAATGGAAATGGTTTCATATAATTTCCCATGTCCCACTGGAACAGTTCATTGTGGTCATTACATTAATTAATCTTTTCTCTGAACTCGTAATGTCCCTAATTATAGATCTGTGTTTGTTGTCACACTCCATCTGTAAATCTGTAAGTTTGTAATTTTCTTCACCTTACTTGACAGTCAACACCTTCCTTCCTCAGTGTTTGTGATATCCAGAGCAAAACCAAGGAAATTGATATACAGGCCAACTGGACAGTCTTTCCATATATCAGTTAATTTCTATTGTTTATAAAAAATAGAGAAAACCTGATTTAAAAAGTGAAATAATTATTAAGCACACTGTTAAAGCTAAGTAGTAATTTGTTGCTCTTGCTACAGGGAAGCTTGGCACATTTTTCTTTCCTGTACATTTTCCAGCCTTATTTTTCTCCATCACTTAACATCCATTGCAGGAGAGCACAGCCTCTCTCTGAGCAAAGCTCTGCAGACAAACTGGGATCACAGGATGCATTCTGATTGCCCGTATGCTAGAGAAAATACAGCATGATGTCAATTACTTCAGGGGGGGAATGACTTTGGATTTATACCACTGTATCTGAGATCATAATTTTTCTCCTTGTGAGTAATTGGGGTCACGTGTCTTCCTTTTTAACTTTACCACTGCAATGCCTACGCCTCATGCTGGAGGGTGAGTAGCCTGAACCATCCCAGATGACTGAGTCATGAACATTTTTTCTAGATGAATACATGAGAGTTTATATGAGAGCAAGTAATTGCTCTTCATATGTGCCTGGGATATTATTTCATTAACCAAACTACTCCCTGTTCATGAAGAAGCCCTAAAGATCAAGCAGCTGCTAGTGCCAAATTAAGTTTTCCTTGGGGTTAGAGCACAAAGCCAAAACTTTTGGGTCCTTTTTCATTACCTTCCTCAATTTGTGACTTTAGACAAACTCCCTGGGATCTCTGTACATCAGTTACCCATCTATAAAGTGGAATGAAAGCTTAATTTACAAGGGAAAAGAGATGTGAAAGTTAAGCATAAGGGGCCAAATTCTGTCCTCTTACTCATACTGAAACAGTCCCAGGCTCTGTGTTCCTTGACTGTTTGGCTCCATGACATCACTGAGGAAAGCTGCACTTGGTGTAAGTTCATATGTTTACCCCAGCTCTCCAGGTAGGTAAAACACTCTGGAACTCTGAAATTCTCCAGTGAAAGCTGCCCTATAAATACAAAGTGTTCTTGTGACTCAGATTCACTCTTTGTTTGGGTACAGATTCAACATCTCACTTCCTTGGCTTATGAGACAGGTTGTTATTACAACACTCTTTCCTACCTCCTAACACCTACTTAAACAGAAATCACTTCTTACTGGTCTCATGTTCAGGGCATGTATAAAATCTATTTAAACTTTCCTTGTGACATGAAGAAAATCATTAAAATCAAACTCAACCCCTCTGTCCCTGAGGGATTGCTGTCTTGTTACACCAAACCACTACAGGTAAAGCCTTCAGCATGTCTAACTTTGCTTTTCTTAGGAAGGACCTCAGCTTCTGAGACTGAAGAGACTTCTCTGAAGAAATGAGCAGCATGGGAAAGCAAGGGCTTGGGGGAAAAGAGGAGTTTTTTTCCCAAAGGAGGAGTTTTAACATGGCTGAAGAAGGGAATTAAGAGTTCAGATCGAGGCTTCTGCACTACGTTAGGTAAGTGACACCCCTTAGCACAAAATCACTGCACGGAGGGTAAGCAGAATATTATCAGTTACATTTATATAATAAAATTTATGTATTCTTATATCCATTTCATACATGCATAAGTGGCTATATAACCTAAAAGGCACCAGAGGTCTCTGTTTTGCCAAGTTTTCTCCCCATGGTAGTAACTTTTCCTCCCTATATGTAATGTTTATGCTACAGTCATCCAGGTTAGTGATAAAAAACTGTTCTTTTCAAGATCCCACAGCTGTAATGGTGGCAGGTTGCTTTAGTACCAGGATGGGGTCAAGCAGAATGACCCTGAGCCCAGCAGACACTCGCCCAACACTCCCCCACACACACTGGACACTTCTTACCTTGCTTTTCACAAGCCCAAGAGTCCAAACCCAGCTGTGTTCCAGAGATCTATTAGTGCACGCACTAAAGAGCATATTTATGATACCACAAATATTTAAGTATGGTCTCTGCAAGTGGGAGGAGAAACTGCTCTCTCCAAGAGCTTTTGGCCACAGGATTTCGCTTTCTTGCCAGCCTCCATGTGTCCCCCTGAAGCGATGGGTTTGGTGGGGAGGCCTCAGATAATCATCTGACATCTTTCACAGTGCTCATAAAAAGAGCTAGTAAGAACTCCTTATATATTATCATATGTATTTGAGTTTCCACAGGACAAAGCAACACTTCCAGGAAAGGAGGGAGAAGCATGCAGCTGGTACTAAGGCATTCAGGGAGTCATCTGCCAGGCAGTGGGGAGTGGAAGGATCCTGCCAATGTGTCTCAGAAAGCTCTGGCCATCTTCTTCCCTCTTTGCTTTCTTGTCGAGGAAATTCAAGTTTTCTAGCCTAAAATATAGTGTGACTGTGAAATGAAGCTGATGAAAATGATCAGTGTCAGAGGAGATTCCCTTCTGAAGGGCTCTGAAGGGCTCAGAAGGCCCACTAGGCCAAACGGACTAATTTCTTAGGGAAGCCTGCTGCCTTCCTAGGGTCTGGGTTAAAGATCTGGAGAAAAAGCCTTCTGCCCTGGTATGGGCATTGGATTTCTATCCATTGCTGATTTTCCAGGTAGGAAGTGACAAATTTGCGACAAGAATTCCAAGAGCAATTAAGAGAGGCTTCAGGGCCTTGAGACAACTGGTTAAGGGATCAGGAGCACAAGCAGTGCTCTCCTCTATCTTTCCAGTTGCAGGGAATGATGGGGGAAGAAACAGGAAGAGCCAGCAGATCAATAGCTGGCTCCGAGCCTGGAGTTATCGGCAGAAATTTGGGGTTTTTCATCATGGGTTGGTTTACATGACACCGAGCTCGATGGCAACAGATGGGGTACACCTGTGTCAAAGCAGGAAAAGGATCTTTGCACAGGAATTAGCAGGGCTCATTGAGACGGCTTTAAACTAGATTTGAAGGGGGAAGGGATAAAACCAGGCTTGCTAGAGACAAGCCTGGGGGCAGCACCCCAAAGTTTGAGGGGCAGGGTGCTAGTGAGGTCCTTTGGTCTGCTGTCTCAGTGGAGGAAGGGATGGAGATCTGTTCAGCAACAGAGACACGAGGGTTATTAATATGTTAGAAACCATGGAAGCACCTGAGAACTGTCAGGCAGGAATTAGGGCTGCTCTCTGGAAAAGGTGGCAGGAGTGTGCAGGAGAGACCTTCCTGACACAGCCAGTGAGGGAACCAGCCAGGGAAGGTGTCTGCTGGACCTGCTGTTTGTGAACAGAGAAGGACTGGTGGGGGATGTGATGGTTGGAGGCCACCTGGGGCACAGGGATCGTGGAATGATAGAGATTTTGATTGTCAGGCAAGTAAGGAGGAGGATCCACAGAACTGCTGTGTAGGTCATCTGGAGGGAAGACTAAGGGATACTGATTCATGGAGTCCCTTGGAAGGCAGAGCTGAAGGCCAAAGGAGTCCAGGAAAGGAAATCTTCATGGCAGAGGGGCAAGTTGTCCCCATGTGCTCAAAGATGAGCTGGTGGAGAAGCCCTGGCACAGGCTGCCCAGGGAAGTGGTGGAGTCACCAACCCTGGAGGTATTTAAAAGTCCAATAGATGTGGTGCTTAAGGATGTGGTTTTGTGGTGGCTTTGGCAGTGCTGGGTTAATAGTTAGACAAATTGATCTTAAAGGTATTTCCAACTGAAGCAATTCTGTAATTCTATGATTCTAAAAGAGGATTTAAAGTTGATATTCAGTATCCTGGTTTGGACTAGTAAATGGCTTTCCTGCGATATGCTGCTTTACAGAAGGATTGAAGAGAGAGCCAAACTGAGCCTCTGCAAAATGGAAATGATCCTTGTCCCAAAGTTTACTCTTTCAGCTGAAAACAAGGGATCAGGTTCTCTCCCTCAGGCTGAGCAGATTCTTACTCTGTAGGTAATTGTACTGAAACCAATGGTAGTGCAATAGAGTTGAAAGATGTCCTGGCATGGTGTAGAGGCCACTAGCTTTGATTCCAAATATCCATTCACCTTGTTTACTTATATATTAAAAAGCTTTAAACCCTACAGGCATTCCAGTATATTGGGACTGAGATGCCATGGCTGAGCTTTGTTGTCTGCTTGGCTCTCCCATCACACACAAAGAATTCCAGGGTCAGAAAGGATGCATCAATTTTGTCCAAAAAGCCATTTTGTTCCTTCTGATTGGGTTTTTTGATTGTTTGGGTTGTTTTTTTGCTTTTCCTCCTCCCTCCAGCCAAATTCCCAGTCACACTGGTAAAGTGAGTGTACTTCACTGGACACCCTGACTTAAATAAAGCAGCTTTTCCACTAGCAGATGAAAAGGGTGGATCCCATGGGCATGGTCCTGCTTCTTCTTTTCCTGAACAAAGTCCACCGATTAGATGAAGTTCCTGCCCTGTACCTCTGTGCTGTCACATGTATTTCCTTCATTTTCCATGACATTAACACAACTCTGCACATGGTGCCATTTCCCCACGGCATTAATCTGGATCTGCATGTAAGCAAACAGGAGAAGAGGAGCTCCTGAAGACCTCCTTGGCTCATTCTTTAGCTCTCACAGAAACGGGTTGGAAAATCTCAGAGAGGAAATTTTTACGCTGGCAAAATGCCAGATTGATTAAATCAAAATGAGCCTCCCAGCATAAATCTGAGGAGTTTCTCAGGTTTCCAATGAGCTCAGTGGACTGGTGACGGGGAGAGCCCAGACTCAGCCCCGTTAGAGCCACAGCTCCATGACATAACTGGGTGTTGGTCACCACTATCTTCATCTGGTTATGTCACTGCAGGAATTCAGCGAGCTGATGTAATTCACATTGGACCGAGCTTGTGGCTCGGATGATGAGGTTATAAGGCCATGCTCTACTCCTCAAGAGCTTGTGATGGGGTTCAGGAACCCTGGAGCTCCAAAATCTATGCTTTTGCAAATACCTGAATGACCCTAAACAATGCCCAACCATAAACCGGGTCACAAGGGGAAGGTACTCCAAAAACGCATTCAAAACACTTCCAGGTGGTAAGGAGGAGCTCAAAGGCAGTAATTTTGGGTTGCCTGTATCAACTTAATTCTGCCCTGTGTATAAAATCTCCATCCCTTTAGCTGTCTGGTCCTTTTCTCCTTTCTCCTCCCAGTCTGTCACCCAGTCTTTCAGTGGCTTGGGGATTCTTGCCTGCCTAAAGGGGATAAATCTTGGAAGAGTCCAATTATTAATCTCTAGAAGTCTCTACTGAATATATATGATTTCTCTTTCAATTTTCTTTCTTAGAAATAGATTAACAGCTTTATATCCTTGTTTTTCAGCTTGAGGCAGAAAAACCTAACAGGAGTTTTCAGCTTGAATGATGAAATTTTAGTGAAGCTGACCTTTACCTGGGAAGTGCTGAACAGGCTTGGCATGAGGTGGCACTCAGGCAGTGCAGGGTGGACTCACAGAATGTTTAGAAGAGCACTCCACTGGTTGTGCCAGACCCTCCAGAGCACTGCATTGAGTGTGTAAATGTATATAATCTTCCCAGAAGTCTCAAGGAAGCAAGGCTGATTCCTGGTTGGTTTCATGATGTTTTTGATGTGATTGTTCCACAATCTCCTTAACTTGCCTTTCATTGCCATAAAACTCTATCTTCTCATCCAAGTCTTGATGTCATCTTCTCTCTTCCCTCCCCAGAGCCTCATTTCATCAGCTCCTATCAGATTGCCTCTCCTCTGGTCTGTGGGGATGCCCAAAGAGCAGAGCAAAGGTATCACAGAACAGAGTACTTTTGTCCTCTGGTCTCTGCTACCTCCTTTACTGCAAGGCTTCAGAAGCAGTCCAATCTCTCATTTGATGTCCATGCAAGTGCCCAACACACTGGGGTGGATCTATAGAGAACTCATCTTTAGTGACCTGGCAGGTGCTTTGTCACTGCTGTTTATTGAAATTTATAATACTTGGGATCAGTCTTTTATCCCCAAGAAAATAAGCAAATCTTCCCTGTTTCCACAAAAAAAGGCAGGGAATGAGGTTGGTAATGAGTTGGCATTTAGCACCAACTCCAGGGATGTATAGAGCAGGGTCCCAGCACCCTCCCCTACCAGGCTCCTGACATCCCCCAGCTCATGAGCCCAGGCTGCATGAAGATGCTTCTGCTCCAAGCAGCCTTGACATGGCACCGTCACTCCAAAAGCTGAAGTTTTTTCCGCTGGATGCCAAGATCTCTTTCTTGATTAGAAGAAGTTTTCTGGCAATGCAAGGAAACAGTCTGTGCCTTTGCTCCTTCACAGTTACAGACAAAGAGGCAGGCGTGCTATGCTTAGGAAAACGGCCTGTCAAGTTCTTATAAACAATAATAAGAAGTAAAATAATGTTTCATTTTCTCCAAATTAGGAGGGTATTTGTTTTGCACTCATAAAAATCTGCTGGTCCCCTGAAATGGATCAGTAGTGACATCCAGTGGCCACAAACTGAGACAGCCACAGTAATTTTGGGATGTAACAGCTTGGGCTGGAGTTACCACTGTTTACACATCTCCTAAAAGTGCGTGTATGCAAAAAAAAAATCATGTAGATTTTTATAAGTGCCACCATCCAGGATATGAAGAATATATACACATACATATATATATATATATATATATATATACACATATCCACCTAGATAGTTTCTTTGAGATCTAGTGCAAAATCTTCATGTACTAGGAGCCACTCTTCAGCTCTGACCCACACGGTGTTCCCTCCACAGATGCTGGCCTTCAGAATAAGCTTAATTCACTCAAGAAGGTATTTTGGAGTTAAAGGTAAAGTATGGATGAACTTGGGGTGTCTGTGCAGGTTGGCAGCTTGTTTAATCAGTTTTTTCCAAGGGCTTTTTGGCCCTCAGATGGTTTCTATTCATCTCTTTGGCTTCTTAGGCATTTTCTGGCAATGCTGTCTAAACAAAGGGGCTTTCTGCACTTTGCAGAGTCATACAGATGTCGTGGTTTCTGTATGATGAGTGAAGGATCTGCTACCAATGCTTTTTAAAAGGAAATGTGTATGAAATACAGTGCAGACCCCTATTAAAATGTTCGCAGCTCTATTTCCCAAGATTTAGATCACTAGATCCAGGTAGTCCAAGTCCAACTTGGCAGTCCTACACCATGAGTGATATTTTCTACACCATGATTGCTTTTTTTTTTCTTATCATGCTATCATGTTCCAACCCACAATGTGTTAAATACAGCAAAGGGAATACTTCAAGCATCCAAATGACTCCCTGACCTTGGACAAGCAGACACAGGGACTGTCTTGGATTGCAGCCACTCGGCTTCACTTCCTGCTGAGACAGGGTTGCAGAGTGACTCCTGATGGGAGATGTGAACCAGGCCACCAAGGAGTGCATCAGCTGGTTTGGACGAGTTGGGGAACTTGAGAAGACCTTGATTCTCTTTCTTGGTATGTTAGAAAAATATTGACCAGCCTAGTGTGAGCCAGACACAGAATAACTTTTACTGACTAACTGTGCACTAGGAAATGCTCAACTCTCCCTCAGAGACAACAGGCTTTTCTTTATTGAAGTGCTGTTGCTGTGACTCCATAAAGGAAATCCTCAGTAAAACACCATTTCTTACTTGACCTGACTTGCAATTTAAGAAGTTAAATTTACACCTTCTCTGGCATCCCTGTGCCTCTTGCTCAGTTCTAATCTGAAGTGACTGCTGTGGTTCAATTCAGGGTTGTGAGAGATAATCAAGTTACTGTTGGTTGGAGAGTTACTGTGTGCTCCTCGAGGCTGGGGGTTTCACCACATGCATTCTTCTAGACTCTCACAAAAACGCAGCAAAAATGCATTATCTTAAATCTTCTTCTGCTGACATTTAAATGAACACATTTTTTCTCAAATATGAGACAGGCCAAGAACATCTGGCTCCACTGACACTCAGTAAGTAACTCATTACACTGCAGGAGCTCACTCATTTTTGAGCCTTGGGCTTTGGTAATGCTCTTGCCTGGTTTATGGCTCTGGTGTACTTGATTTGTGCTTGAGCCAGGGTATTATATTTAGGCACTTGAGTAACAAGTTTTGCATAGAGATCCAAACTTTTAATTCACAGTTGTGGAAAGCGTTGGAGTAAAACCCTGTTCACTATTCATTGCTTACATTTAGGATATGGATGCCTCAAGGAATGACAATTGAGTCTAAAAACACCTGTATTGAAACTAGAAAGCAGAGGTACAGAAGCCAGCCTTTCAGATCCTGCTGATGCATTATCTGAGATAGCAACCTGATGAAACATCCTACTTGTCTGTTCAGGGTGGTCGCTTAAGGACATCATGATGATGACTGACATTTCTGTCATGTCACTTTTTGTTTTTCCCTCATCAGGATGATTCTCATTTCTCTCCTTCTTCCATTTCTCGTAATGTTTGTTTACCTGGTTGGTAATGCTTAGTCCTCTTTTGGGATTAAAAGATGCAAAGGCTCCAAACAGGACCCAGATGGCAGCAAGCTCCTGTTATTCACATACAACTATTTATACTCAGCTGGTACTTACAATCATTTGGTAAATCATTCATATTAACTTCCAACAGAGATGGGCATCTTCAGAAAATTCAGATTCTGCTCCTCTAAAAAAATATTGGGATGTCTTTCCAAACCATATACAAGGAACTTACTAATACTTCAGCAGTACAATTAGCACCTCTGCTTAACCTTCTGAACAGAACAAGTCCATCATTATCAAGAAGTTTGATTCCCATTAAGGAAACAGAAGGGGGAAGTAAGCAGTGCCTGTATCCACAGGAGATCTGAGCTACTCCCTGAGTTACCCCCTGTCATGGGATGTGAAACATCCTCTAAACCAGGAGGGAGAGAACAGATTAAAACTACCAGATATCAGAATCACATCTAAGAAAAATACCAGGCTGCAAGGCAGGAGTTAAAAATGGAAAGCTTTATGTTATTGGTGCCAGGTGGGTGGCAGAGCAGGGTGGTTGTAGAAAAGGAAGAAGTTGAGTAAGTGACAGTATCAGTCTCCAGCAGAGTCTTTACGAGACAGTGTAAGTCTAGCCGGAGTTAACAGAATGTAATAGGATTAAACCTGGCTGAATTCAGAGCAAATAGTAAGATTTGCTTTCTCAGAAGTTTGAGATTTGGAGGTTTGGCAGTTCAGTAAGAAATGAAACCTTAAAAGGGGTGGTTGAAGTATACTTTGTCACCATTATTATTATTAATATTTCCAAAAACCCCTAGCAGGGATAAGGTCCTTAGGCAACCCATCTGCAGAAGAGGGAATGTGTATGGAAGGTGGCTGCAGGCTGAAAGGAAAAACAGCTGTGGACTGGTCATGCAGTGCTGCCCTGTTGGAGCATGGTGCAGTTCTGCTGGGCTGCCCTGGTCTTTTTCCAAGACTTGAGATCACCAGCACTGCCACGGTGAGGGATTCATGACAGCTACCTGCTGCTGGAGATAGTGAGCATATAGATTTAATCCTTACTGTGTGTGGAAGATGGAGCAGTTCCCTTTGCACAGACAGCAACTGCTGGCTCTGTTTCCATTTTTTAAAAATTCTTGTAGCAAGAAATAAAGGCAGAATTCCTTGACCTTCCTGGGAAGTAAATTTTGTTGGAGGAAAACAGAGTTTTATTTCTTTCCTAACTACTTCCCTCACCCCATCCCACTCCTTCCCCCGCCTCCCCAAAATGAAGAATGTTATAGCATTTTCCAAGTCCATTAACAAGGCCTGTTCTGGTTTTTTTTTTCCCTGTAGTATTTCTTCATCCCTGAGCTGGAATAGTCTGTCACTTCACCCTGTGGAAATGCAAGCAATGTATGAGGATACACCTTGTGGAGCAGATGCTGCACTGACCCTAAGGCTGTCCTGCATCCCATGGAAAGGGACCAACGCAGCTCCCAGCGAAGATGTAAGAGAAATACAGAGAGAGGTACAAAACTCTTAATTAAGTTATGCTAAAAAATATTGTGTGTCTGTCTGAGAAGTCTCAGCTATTGACAATTAGTCAAGGAAGTCAATTGCCAGGGAATCAATTACTTCCGTGGTAGTGGTGGCACCACAAAAAGTGGATCCCCCAAGGGCAGTGGATTCAATGACTGGATTCAATGCTGGTTTTAAGTGGACCTCACCCAGGATCTTCTGAATGCACACAATTGTGATGTTTGCTGGCTGTCTTTTATTTTCTCTCAGCTGTTCGCTTTGGACCTCTCTAAAAGACTGTGGATTATCCACAGGTGAGGTACCACAACTGCAGGGTGGGAAATGTACTCATGGTCTTCAAAATTTGTTAAGAAATGAGGGTTGTGCTCCCTGGTGAAGGTAGCAGTTGTATCATTAGCCAGAGATTTTTAAAAAAAAGCCATTAATGCTACATATTTTTATGCATGAGTTCAGGTCTGCTTGTGCTGATCTACCTCCATGGTGGTTCAGTCTGGGGGAAAAAAAGGGAAGAAACTGAATATCTTCTTCATTGTAATGATGGCTTGAGTATGTCTACACGACTGCAAAGTTCTGTTAACATCAATAAGTAGAACTGACAAGGTATAAAGGCATATTATTGCCTGCAAAGGAAGGCACTGCACTTAGGTTTTCCAGTATTCCTCTGCTGCTGGATTTAGTATCACATTACAGGAAGCCTGACTAGACAAACCTTGGCAAGATCTAATGATCTCATACACTTTGCTGTTCTGCTTTACACGCTGATGTGTAGATGCTGGTCTGTTTTGGAGAAAGCATAGGCTGGCTTTGCATCTTTTACTATTCTAAAAGAACAAAATTTTAGAGCCCTATGTCCCAGAAGACCTGTGAGGATGAAGCTTTGGACCATATTTTGTCTCTTCAAGCCAAGAGTATCTTCAGAAGGAGCTGTTCAAAGGATAATGTCTTTTTATTGTGCTGGTTAGGCTTTTAATGCCACAGGAAATCTGAGTGGTGCCGCTATGAGTCTTTGTGTGGTTAACTCCTGAAGCATTTAATTAATGTCCTGAAATATTATATTTCACACTTAATTAAAAAAAAACACAAACCAGCCAAATTAACAAACAAACCAAAAAACCAAAACCAAAAAATTTTAAAAAGGAAATCACAAACCTCTAGTATCCATAATATGATAAGACAGAGGGTCCTCTCCTTTCTTTCCTACATGAAAATCTATTCATTTTATTGTGACAATTCTCTATTTGCTTTTCCTTCCACTCAGCTGTGTTAGTCTACAGCACCTATTGAGCAATAGCCTGTTTGAATCTACATGTCCAGCAAAATCTTGCAAGTTACTCCTTGGCATCTTAATTGCATTTCCAAATAACTTGTTTTTCAAGTTCTCCACCTGCTACTTCTTCATGGCACACAGGAGCATATGCACTGTTTGCCAGTTTCATGAAGGACTTTGTTTCCTCGGATGAGCTCAATCAGGAGACAACTGTAGCAAAAGCAAAATGAATCAAGGCGAAAGCAGAAAAGGCACTGAAAGTTTTGTTCCCAGATCAAAATAAGGAAAAAGAAATGCATGCGATTTATTGAGCATGAAATCTTCAGATGAAGAGGATCAGATATTGCAAATTCTCATCATTCATCACGAATTCTGGACTAGAGAAGTACTGAGTACAGCAGGGGTATTGCTCAAACTATGAGCAGTTGGGTCTTGTGCAAGCAATGGGCTATGGAAAAGAGATGTGTTTGCATCAAAACATGCACTCCTCAGAAAAGCTGTGAACCAGAACTCTTCACAGCTACCAAGAATCATTCTTATATTGTTTAACCAAACCCAGTGCTTCTGAATGCTTCCCTGTTAGAAAAGGGTACTTTGTATTGTTGGTAAATGGGGAAACGAGGAAGTGTGAAAGATGAGTCACTGAGCCACAGGGAGAGAAAATGTAGTGAGAGCAACCACAGCACCCTCACTGACCCTGTGCTCCTTCGATAGCACCTAATCAGTTTCCTGCAGCCCTGGCCTCCAACAAGAGCTCTATCAGCTCAGTAGTGTCAGGATAATGGTTAGAGATATTTATTCCAGCTGCCCCAGATGGGTCTACATGTCCAACTTATCTAATCAGCTTGTCATTTTAGTAAGCACACTCATCCTGATCTTACAGGTGTGACTTCAGGACTTGAAGACCTAAGCTCCATCTCACAGGATTCAGGTGATTAAATACCTTCTGAAGATATGAAGCAACTTGGCTGATGTCTGTGGTGAGAATTTGGGCAGGAATCCTGGCATTGCTGTCTCACAGCACTGTTCTCTCCAGGTGTGGCATCCAAATCATTGTAACACCCTCTTTGAATGCTGGGAAGGGGCAGATTCAAAGCAAAACCACCCTGACAGCTGGGCATATTGAGCCCTGGTATAGAAGAACAGAGAAACAAAATATTGAGCCAGAATTATGAGAAAGGAGGGACGACAGGACTGTGCTGATGAATTCTGACTAAAACCTGTATCTGTAGGTAACACTTGTGTCAAGAAAAACCCCAAAACAACAACAAAATGAAATACAAAATGTAAACCAACTACAGACTGTTACTGCTAACTCTACTAAATGTAAAAAGTGGGGGAAGTAAAAGGGGAAAATCAACGATGTGAGAAGAACAGCAATAACTTGCTTTTAAATCTTCATTGCATCTGTGACCTCCTCTTCACCTAAATTTGAACCTGTGCTTGCTGTAATGGCACCTATATTGTGTCAAATGAAAAATTTCCCCCAGTAAATGCACCTCTCCAATAAAAGACATGAAAAAGAAAGTTACTGTGGGAAGACTCATGCTGATGAGGATAACTGTGGGAATCAAATAAGAACTCGGCCTTGTGGAAAAGCAATATTTTCATTGTTCTGAGGTTTCACAAACAACTCGGCATACACTTTGAAAATGTCCTTGATGGTGCCCTTCTGACAACGAGAAAGCCAGCAAGCTCACATTACAGCATCAGATATGCTGAGCAACTGGTGCGGAGGAAGTATTGATGCCCACAGATCTCCTGTGTAAAATCAAACCCAGACAATTACCTCGGTTATGAACCATGGTGGTGTAACAGGCTTCAGCCAGCAGCCTGTCCAGCTGCTCCTTGGCACAGATCCTGAACAGACCGTGCAGTTGGCCTTAAATCTTCAGCTACTTCCCGCCTGCCCAGCCAGGAGCTGTACTGATTGCATTAAGCATTCACAGAGCTGCTGATGGCTGCCCTTTTCCTAGAGATATGGGCAGCTCAGCCAAATTGCCATCGACAGGCTCTCTTCCAGGCTTTCCCAGTAAAACAGCATGAGTGGAGGTGGGATACAGTCCTGAACAAGGAGAACATCCCAGGCAATTGCCACTAGGAACAGAGCTGTAATTAGCTGAAGAAATTCGTTCTCCCGTCCTAACCAGAGAGGAACACCCAAATACACTAGCTCTGCCCAGGCCAGGCAATTCTGTTGCACAAATGCATCTCTGTGAATCTCTGCTAAAGGCCTCTGGTCTCTCTTGGGGAGCTTTTGCATGGGACAGAATTCAATCCTTTTATCCATCCACTCCTTTTACCCACCCTTCTGCATACCCTGCTCTTGACAAGGCCTGCTGTTAAATCCCCACACTATTTTTTTCCTGTCATCCTTCTCAACACACAATTTTCACATGTTTGCCTGTGATTCCCTTCCCCTGCCTTTGATATCCTTTGTGCCCAAGCTGCTCCAGAGATGGACCAGAACCCTGTGTACCTAACAGAGTGGATAATGGATGACTACACTCGCATGCACCCTGGGTTGTGCTCCCTCCAAAGCAGATCATTCCTGCATGGTGCAAACAGTATTGCCAGACTCTGTTTTAAGCATTTAAGCTGATGAAGCAAAGATTAGCATCTCAGAAGTCTATTAACAAACTTAGGAGGGTTGTTTTTTTACCAAGAATGCATATGTATATATAATTAATGAAGTCCAAGGCTTGCAGTACATGCCTCCATGACTCCTGTATTACTCCTGTGTACAGCAATGTATAAATTATTCCTAATATTGGTCCTTGCTGGTTTTCTCTTAAGAAGCTAACAGTGAAAAGAAAGAGCTTTCTGTTCTTTCCAGAAATGAAGCCCCAGTACCACTCTAAGTACAGAGCTGAGCTCAGCCTTTTTCTATCTGTTTTACCTGCCTGAAATCTACATTCCCCTCTCAAACTGCTTTGCCTTCTGTAGGGCTGAGGAATCAGGGGAAAGCAATAGGATTACTCTGAGATAACAAAGAAAAATGCTGGTTACAAGGAGGTCTGGAAATCCATGCTTGCCTTAACTCAGTCTTTATGCTGGAATCAGTAGGGGATGAAGCTCTGGGGATACTGCTGTGACAGAGTGGTTTGCACGAAAAACTCACGTGCCGCTTCATTTCTCAGAAAAATATTAACATCCTTCCTGCTCCTCCTCCAGAACCGGCCGTTTCTGATCCCTGAGAAAAACCCAACTGTTTTCTGTTGCTCTTCCCCTCTTAATCAAGCTTTGCTTCCACAGCAGCTCCCCCGCTGCAGCACCTGCAGCAGTTCACAGGGCTTTGAGGAGCTTTCCAGATTCCTCCTCCTCCTCCCTGCCACCTTACCTCCTAACTCGGCTTCGCTCAGCCCCATTCCCAGGCATGATGAGCCTCCCCAGCCTCTTGTTTTCTACCATTTTGGTGGATCGTCTGCCATAACCTGCTCAAGTTTTCCTTTTTAATTCTTTCTATTCCCACAGCTCTTCCTACTCCTGCCAGAAGAGAGGAAGCTCTGACAGGTTGATTTTTCAGACCAGCTGCCTGTTGATAAATGATGATGCAATATTTAGTGGATATTTACTGATTGCAGGGGAAAGCAAGCCTGTGGTGATCTGCAGAAAAACAAGGCAGGGATCATCCTTTCAAGCCTCAGCAAAGGAGTTTTGTTGGATGATTAGCTCACAGCAGCATCTGCAGTGGAAGCAGTTAATAGTTGCATTTGAAAAAACCCATGAACATAAGACTAAGAGCATTTAAAAATATCTGTTCTTAATGTTGCTACGGAGACCTTTATTGTAGCCACTGTACGTGATGTGCACTGATTATATTCCTCATAGGTAACATTTCTCTCTCAGACTACTAGAAACTGACAATACTCCCACTTGTACGACGTGGTAGGAGTACACAGGCTGTGGAACTGAACAGCACTTGAGAGGAGCTTTACTCACTTTTTCAACCCTTAAAAATTTGTAGATGTACAGTTTCAGCACTCTATTAACAGTTTCTTGCCTTTGCAGGTATCCCTTGTTTAATACATTCTGCCTTTTTTAAAGCAGAAGGGCTGAGGATCAGTGCTTAGGATCATTGTAATTGGGGTGATAAACGCAGCAATCCTATTATAAAAATAAGGGTTATCATTCATACGGCTGGCAGTGCATGCATTTGGAGCTCCCTCAGTAAAATCTGTGTAGTTTCAACACATGGAATTCAAACAAAAACTGCATTAAAGATTTCATTTGTCTTTAAGCTGAGCTGATTAGGCCACAGTACCAATGGCAGAAAATGTATTGCTGGTACTCAGGTAGTTTCATGGGCTGCTCTTTTCAAAAGCTTTCAAGAAAATGTTGCTGATCAAATGCAGTTAAGTCAAAATCTTGGCAAAAAAACCTCCAAGTTTTTGTTACCATATTCTAAGCTTTACCCATTCCAATAAAAATAACATTATTTGTAAATACAGTTCTCACAGAACTTCAGATTCACTTTTTAGACAACAGTTTTCATCTTCCTAGCTTTTTCTTTTTTTAATATTGATTCGGATTAAATAACCTTGCACGGCTGACAAATTTTAGCAGAAATTATTCAGGAAGCCAAGCTTCTTTAAGGCTTATTTCAGAGAAGTTTTAAATTTCATATTGAAAATATTTGCTTCAGTTTTTCCATTTGTTAGATGTAGAGCTCAATAAGCAAATTCAAATAGAAGTGTATAGGCTGCATTTCAGGCAGCTGTGGTTTTAGAGACATGCTTCTTAAATTAGTAGAATAACTGAAAAGTTGTAGGCTGGTGGTGGGAGGAAATGCTAATCTGCTGTGATGCTGAGGACAACAAACAGGTTCCTCAGTTCTTTTAGCCTGCAGATTAGAATTTCACCTTCTCACTCTATCCAGCATCCTCAGCATCACTGAGTGCCTGGGAAAAGAGAGTGGAAATTGAACAGATCCAAAACTGTACGAATGTCCATGAGCTGTGCCTTCTGGCCTCATGAAGCTACAGGAGTACAGTTTGTCCAAAATATGGGAAATTGTTCTTCAGTAAAGAGGGATTTGGACTTTTTGCCTTGTCAGAAGTTTGGAAGTGAACATGAAGATCCTTGTTTTAAATTGCATTTCTGCCAGAAATTTCCAACTATTTTTACTGATAATCCAAATTTTAGAACAGCCTCCCCAGTCTGTTGATTTTCCTTACTATTTTTCTTACTTATTTTTGTTACTTCCTTTGTGTAGGCAGTTCACTTAGCCCGTTCCTCTGCACAAAAAAAAGCCTGTCTCATGCACAAAAAAAAAGTGTTAAAAAAAGTGTTAAAAACTTACAGCCTAGACTCCATGTCAAAGGATAAGGCCAGATCTGACTGTTACTACAGAGATAATACAGTCTTCCAACTTGCAAAATGTTTGTGACATTATGAATTGCTTCTGTCCTTTCAAATGTATCATTTCTTGAGTGTGAAACATGAGGTTGTGCTTCTGGGTGATTTTAAATTTGGCTGGTGTTTGCCTTGCTCTGAACAGAAGCAGCGCAGACAGCTTAGTATGAAACCAGACTATTAAATAAACTCTAAAGGCAGAATGGCAGGAATTGTAATGTTATGCTTTCTCAGCTGAAATGTGTTACTAATGGTATTTACAGAGATTTTAATATTACAGCTATTTGTCTTACATAGCTGAAGGATGTAATTCATGTTATTACAAATATGTAGCCCAAATTGATATGTGCATGTATTGAAATACAAACATATGTACTTATATCAGAATTATAGTTCAGATATCGTTGCGAGGACTATTATTTGTCATTAAACATGGTCTTTAAGATATTTTCTGAGAAAATCTACTTGAGTTTGTGCAGAAATATGTTGTGAAGGGAATAAAACTTCGTGCGTATAGATTAGCCTTGGGAGCCTATGTGCATCTTTTAATTCTCTGAATACAGAAGCATCAATACAGGCAGGAGAAGACTGTTGAGAAAACCTGTTAGTAGGAAGAAACAGAAATGAGAATATGTAAATAAATGTTTCCATTTACCTTTCCTGAGCTTCCCACGAGTACAAAAGGTATTTTTTTCCCCAGATTTATTTACTGGGGAATGCCTGGTCTACCTTTGAGTGCTTGGAACAAGTTATATTCATTTTTGTTTAAACTGCTGGGTTGAGGGGAGGAAGGGCTGAACAAACAGGAGGGGAGATGAAAGGATCTCTTCAGGCATTTGTGACCAGTTCAGCTCCACACACACGTTTACAGATGCTGAGATGGACAGCTCTATGTACAGCCCTGTGAAGGTGCCTGAGAAGCCCAAGGAGTGCCAGGGTGGCAGGATACAGTCATGCCTGCCCACTGCACCTACACCAAACACACCTTCTCCATAAAGTACATGAGCTGATCAGCAATTTCCTTTTTTTTTTTTTTTCCTTTTAATTGCTCGAGACCTCGTATGAAACTTAGCAGCAATCAAGAGACGCTAAGGTGAATAATGCAGAAATCCCAGAATCTTCCTTCTCTGAGAAAACTCCGATCTGAGCTAAAATTTCTGAGATGCTCCCTCCAGCTCGGAGGACTGGAGCAGGCTCCCTCAAATCTCCTGTTCCCTTACTCAGCTCTCTTTCCAGCTGAGCCCCACAGGATACACGGGGGGTGCGAGCAGCTACAGGAATCCAGGACCTGCCACGGCATGACACCGATCCCAGGGCTGGAGCTGCTGAAATTGGATTACCGAGTATTTGCACAAGTAATCGCTCTCTCGAGACCAGGACACGAACTCGGGCTCGGATTGTGGCAGTGCCAGGTGGTTCCTTCCCACTCCCCCCGCGCAGCCCTCCCTGCTGCGGGACACGGAGGCCGATACAGAATCTCTGCTCTGCGCCTCGGCGGCCGCAGCCCGGCCACGTGTGCAGCTGTGACCTTTCCGCAGGGTGGTCACCTCCAGCAGCACGGAGGGAGCGAGGGAGCTCTCGCCGTGGCCTGATCTGGCCGAGTTTATCTGGAGGCTAACGAGACACAGCAGATGCTCCGCGACCGGCGGCTGCCGGACCCGACCAACTACCTGCGGATTGACGCAGGGAGTTACACTTTTAATGAAGGGCAAATGAGGCACAAAGTCTCACGGGGACCCTCATCTCAAACCCCACTCCTATCCCTGAAGTGTGTATTAACCCTTTAGCCAGTGAATCCCCGCGCAAACCAAAATTGCTTTTTAATGCAGCTTCCTAAAGCCTCTCCATCAGCCAGAGGGTGCTTTGGACTAATCCAGGAAGTGAGCCAAGCATAAAAAAAAAAAAATAATGTGAGGTTATGGAACATCAAAAACATATTGACCATAGTGTAATTATACTTGAAGTGGATGAGGGGAAGTAGCTAAAACAATCTCCACTCTGGAAAAGATAATTTGGGAGCGTGCAAGAGGGCCTTGGGGAGGCTGCCTGCAATCCTGAGTAGGGATGGTGAATGTGCTTCAGAGCATGTAAGGAAAAGGTACTGGAATGAACACTAAATGACAAATGTGATAATAACTGTCCCAAACATATCACTTCCCAAGGCTTAAGCAAGCTGGCATTTACATGAACACCACAAGTCAGCAAAGTAAATGCAGATAGAAGTGAAATACGTGTGACAAGTCTCACTCGCATCTGCGAATTAAGTAACAGTTTCTGGACTTAAGATGTAACAGCAGACAGGGAATAAAGGAAATCTTCAGTCTGCCTTGGATACTGGTAATATTAAAAGCCTGAATTTGTTATATTTACAATTAAAATAGATACTTTAAAATATTTTTTTAAATCTTGGAAAAGTTATCTGAGAGCTACAGTTCCTAAGCAGAGGATCTTGTTTCATGATAAAATAAAAGCCAGGGTCTGTGGGAGATAGTAACAGAATCCCTAATTAAGAACCAGGATACTTTAAGCTTGAACAAGATGAGCCTCTTGAAGTAAGTATCCAAAGCATCTTTACATCCAAAATGTTAAGCTCTTGATTAAACAAGCAGAACATACTTTAAAAGATAATTAAAGATGAGCTTCAGTGAAAATACTGGGTTTGTATTTGGGCCAAACTAAACCTTGGATGCAAACCCTCACTGTCTTTTTTTTGTTTTAACATGTTCTGATCCAACGTGGTTGGGCTCTAAGCCACTATTACCAAACAATTCAAGTGTTTTGCTTGTTGCAGGTAAGACTGCAAAGCTGTTCACATGTGAGAGTATCCCTGTTGTGAGACAGATTATACCAGACCTGTAAACTTAGACACAAAGTTAAAAACCTCTTCTTTTTCAGAAGTAAATGTCAATTTGGGGCATCCACATCTTTACTCAGCTAGCGGAGTTGTTTTGGGGTTTTCCTCCTGCTGCACACAATATTCACAATTCCAAAGTAAATGCTGTAGTTTCTCATTATCTCTGAAAACTGAGGGTTGGGTATCTGAGGAAGGATACACCAAAAAGCAATATGCACTCGCATCTTGAAAAAATAAGCCTTCCAGTGAGAAATTTCTAGGATAGGAATAAAACCTCCTAAAATTCTCAGTTGCCATCCTTAAAAATAACTAGAAGTTGGGGGATGCATGTGTCATATTTTTTAGCAGGACGAATGGATGCATTAACGCAATGGAACCAATGATTTATTCCAGCTGACGAAATGCTGGTGGTTCTCTATAGCACCAACACAGCCTAAATACGATTGAGTCACCCAAACTGTATTTTTTCTCCACAAAATTCTGAGTGGGGGAACGTAGCTTGTAATAGTGATATGCACTTGAGAGATTTGGAAACGAATATGGAGCCACAAGCAATGGATTCTCCTCTGGGCAAGGAATGGGCTCAGAGTGGGTGAGAGACAAATTCCTCCAGGTCAGTTGAACAAATCTCCCCAGGAACCAGCTGGAAACAGGGTGAGCTCTTTCTGCCAGCTCTGGGAGCAGCCTCACAGTGCAACCTGCCCCTTCAAAGGCAGAATTAAAACCAAAAAAAAAGCAGGAATTTAGATGGCATCAAAGAAAATCTCACCTGATCTACAGTCCCAGTGTTCTTAAAGAGGTTTACACCAATAAAATGCAGAATTGCCTGATATTAAGATAACATGGTGCTTGGCAGAGTTCAGAACTAGAACTGGAAGCAGTACTGATCACTGTGTTTCCTTTTTTTTTTTCTTCAAGATATCTTCAAAATTGGAGCAGACCAGCTGCTCTCTGTGCAGCATATCCTGTCTGAATTTGTAGATGCCTGAGGACAGTCAAAAGGAAAAGACACCCGCCAGCTGTCTGTCACCAGTGTAACTTCCAGCAATCTTTGTGTTTAATAGCCTTCAATGGATTGTTTTTCCCTCATGAATTTACCTAATCACTTTCTAAATCCTGTTTCATGCAGCACCATGAAAATGATAATCTAATTTTGGTCTCTAAGAGATGTAATACAAAAACAATAGGAGGCCCAGGAAAGAATGAAATCATTTTGCCAACAGATATTACAAAAGAAGGCAACAATTCCAGTCCAGTGATGAAGAAAATTACTAAAACCACTCATTACAAAACAATCCAGCACATCCTACTTTGAAAAACAATCTATTTAGACTACTTTGCAGTTTTGAAAAAAATAAAACCCACCCCATCTGTAATTGCCTTTCCAAGACTGTGATATGGATGTTTCTTTCCTTGGTGCCACAATATGAACTTTAAAGGGTGCAGCTTCGACTGGTCCTGCTGCCTGGGGTTACTGAAAATGCTCCTAAAGCCCAGTGATCCTTGGATCAGGCATGAGTGAGATGAATTGAGACAAATGTTCCCAAGGCACCACCACTCTTTGCTTGCAACAGGAGAATTGCCTCAAACACATCCCTTCTGTGAATTTATGCTACTTGCTCTCTATTTTTAGTTAAGGAACTCCACATATTTTGCAATCTTTGTGCACTGTCATTGTTGAAATCTTCCACAAAATGTTGAAATTAATTTTGAAGTTCTACACCTAGAGATCTGCTGCCATCATGTCCTAAATTGATTTACAAATTAAGAGTATTTTCCTTGTTTAAATACAGGTAAAATATCCCTTTTAATAAGCTATTTCCTAGCACTTTTTTAAAAGACCAATATAAATATAGGCTTTTTTATTTTGCATGTCTTGTGTCCCATTTAATAATTTCCAGCTATTCAAAGAGTAAACAACTGAGTTCATTTTACACAGTTCTGTGTAGCCAGGGTGAAATTAGTGAGATTATATAAACCTTTCTATTTATCTAGACTTCCAAAAAAATGCAAGTAAGAGCTTCCAAATGGAAGCCAAAGTAAAATATGCTCTTAAAGGCCCTTTTTAGATGGTATTAAGATGAATCTTCTTTTTCTTCTCTGACAAATTTAAATATTTTTTCTTTTATTTCAATCCTATAACATTTTTGCATGACCATTTTGTATTCACATTACCACATTTGCTATTTCCCTCCATTCTCCCATTCTCATTGAAAATGCTAAAACACGCCCGATTCTTACTTCATAACGTGTTTTTTAAGATAACATAGCTCCTGTTGAAAATGTTCCCAGGGAAGGAGAAAAGCGATTACTGAGCTGAACATTTCAGAGGCTCTTAAGCTGCCATCAGGTGCACAGAATGTGCCAAATTCCCTATTCTGCTTGTCTAACAGAAGAAAATACTCCATTGAGACATCTGCAACATGACTTCTTTTTTTATCCTCCTGCTGTTCCTCCTGACCCAAAAGCAAGGCTGCTATTGCCTTTTTGAATAGATTAGTCCTTATCTGAAAAGCCATTTAGTTGCAAATCCCAAACCTTTCCATTATTACCACGTATGCCTGTATTAGCCACAGTAAAGGCCCGTAACAGAGCAGCTCAAATGTTGGACTAATGACCTCTCTGGTATTTCTATAGAAGTCCTCTGTTAAACACTCAGGCATTTCAACTTTCAGTCACAAGACCTATAAAAAATTCATACTCTGAAGCTCTAGTTTCAAACCACAGCGCTACATCATTAAGAGCTTTTCAATCCTCCCACCCCACACACTTTACAAAGGGGGATGGGGCAGAGAGCTTTTATCTTCCTGGCAATAAAATTTCACATTTTCTTCTCCTCTTGTTTGCATTTTTAAGCAGTTCTGGAGGTTGGGGAAAAAACCAACCAAAAATGTGAGCATGAGCTTTCTTTTATTCTATTAAAATATATCATAATCTGAGAAGTTTTAGCTAGGTATTTAGCTAAACATAAAAAACAGAGTAAAAAACAAGCTTAATCATATAAGTAACTTTTGTATCAATTATGGCTGCCTTTCAGAAATCATAAAACTTCCATTTCAAGACTGAAAGAAAACACTACCCCTGACAAAGGGAAGCACCTGGAAAAACAGTGTACAGCTGACATAGTACATTCCCCAGCAGTATACACAGCTTTGATCTGGCCTTTAAATGAGTTTGCTGGATTAGAATAACAGGGGTTTCTTTTGGATGTATGTTTACATTTCCAGTAAAAATATGGTTATTTTCTATGACAATTCAGTAAACCAAATTTGAATACAATGGTTCTTCTGAGGTAACCCCTCAAAACGTTCAAAATGACCCTTTCTGAAGAGTCACCTGTTTTCCCTGCATGGTGTAGCCCTGCCTCATGTCACGTTTCTCCTTTCTATCTTCGCTCACTGCTTTTAAAGCGGTGCTGCAATGCCCGTCCTTGCTGGTCCCCAGTTTGATGGGGTGTCACTGGCCGTGCCGCATGCACAGAGAACATCTGTCACCTCCCTGAAAGGGTTATGAACAGCCTGGGCAGTGAGATCCCTCCTCTCCTCTCCTTTCCTCTGTGATCTCATCGAAGCCACAGTTTGTCCTAAAAGAAACCTCTGTCCTTGATTGTCCTACCCACAGGACAGCAGCGATCTCATGCTGAAATATCATGCGAAGCTCTCAGCTTTCTTTTCTTCGTGTTCCTTTTCTCCATGGGTTTTTTTTACCTCATGTATTCAATGACGACTTTTAAGCACAAGTAGATAGCTGAAGGGGACGGAAACAGATTTATATCTTATCACCAATAATAGAAGAGCTGGATAAAATGTCATCTAGGCAGCTTTTTTTTTAATGTGCTAAAAGCATCTCTCATCAGCAGGAAACAAAGAGGTTTCTAGGAAGTCACACAACGCCCACGAAAACAGACTTTATCTCATCGCCCCTCTCCGGAGCAATTTTACCGAAACAATTCCCATCCACCGCCGACTTTTGAAGAGGCTCAGCGTCCTTTTCCCGTCACCGCCCCTCGGTGCTCCTCGGGCGGCCAAGTGCCACCGACACCGGTCACCTTCCCGCGGGCGGTGCCGTCCCCCGGGAAGAACGGCGCCGGGAGAGCGGTGCGCCCACCCCGCCTCGCCTGCCCCGGACACCCTGCCCGCACCGCGACACCGGGCACGGCCCGCCGGGACACGGCAGAGGGTCTCGGGACCGTGCTTCGGGAGCAACTCTCGGGAACGGGTGCGAGGAGCGCGGCCCGGGAGAGAGGTCCCCGGGAGCGTTCTCACGGAACACGCCGTGGGAACCGGTCTCGGGAGCGAGGATCGGGGGCGAGCATCGGGAGCGCGCCCCGGGGCCGCTCTCGGGAGCGAGCGCCGCCCCTCACGGCCGCGGGTGACCCCTCCGCGNCCCCGGCCTCTGCGCCCGCCGCCGCCCCGGGCCCCGAGCCCGGCCCCAAGCAGCAGCAGCCGGAGCCCCCTCCAGACCCCTCCTCCCGCGAGGAGACGTGCCACTTCCTCAATGCCATCTTCCTCTTCCTCTTCAGGGAGCTCAGGGACACTGCCCTGGTCAGGGACTGGGTCATCAAGAAGATCAAGGTGGAGTTCGAGGAGCTGCTCCAGGCCAAGATGACAGGGAAGGTGCTGGAGGGGCTCAGCCTCAGGGAGGTCTCTCTCGGCGATGTCCTGCCTGTCTTCAAGTCCGTGAAGCTCATCCGGCCGGTGATCTGCAATGGGGAGGGCTGTCCCGAGGAGCTGGGCTTTGAGGTAGACCTGGAGTACAATGGTGGCTTCCACTTGGCCATTGATGCCGACCTGGTGTTCGGCAAGTCGGCCTACCTCTTCGTGAAGATCTCCCGGGTGATGGGGAAGCTGAAGCTGGTCTTCACGCGCCTGCCCTTCACGCACTGGTTCTTCTCTTTTATGGATGACCCCGTGATAGTCTTTGAGGTGAAGTCTCAGTTTGAAGGGAGGCCCATGCCTCAGCTCACTTCCATCATAGTGAACCAGTTCAAGAAAGTAATTAAGCGCAAGCACACCTTACCCAATTATAAAATCAGGTGAGTTGTCCTGCATCCTCAGCGTTACTTTGGGTGAGGTGCAGCAGAATTGCTGCTTTGCTCTTAATGGGTATTTAGCATGGTACGTTGCTTGTCTGCTGGCAGAAGCTTTTCATGAAAGGAAGGATCATTTTCCATTTATAACAGGTGGAGAATTCATTGCATAGGAAGGTTGTGATATGCCCTCAACTGGGTGTAACTAAGTGGCAGAATTAGTATGTATAAAAAGTTTTGGGGTCTTGTTATTTGTGTGGTAATAGGACCATGATAGCCCTCTTTGGAAGAGGTAGGAGGATGACTCCATGGAGAGTGTATGGGTTTGGGGTGTCTTCCCAAGCTTCTGCCACTGGTGAGCCACCAGGGCAAGACTTGTGGCTTATGCTTACCTGTAGAGGTGAGGTGATTATTACTTAATATAAGAAAGGGTAGAGTTCACTCTCTAAGGAATATTTTTGAGATCCCATGATATGGGCAGTGTGCTTCTCTTCTGGTGTGCTTAATTCCTTCAGTAGTTGGGGGGAAGTCTAAAAGTTGATAAGAGAAATATTGCCTCTGCTGTGGTGAAACTTTGGGGGACCGTTTGGTTTGGTTTGTTTATTTGTTTTTTGTATTATAGTAGGTTTTCTTTTACGAATGCACACACTGCAGCACAGACTGCATTATGTAGTGAATATAATGAAATGTGCAGTGATACTTCTGTAGCAGAAGTGGCAAGAGGCATATGTGCTTTGTTCCTGTCCTCTGATATTGATATTGAATGTCTTACCACTGTTCAGGTACTGTTACCTTTCTGTTGTGTCTTGCCACTCGTAGGATACCGTGTTTCCTTTCTCTTTTGTTTGTCCTTTGTAGCTTTTGTTATGTCTTAAGTAAGGATTTTTGTTTTGTTTACTACATTCTTCTACAATAAGCCTTTCCCCTGAAATTCGTGAGAGATGAGTAACTGAAAATGCCTGTTTGAATTTTGAAGTGTAATTAACCTTGTAGTGATGTAATTTTTAAAGCCTTTTCAGCTGGTTCTCCTGAAATTGAATTTAAAAGAGCTCTCGTGAAAGTGGATTTTTAAAATATCCAAGATTTGGATAGCCCTGACAGGGCAATAAGTAGCTTTTTCGAGTAATGTGGTAGTCCTTTCAAATTCTGAGGTACGGAATTGCTCTCCAGAAGAGAGCAACCCCTGGACAGCAGGGAAGCTGTCAGGAGCAAGTTTGCTTCCATTCTCTTACTGTTTTGGAAAGAGTGAAGCTGTAAACTGTGGAGAAGGGCCCGAAGGAGAGGCTGGGATAGCACAGTCGTGGTGCAGAGTCAGCACTCCCAGCATACCTCGAGAGAACAAATGAACTTTGCACTCCCTAGACAAGCTTTTAGGGTTCCTGTGCAACCAGTGATGATGTGTTCCTCCCCTTCAGCAGATGTGAACAGGCATCTTCACTTTGCCTCTGAGAGATGCACGAGGACAGTAAGGTGTTCTCATCATTTAGTTGGAGATAGTCAATTTTCCACGTGTTTCTCAAACTTTCTGCTACCAGAAAGAATGAATGAGGTATGTGTGAGGGACTGGAAGGGCAAATAAGGAAAGATGCAGAGTGCAGAGCCTGAGACAGAAATGAGAAGTGTGAGGATAGAAGGTAGCTAACACTAAGAATAATACATGAAGCATAAATAATTATAAAATGAAGAAGAATTAATTGTTAACGTAAAATGTTCTCTCTAGTTAAAGGAGTTGGGAATTTATGAATGTTTCAGAGGAAAATGCAGTATCATAGCTGATTTTCACACTAGATAGTGGCTGGTAGCCTGCTGTGTTCAGTGAAACAGTGTCCAGCTCTGATGTGGTGCTTTTGACCTTTATATTTTATGCCATGTACTGCACATGTCATTTCAACCCCCGTGTAGTGCAGGGGGCACTAAGGCAGGACACTAAGCTCAATGCACATTAATGGAATTGTCCTAAGGAAGGAAGACTGGGTCATTGGTGTCCCAGCTGTCTATAAAATGGCCTTTAAAGCTTCAGGTGGGAACCTTTGGCTGTCCACAGTAGCCCAAGGTTTTGTGGAACACGGACTAAAACTACAAATTCGTCACCAGTGTATTCCCAATGAGTTTAGGCAGGTGAATGCCCAAGCTTGATAACAACTGATTAGTAACAATACACTCTTAGGTGGTGGCAGAGCTGAGAGTTCAGGTGTTACTGAGAACTGGTTTGGAAAATCAAGTCTGTCTGATAAGATGCAAAACTTGGGGCTTTGAACAGAACTGTGAGATCTCATTGGATTTGGGGTTATGGTATGCTAATATATTTCTTAGCAAAGAATATATAGGAGAAAGTCAGGAGTTTCTCAACTGCTTAATAACCTGTTGCCCTGCTTAAAGCTTAAAAGTTTCTCATCTACAGGGAATGTGATTATTCTCTCCTAATTTTTTCCTATTGCCTATATGCCTTTAAGTACATAGTCAGTATGTGCTTCCATGTGTAGTTCAAAACCTTTTTGATGTCTCCCTACTCTTGCTCGAGTAACTTTGTAAATAAATCTTTGAATAGCAGTGATTACAACGTTGTAAACAAAAGCACTTGGAGTGTGAGGAGTTCTCTCTTCGTCTGGTTAAAAGGGGCACTTTGCTACTCCGTTGGCTTCCACATTGAAGCCCACAGAAGAGTTTTATCTTGTTTCAAGGTGTTAATTAGCGTATAAAAATATGCCATTTTCTTTTGTATTAGGCCACTTCTAGAGCTTATTACTGGGTAGTGACTGGCATATGAAGAGAACTTTTAGTTCTAACTTTTAGTTAGTTGATTTTGAACATCATCTAACAAAGTTTGTGTTACAGATCCTGGCCTCCTCTGTTATTTAGTTATAAAATACTGTATTAAAAAAATGTGTCTTCATATGTGTAGTGTCTGTTGCTACAGCCAAACTACTACACAAGTACTTTGTATTCTTTCCAGTTAGGTACAAAGTTTATGCAGCAGAGCAGCGATGAGTAAGATCATATTTTGTATCATCCATTTCTAGGACTGACTTTGTGTGATCTGCATAACTGTGCCTTGAAAGTAGGAAAAGGCATCTCGCATTCCTGCTGCACTCCTTAGAGTCTATAGGGAAAGGCAGTGTAGCCTAGTAAGTGCATTTAAAGTTTGTCTAGAATTTTATGCACTTTTTTCTCCATAAAAGCAATTGTCTACTAATTGAAAGAGAAGGGATGCACTTTATGTCTAAACAAATAAGTAGCAATTTGTGTTTTACTCTAATAGCATGTAATCGCTTTTCTCTGTCTCTTTAATAAGTGTTTGTGTCTGGCAAAGCACCCTATTTTGTAGCTGCTCTACCATTGAATGGGAATTGCTATCTTGTGTAGTAGAATTTGAGTAAATCCCTAGATGTAAGGCTGCTGGTAAAATCCACTGAATGGTAGGCTGGGTTTTTCTTTTTTTTTTGTCATCATTGATAAAGGATTTGTGCAATTCTATTGGTAATAGCGATAGTTACATTTTACAGTTAATGTTAATGTATTTGTTGCTTTGTAACAGAAATGCAAACAGCTTTTCTGCAAACATTTTAGTCTGTCAGAGCAGTGTCTTGTTTAGATGTGGGGAAGATCTAATACAACCTCTTTTATTCTCTGGTATACATGAGTTCTACTGCACTTCTGAGAAACAAAATTAACTGTAAGTTAATATTATTTCTTTTTTATTACTAGCCATAATGAATAATTGCAGGTATCATTTATTTGACTCTATTTTGACTTGAACTAACTTTTTGAATTACACTTTTTTTTTAGTGCTAAGATACATTGACCAGTGGGTGGAGCTTGAGAATGAGCTTGGAAAGCCTTGACTTCCCTGTTGGTTGGTTGTCATGTCAGCTGTTGGTGTTCTGCAGTGGCCACTGACCCACCGGCTGTCTTATTGTCCCCAAATCTCTCATGCTGGCACTCTCAGGAACTGTGTTCTGTCAGTCTTGCATCTGCATAGCTTGACTTGACATTGGATTTTTCATGTAGGTTTCTTTTGGTAGAGCAGGGCAGTGAATACTATCAGCACAAAGTGGACTTTATCTTGTGACCCAAGCTCAGCCTTTGGTTTTCATTATGTACACTCAGTTCTTTAATGGAGACACTGTTCATGTTGGTTTTAACTTTGTCATGTCCTTTTAATAGTGAATATTAAGGTGGTTAACACTAAGCTGCAGTTCCTTGCATTGCCATAGCATGTTTAGGATTTAGAGGCACAGAGTAAGGACTATTTCAGGTGTCTGTCTCCTTGCTCGATGGTGCTGTTGCAGTAGTCATGGGTTCATCTGTGTTAGTTCTCTAATGAGCTGTACCTTGCTCATTAACCTTTTATTAAGCTGCTTATGGTGACAGCCTTGCTATGCTCCCCCTCACCTCAGGTTTATCAGTACACTGATTATGTTGTGTCCAGCTTGTTCTGAATAGTTGGATGTATTTTTGCTCTTTTGCACAGCTCCTGATCTTGCTTTTAGATTTTGGAGAGGTTTGGGTTCTGGGTTCCTTCTAGGCAGTAAAAACGCAGTTTGCCATAATGAAGATACAAAGCCTGTTGTGTATATGTAAAGTCCTTCTTCTGCCAGAATTTAACTTCCTGGTATTTCTTAAGCAATGATGTAAAAAAACTAACAGCTGCCTTTTTTTTTTCCCTAAATGAAACAACTTGGAAGTTCATCCATTTGGATTTTAAGCAGACCAGGTGTTGTCTAAGCAGTAGGTCAGTTCTGTATATTGTAGAAACACTTTGTTTCTTAGTTTGTTACATTAAAAAACTCGAGTATTTTGCATTGATACTAGCCTGCTTTGTGAAGCTATATTTGCTTTGTTTTAATGCATGCTACCACAGAGGAAAATAACTTTCTTTTCTTTAGAAGTATTCTCACAAGGCATTGCTTCTACCATTTCTGTTTTGGGTGTTTAGATGACCTCCTCTGGTCGCTTCCAACATGAATTATCCTTAGAACTGATCATTTGCAATATATTTAGTCATGTTAAATAGTTTCATGCTTTATTTGGAAGCTGGGGCTATCTTGAATTTCTCTGGGAAGAACAATTAGACAAGCCTATTTTTATTTACCATTATAAAATGCAATTTGAGAGTTATGTAGTAGTTTCCTATTTTTGGCAAAACTTAAGCCTAGAAGTAATGTAAATAGCTATTGATTTGAAATGTGTTTTACAATAGAAATTACTTCATAACAAGGAAATGGAGGTATTGGAAAAAGTATAAAATTAAAGAAAGTGTGTATTATTCATATGATGAAGCTTTATACAGGAGTACCAGAAATAATCAGAGCTTGGACTTGTGAGCGTGTCTTTGCTTCAGAGACCTTTCTCTGTAGCTGCTGCAAAGGGAGGTTGGGGTTTTTTTGACTGGATTTCTACTGTAGTTGATATGAATCTGCCTACTAGTTAAATTTGTAAGACACTCCTGTTTGAATTTCTCATTCCTACTGGTGCTGAAAGGAGAGAAGAGTCGTTTGTCTGTTGCTTTTTTTATTGTTTATTTTTTTTAATGCCATGCCTGTTCTAGGTACAAAAATCTTCCAGTGCACAAAAGCATTAAAAAAACCCCCAGGATCTGAGTCCTTTTGTACTCTGCAAAAATTGATGGTAAAGCAGCACTGTGATTTGCAGACTGTCCCAGAGGTACTGCCCTGAATGATGCCAGCACTGACTATTCTGCTAACGGCAAAGTGGTGATAATTTGACTCAGTAGATCTGTCTGTAGACGGTAGTTTCATGCTTGGAAGATTATCTTAGCAGTGCATGGACAAGCAGTATTTCTTAGTCTTACAGGAATTGGATAAATGGGTCTGTAGGCAACCTGACACAGAATAAACACAACCAAACCTCAGAACAGCAAATATTTTCATTTTTTTCAAGGGTGCTACATATGTAGAAGTGAGCTTTGTAGTGCAGAACTTTTTACTGTTTTATTTTGGGAGGCATACATAATTTCTGGAGGGTCACTAAGTACAAGGTTCTTTAGATTGTATGAAATTATATGCTACAATGTGTGTATGTAAATCTTATGTAGCTATAAAGTTCAAATCCATTGGTTCTAAGGGTTTTGAAACATTTTTAGTCATCTTCCCCAGCTGCAGCACTTAATGAGTTTTCACACTGGAAAGATTTAATTCTGAAAGAATGCCAGTTTGAAACTTGTTCATTGTAAAGTCAGATTTAATGAGTGACCAGCTACATACCAGACATTTCGCAGTATACAGGTGGCATTCTTTTCAGCTTAAGAGTGAGACTTTTTTTATGGTTAGTCAACAAATCTTACATTTTCTGTTCTTACCTGCGAGGGTGAGGAACTAACACATCACTGACTTGAGATGGTTTAGTGAAAAAATTGGGAGGTATAGTCAGGGATGAAGAAAAAATTCTCGGTTGGAGGGAGAGATGGATGAAGACATAAAGGAGTAAGTTTTGGTGATTAGTATCTGCCCTTCCTGCAGACAGAAATCCAGTAAGCTTAATTGGTCTGACACAAAAATAGGACCTCCTTCAGCTTTTCTTCCTTGCAACAGTATATAAAAGACTGTACAATAATAATGAAAAGAAAATTACCTCATTTAATCCTTTGCTGGTTTGTATTTAAAAGTTACTTGATCTTAGTCCTGCAATGAACTTCCATGTGGATAGTGAATAAAGACTGAAAAATCTGCTAAGATTTATTTAGTACTTGATGGTGTTTGGCATGCACCAGCATTGAGACCATGTTTTCTGTTCATCTGTGCTCTGATCTGCTGCTCAGTGAAAACAAATATGGATCTTTTTATTCAGTTGTCCTAATTTGTGCTGCTTTCAATGCAAATGAATAAAATACAAACTAAGCAGTAGTAGCATTCATTTTTTGAAAGGTAACCTATTTCAAAATATAGATCATATAGGAGTTAATCACTTTACTGCTGTAGGCACCTAAGAAATGTCTGGGTTTGGTTCTGAGCCTGTCTGCTGGAGCAGGTGGGTGTGTTCAGGCACTGGACTTGGGCTATTCTGAACCACCTTCTGCAGGCTGTATTATGATTTTTAGACTCTGTGCATAGATTGTATGATTAATGTTCCCCACCTGCCACATGGAACTGAACACCTTTCCCTGAAGGAGATTACTTCAAGGAACAAAGACACAGAATTTACCTGTAAAGATGTGTAGCTAATACAGCTCTCAGTAGCTCATTTGATGTAAAAATGTAGGAGTCTTTTTTGTCTAACCTATTTATATGTATTAAATGCACAAAACAGTTAGTCTTTTACTGGCAAATGACACTTGATCAGAAAGCTCTTAAAAGCAGCCTGGGTAAGGACAGTAGGTTTTAGTGGGGTAGAACAGTGCAGTGCTGGTGAAGCTCAGTCTCAAGCTGCTGGATTCACTATTGGAGCTAGTCCTTTCATGTTCTGGATTTCTGTGGGAAACTACTTATTCTGCATTCCTGCAGAGATTGCCTGAAGTCACCCAATCTGTTCCTGTGTTTACAGTTCGTGTTCACGCTTGCTTGATTTAAAACAGTTTTAACATTTGGGTATTCTTGATATTATTTTTTCTTTATAGTCAAAGACTTTTAACTCCACTTCTAGGCCTAATAAACTTTATTTTCTAAAATGAGTGTGGAGAGAAATTAGCAACCCACATAGGTAGGTTACATTAATAGATAATTTGTGTCACCCCAGTCTGCTAAAATCCCTGAATTGTGGAAGTACAAAAACCTTTGGATGATGATCTCAAACCATCCTTTCATCCAGAAAAAAGCAGTGATCCAATGTGATGATGAAGACTCCTACATCAGACCTGCCCAAGGCCATTTGGGTGCATCTTCTACCCTAGGCCCCCTTCCTTCTGGAAAGACTCCTACCCTTGTGCAGCCCTGCCTGAGTTTGTAAGTCCTCTTAGGACTCTGCTGCAGGACCCAGCTGGAACCTGGCAGAGTTTTAGAACCTGTCTGTGGCCAAACACACCTCTGCAAACTGCCAGGAGATGCTGGCCATAGCAGACAAGAAAAGAAAGAAAGGGAAAACCTTAAATTTTGTGAGGTAAAAAAACACAGAAATTGTGTTCAACCCTGAGTTGGGCTCTGGAGAGCTACTTAGTTTGGTATTTTCTTTCTCCTACTGGCTGTTCTAATTCATTTTAGCCTTAAAACTATTGGGTACACCTTACCTTCATAACATCTTAATTCTCCTGTTCAGTGCTGCTGGAGTTCAGCAGAATGGCCTGTGAGGAGCAGTGTCCTCAGCCCTCTCCATTAAAGCTGTTTCATATAATGAAAAGGACAGGAATTCTACTACAGCAATACAGTTCACACATTTTTGAAGGCTTACCAGATGTCATAAAGCTCTGTCTGCAATAGAGTGTGTATTACAGTGATCAGCTGATGATAGTTAATGAGACTGTTACACATACTTAAAGACAGTAATTAATTGCCAGATATGACTAGCATAAAATTAGATTATGATAATCATTTGGGAATTAATTTTTTGGCATTTTTTTGTTGCTTTAGCTGAAAAACTTACAGGGACACTTCGAGATGTAAATTAAAAAAAATTCTTTCTGTCCAATATTTTAAAATTATCTGTGGACATCTAATGGAAATCATAACACATACTTTGTTCTGACTTTCTTAACTGAGTCTTGGTGCTAAGCAGGATATTTTCTTGCATCAGTGTCAATGGCAACACGGTTATGAAAAATGCCCACTCAGAAGGAAATGTGTACAAATATTACAGTCTACTTTTGTAATGGCATTAAGTACAAGATTATGTGTTGTTTGCAAGTGAAATGAAGATAGTAATACTGGTAATAACTACGACAACATGTGTAAAATGCTTTAAATTATGCTTAAACCTGTGAAAAATACCCTGTCACATATGTTTTATATGTAGTATCTTAAAGGTAACCCATTGTGTAGTCACTTGTGTAGTAAATGGCTTAAACCATTATTAAACCATTATTCCTGTCTGCCTAAGCTCAGATAGGAAGAGTAGAAATGGAAGATCCCAGTCTTGCAGTGACATGGCACAGGGCTTCCTGGTGGTGTTTGGATCACCTCTGAATGATCCGGCATGGTGAATCGTTCCTAAGTAATTAACCGGGGGTTATGTCTCTGAAAACTTCAACAGTTGTGTGGTTTTTTTTGTTGGTTTGGGGTTTTTTTTAAGAATAACTGCATACTTGCTAGCAAAACCTGATGCAACATGTTAGAAGAAACAAAACAAAGCCTAATGTTTCCATGCAAAGAGCCCAGTGAATTAGAAAGGGAGGTGGGGTGGGAACGGCAGTGTTAGTCAGTGGTATTGTTTTAAAACAATACTACTAAAACTCAGATGGTTTTTTCTTTTCCTCTGTTCCTCTGAATGAAGGGCAAATTAGAGAAAGTATTCAAATTCCTAATGAGGTTGGTAGGAAAAGATTATACTAATTTGAGCAGCTGCTTCTATCAAATGTAATCACAAGTCCTAACTGTAACTTGCCATGAGGGATGCAGGATTTGGAAAGGGCAGGAATCCTTCCTGTTAATTAATCTCACAAACCCTTCCTGTGTTTGACTGTCAACAGTGGTGCCACAGGTCATGTTCAGACTGAGCTGCTGTGTTATTTGATCCTGTTTACAGTATGAGTCTATTAATAAAATTCTGTGACTTGCCTGTGGTGTCATCTTTGCTTGGGGGACAGCTGGCAAGTACATGGCCATGGTGTGTCCCTGGGTCCCTTTGTGCCCTCCCCTCCACTGCAGACCGCGAGCTCTCTGAAAACCAGGCCCATATTGACTGCTGCTTACAGCTTCAGGGTGAGCTGTCAGTCATCTCAGCTTTGAAAATGCTACTACTAAGCCTGAGCTCCCAGGCAGTGAATTGGAGCATCTTCTGTCTTGTCAGAAGTGACTGGATGAATGTAGATTGAGGAGAATCTTCTGCAGTTCGAGCATTTTTAAAACTAACTTGAGGAGTGAGGATAAACCTTGGGAAGCTCTCTTGCCTGGAATTCACAATAGATACAAATGTTTTTTCACTTTTGGTTTACAGCTGTCAGAGACTGCTTTCAGCAGTGAGACAGTTGTTTTCTGTCTAAGCAGCCTAGGAGATGTCACTTTTTCACATGGATGTAGGCTAGGGTTTAGAGCAGAGGATTAAAACTCTTCAGCTCAATGACTGAGTCGTGTTCAGAGCTTAGACTTCTCACAGAACATCATCTTTTTGCTCTAACTGGGATTGCAGACAGGTGCTGTTTGTAGAGACTTGAGACTTCCTTACGGGAGAGCATACTGCTGAAGTGAGCAAGAGCTAATGTTTGCCTAGCATCAGTCACTGGGACCAATCTCTAATCCAGCTGGCTAAAGGTAGACTTTTGGAGTGGCTTGGCTGTTATTTGCCTTTTTTTTTGTGTGTGTGCTTTTTGGTTTTTGTTATTTTTTTGGTTTTTTTCCTGCTGCCGTTTTCCTTGAATGCCTAAAAGCTGGTTGCTAAACCACACCTACTTCTCTTTCAGCTCTACCTGAACATAAGCATATTCTGTGTTTTCTGTCCCATTTGGAGCAAAGCCACAACAATTCAGGCTTTTTGGTTAGACGGGGAAGTTTTGTCTTCATCCTGTCTGAATTACAGCAGGATTTTCATCTCTTAATTTGAATCAACAGGATCTGAAAACTCAGAGATCAAACAGACATTGGCTACATTGAGTTAACAAAGCTGTTTCAGTATTTTTGGAATTTAGGATTTGGGAAGCTAGTGTTCTTGAAATGCAAAAAAAGTATGCACATGGTCAGGTTGATCTGGTTTGTGCTTATAAGAAAGAAGTTTTGGTAAGATTTATTTTTTACCTGTGGCTATTTCAATACAGGCAGTAAAACCATATTGTTAAGGCTCTTCATGTTATATTTGCAATTTCTGTCGTATAAGCAAGAAAAAATCTACTGTCTTTTTTGAAGAAGTTACTGAACTGTTTGCATTTATTCTTTTATTTGTTCTTGTGGAAGTCAAGAACAAATTGAAGTTTGAGAAGTGTCTTGTCTTGAGTGTATGATTCAAGATATACCTCAGAATTACTGAGAGGAAAGAAGAAAGTAGTTTAAGAATCTGGAAATGTGTGGTTTTTTTCTTGGAAGAAAAGAAGAGAATAGTAAAAACCTTGCCTTTTTTTTTTTTTTCCTTTTGATGACTTGGTTCAAGGAAAAAATCGGGACTGTTCATATATTGAGAACTTGTGTGTATGAGCCTCCTACATGCATGTGGCAGAATATCCTGTAAGACAGTGGGTGGATTACTAGATCTGATTTGCATTTTACCATAGAACATCCTAGAAAATAAACACTGTCTTACTGCAATGTTTTTTCAGGCTGCTTGTAAGCCACATTTTCATGGCTGTGAGTAAAGCTGAAATTAGTCTTACTTGTTATAGAAACCTACCATAATTTTTATTGATAAAGTCACCTGAGTGTGAATACTGACACAGTTCAGCAGCATTGTTCCTTGAGAAATTAGTGGAAGCTGGAGAATTGCTTTTGTAAAATCTATAACAAAATCTATAAAGAAACCAGTACTGCTACTTTTTTTTTTGTTCGAAATAAGGATGAGCTCCATTTTTATATGTGAAGAATGATATAAGCTGTTTACATTGTAATTCCTGGCAAGTATAAATGTTAGCTGATAAGTACTTTTAAATCTTTTTAAGTTGATCATGTCTTTTTAGGAGTGGATTGTAATATTTTAGAATTTTTGTAGAAGTAAAACTTCTCTATTCTTACACTGCATGTACTTTAAGATGGTCTTGTTTATATCTTAAAATATCTGGTCTCAATCATTCTTTGAAATTTACCCACTTTACAAGTGCCTTGTATTTCTGTGACTCAGGTGAAAAAGACAATCCAGAAACGACTCAATTCTGTTGTGTAGTTAATCAAACCTTTTCATTACTCCCCAAACTGAAAATAAATTCAGCAGTTATTCTTTCAACAGTATTTTAGATACTAGAATCTTCAGATGTGGTAGCATTTACAAAACTGAATTGGTGCTCTACTAGAATTCAAAGTAAAAATTAAGACTTGCAATGCATTTGAAGTAGCCTTATGCTGAAGATACTTGCATTTTTAGTTGATGGGTTCTTCTAAGATTAATTTTTTTTTTTTTTTGCTTCTTATTAATATTCAGATATTCAGTTAATGTAACTTAAATTCCTAAACCTGAAAACGTTTAATCTTTATGTCGATGGAGTCGTGCTGGGATTCATATCATGCAAGTGTTTAATGTGCTCTTAAAGAGATGTTCACTAATTTTAAACACTGTTTTAGATACCAAAATTCCTTTATAAAACCAGAGAATAATTAAAAACTCTTCCTATAACTTATTCTAGAAAAATATTTTCACTTCTTAGCAAAAGCTCTACAAAATACCACCTTCTCCTGCTCTTAGAAATGAAACTGTAAGACATTTTGGTTCTCCAGATAGGAAATGGAGTACTGAGAGCTTTTGAATTTTGATCCTGTTTCTGTCTAGCTCCGAACAATTTATTGTTGGTTTTTTTCCTGTGATTCTGGATATTCTTAACTGATGCAATGAGCAGACACAGAAGCATATGGTAATCATACCAGATAAATCAATTTCTTTTTTAAGTTCTCAATAGATTTCCTCATGCAACTAAAAATATTGTTAAGTAGGTACCGAGGGGAGCAGTTAATTTAGGTAATAGGTTAATTAAACCAAGGTGTAAAAGACTTCTGTCCTCTTTTCTATTAAAAGTTGGCTAAAGGATTACAAAACAATCATCACAGAATAGTGAATATAAATTAAAGGCAATGTAGGTCAGACATCTTTAAAACTAAATCACTGCGTTACAGACTTGTTCTAAGTGGGTGAGTTCTGCCCCCAGAACTGGCAACTGGAAGGGAGAATTCCCCCCATTCAGGGCTGAAAGTACTCAAAAAGAAGGGAATAAACTTGATTTGCTTGGGGTTTTTTTCTGGATACACTTTTGATCTCGACTTAGATGAGGCGGTGGTGAGAGGGAATGAGTCACTGAAGAGCAAATGAGCCACTGAAGTGACTCTGAAGTCTGGCATGAATGGAGTGTAGAAGTCCTTCAAGTGAAGGAGACACTGCCTGCAGTGGCTGGAAACATTTTCACTGTGCTTTGTGTGTGGAAGAGCTTAGTATTGTGCTATTTTAGTGTGTACCTTTAATCCTATGTATTAATTGAGTAACTTTATCTTAATTACTTTCAGTGTAATCATCTTACTAATTCCTCGTGTGAAGTGACTATTTTTTGCTGTTTGCATCTTGCAATATTTGTTAACGAACACCTGCTACTCTACAGCTTCTTTTAAATATTGTTTCTGTAGGGTTGTGGGTTTTGTCACTTGCTGTAATTTCACATGAAGTTTGATTGATGGATATTCTTCTTCATATTATTGCTAGGTTTTAGCTAGTGTTTTCTTAATAGTGTACAATCTGAATTTCAGACTTTTGGACAAATAAGATGAGTTTGTGGAGGGACTCTGGTAATTTAAAAACAAGTGGAAAAGGCACTATAAGCATTTAATATAAGGCACTTTGAAAGACTTTCTGCAGAGAGCATCCATTGCTGGCCTGCTGCAGTCCTGCCAAGCAAAAGGAGAGAGATGATGGCTCTGTAGGAACGTGGGCCCTGTTTTTAGAAGGTGGGGAAGCTCACAGGCTTTTCCTGCTTTGGGGAAAAAGATGGAAGAACTGTGCTGCCTGTCCCTGTTGGGAGCATGGATTTCCTGTGCATGGTTTTACAACACAAGGGAACGATCCCACCCTGTTACCAGCAGTCCCCATCTGGGTCTGTATTAGTTTACCAGCTCCCACTGGGAAAGTCTTTCAGAATAAATAGTGTTGTGTTGCACTTAAATATTCTGACAGCAGTTCAGTTCCCTAATATGTAATTGAAATCTACAGGAAATAGTAATGTGTCTGACGTTTAATTTTGGAAATGCACAAACTCTTTGTAAATTAAATAGATAAATGTTGTTATATGAATTTGGAAGGCTTCAGAGCAGCACTCAAACATGAAAAATGCATTTAATATGGGATATTTAGCTCATTGTACGTTGCTGTGCCAATGGAAATAGGTGATGTGTCTTTTTTTTGTTAAGGATTTTGCAAATTAGTTGTGGTGATGAGAATGTGAACATAAGTGCTTGTTGTAAATTAAACATGATGTTGAGACTGCCTTTTAATCCCGTATTTGTAGGAAGTTTAACTAGTGCTGCACAAAGTCCTGCATACACTGCAAAGTGTTTTGCATATTATTGCATATAACTGCATTGGTATTTTAGAATTATTTTGTCTTTAATTCACTGTTGTATAAATTTGTTAAAAAAATTATTTTTCAAAATAGCAATCAAAAGTACAGTAAACATTGTCTTAGTCTAGCAAGGAAAATGGCTTGTTCTGGGGATTATTTCATTATTCTGTGCTGCAGCAAAGGCTTGCAGTGTGTGCTGTACTAACACTTTGTTCTGAAGTCACTTGAGGATGATGTTTTTGGTTTGAAGTGTAGGTGGATATGTCTGCATTCTTACTGGAATGTTTTAATCTGTTATTTTGCTCTTCTGATTTGTTCTTTTAGTATTTAAGATAGATTTGTCCAGGTTTGGGTTCTTGCTAAATAAGCTGCAGGATGTGTGCATATGTAAGCGAAAGACCTTGGAAATACCAACACTTTTAAGCTTGGTATTTGCAGAAATTGGGAGAGCTGAAGGTAGCTTATTGAATCTTCTATCTTCTTCTTTGTCATTTTTCCCTGCCAGAAGTCTTGTTTCAGTAAGTCACTGAAGGTCGGAATGGTGGTTGTGAGTTTGATACTCCCATGGAAAACAATCTTTTTAATAGATTTTAGGAGAAGGCAGTATTGGCAGTTGCTGGTACTAACTGAAAAGTAGTTTATTAGTGCTTCAAAATCCTCAAACCTGCAAGTACCTATTCACTCAAAACTTGGCATTATTTTCCAGGTTGTTTGCCTAACTCTTCTGCCTAACGAAATCTGAGCTAAGTCTAAATTTTGAGGGAGTAAAGTCATTCCTAACAGGTACCATTGCATGTGCTTAAAGTGAGAAACGTGAGGTGGGTCTGAGTGGGGAGGCCCTGAAGTGGTACTAAGTTTTGTAGAGTCAAAATAGTGGGGTCATCTTGGTGTTTTTTCCCTACCCTTCTGATGCTTACTATTACTTTAGTAATTCAAGAACTATAAAGGAAGACCAGGAGTAAAATACCAGACCAGTCAGTACATGCACAGGGCATATTTTGAGGTGGTTGTTTGTGGTATACTCATAAACCTAAACTGTGGCCAGAGTGATTCAATAGCCTCATATTTGTCATGCACAATACTCAAAAAAAAAAGTTGTTTAAAACTGAGTATTTTTACGTGACATATTTCAGAATGATTTTCTTCATGAAGGAGTTAATGAGGGAGAAACTTGGAACCAAATTAAAGTTAGAAGTTGAATTGGATCTCAGGAAAATAGCTGGAGTGTTGAGTTGTGTTTATTCACAAAGAGAACAAAAGAAATGTCTTTCTCATGGCTCTGTACGAGGCTGTTGCTCGTACAGAAACGGAGTGTCTTGAATCAGAGCATGGAGCTCCCTCCCAAAGTGTGTGCTGACAGTTAAAGGATGCTTAATTATTTATTTGAGTTTCTGAAACTCTTCAGTTCAGCTCCATGTGACTGTTTCCTGAACATATTGTGATCTCTGAATGTGACAAGCAGATGCCTCTGATGGTTGAGCAAACAGTACTTATGAAAGACTTCTTTCTTATGAAATGGCAGAGACATCCTGCAGGCTGTGCTGCTCCTCTCCTGCTATTTGTAAGTCTCCACACAAATAATCGCTGGGAGGGTGTGTCAGTGACAGAGGATGGAAACCAAGGCACAAGGCAGTGCTAGGAAATGAGAGCAATAAATAAAGACAGAAGGAAGGAATACCCTGTAAGAGGGTTTTTTTGGTTTTTTTTCCAAAACTTTAGTCCAGATGCTGTGATATCTTCCATGGTGCAGGGTTGTGGCCCTTGCTGTTGGGATTGCCTGTGTGTGTCAGCCATGTGATGGGGCTGGAGCTGTGCAGCCTCTCCCCCTCCTTCCCTCCCTCAGATCGGGGCTGACACCGGAGCACTATCTCTTAAAAACCAAACTGGTATTTATAACTCAGCATTTTCTAATCAAAGACAGAGAGTTATGTGGTGAGATAGTCAGTGTTTTACACACGTTATCTTGAACATGAACTGCTTTTCCTGTGAATCACATGCTGCAGTGAGGGAAATAAAGCTCAAGGGCAAATATTTAGAATACCCGTATCTTTATTTTTATTCAAGAAGACTGGCTAAGAAGAGCAACTGAAAGTTTTTTCAAAGTGAGAGAAGAATCAATCTGTGTAACTGAAGGGAACTGTTCATTAGGGTGCACCAACACCCTGTCATAAAAAGTTGAAGCTTTAGGGTCATAGTGTATTTTCATCTTTCTATGCTGTGATGTTTATGCAGATGAACTTAAAGACCTGGCAAGATATTTACTGCAATAGGACTCTTGTACTGAATCATGTTTGCAATCATGAGCATACTGTGTGATTTTTACCAGCTTCCCACTTTCTCAAAATTACCTGTGCTAGTGAATGTAACTCAGTCTATTCCTGTGAAGGAATCTTGGTTTGTATTGTCCAGTCTGCTGCATTTAAAAAGCTTTAGCTCTTACTCATTCCTTTTGGCCAGTGAATATGTAGGAATGGCAGTATTTTTCTTAAAGAGTGTTAAAGATTAATTATCGTCCTGTTACCTTTTTTATAATTTTGTGTGTTCATGTTACTTGTGTAATTTGAATTAAGGGAAGTTTCTTCTGTATTTTTCAGGTTCAAGCCATTTTTTCCATTTCAAGTATTGCCATCTGAGGAATATGAAGATCGAGACCTCTGTATACAGGATTTTCTATTGACAGAAGGTCGACTAAAAGTCACATTAATTGAATGTACAAGGTATATTTTTGTGCACTTTTGCTCATTCTTGACTAAGCAAGGACCAGTGTTTGTAGTAATTATAGCTGTAGGCCAGTTCTGATTCACAAAGTGGCAGCTTTGGTGTTGTGATTGCGTTCTAATCAAGAAATGTACTTTTCTTAAAGTAAAAATGAACAAATGAAATTGCAGTTACTTTGAGGGACTTCTGTTTTGTGTGGGTGCAAGCCTTTGCCTTTCTGAATTTTGCCTGGTTACAAGCTAATCTGTGCTTCCTCTTATTTGCTTGGTTTGCTTTTCTGCCACAGCAGATTGAGTCTCTTTCTAGGACAATATAAATGTTGTAATTATATTATTGTATTATGTAAGCAGAGGGAAATAATTGTTTCACTCACTTACTTAGATAAATCCAAATCACTTTTTTAAGGCATTATTTATCGTCTTCAACAAAATAATGGAAAGAAATAAAATCTATTTCCTTCATTCATTGAAGAGAAAATTACTCTCTTCAAAGCTGGAGAGAAGGTGTGTGGGCTCTTGGTTTATGTTAGATCTTATCCAAGTAGTGCTAAGGCTTTGATCTAGTCATGTGCAGTTCTACTCTTTATGAACTAAACTGCTTTGCAGCAAGATGTTTTTTTTTTTTAACCTGTTCTTTTCATTGCTTGCATTCCCGTGTCAACTCCTCTTTGCACTTTCTTTCTGTAGCACTGTACAACCACTTGAGCTGTATTTGCTGTACTAGTGTGGTTTATCAGTGCTGAGGATTTCCAGAAGGTACTCTTCTGCTTCTGAGGGTTCTGTGGTGACAACAGTGGTTCTATTTTTGTGATAAAGTTCCTGCTTACCTGTCTCCCTATCTTTGTGATGTTTTCTGTGGATAATCCAAGGATCCCAAATGTCTCTCTGCGTTCCTTGGCCACTGGGAGCGTTTCCCCTTTGCCTGTACTGAGTAAGGGAACTCTGTTCTCTCTTCATAGCAGTTCTCCAATTTCAGCCCAGTGGTGCATTTGTTTTTATCATAAGGGCCAAAATCACCAAACTTGCACTGTGTGCAGTTATTCTTGGTTCGGAAAGCAATCTTTTAAATGATGCCTTTCCTGAATCTAAAACACTGTGCAGCATCAACTCTTGAGTTTCTTTGCACTGAGAACCCAGATTGCTCAGTCTGATATCGTCATCTGACCTCTCAGTATTTGCAGCTGTCACAGATGCTCATCAGATGGCTGGGAGAGGATGCAGTTGCTGATTTATCAGGTCTGACATAATCCAAGTGTTTTGTGCAGCTTGGGTTTTCTCAACACACACTTCTCAGCCGAGATGTCTGACTGTTGGACCCACAGTAATTCCTCAGATCTTCCAGTTGTCCCATTCTTTTTTTGAACTAAACAGCTACAACTGCTGTCCATAGAGTCCCTCAGTGAGTAAATACTCTTGCTTTGCATCTGGAGATACTGGTGAGGTAGAAAGAGAGATAGGGAATTTTGGTAGTGAAAGAAGAAACATACAATTTATACAAAAGTAGCAGTGATCAAATTTCCCTTTTCCACCAGCCTTCTGTGAGTGGTATGAAGGTTGGCTGGGCCAATTCCCAGTGCAGCACTTTGTGCTGACATCCAGGGCTTTTGCACTTACATCTGCCATAGGGACATGATCATTTTTCATTCTTTCATTCTCATTCCGGAATGAAAGTTCACTTTAATTTCTGTGTGGTTTTCAATTTTGCTCAGTGCCCCAGAAGGTTTTATATTTTCTCAGTACAGTAGATGAGCTTTGCCTTCTGTACAGAATTCGCATTAGAATTCTTCCATCTAGTCAGGTAATAGAGTTCTGCTGCTTCTCCTGTTTAAGTCTGGACATCAGTGGTGAAACTATAGTGGTAAAACATTTAGCAAACTTCTTCTATGTTATACATGACCTGTTTAATTAAATTATACTCTTCACATGACCAAATACTTGCACTTTTTGCACTTTTTTTCTAATTGCAGGCTTGTCCATAGCAATTTTCTGCTGTCATGCTGTTGAAAGAAAAATTAAATTTTGCGCATCTTTTGGATCAATGAAAGGGTGGGAACTTTGGTGTAAGTGAAAGGAATATGTTTTGCTAGATTTTATCTGACCTGTACAAAAACCTCAAATTTCTGTGAGTGCAATGCCCTCACAGAACTTAATTGTTGCAAAAATGCTGTTATCTGTTATTATCTTAAAACTTCGAAGAAAAAGGGAAAAAACAAAGCAACATTTTGCTAAATTTTGAGTTGTTCGTTTGTTTGGTTTTTTTAAAGAGACACTGTGAAGAAAGTAACAAAGCCTATAAACTCTGATTGTATTAGATGAGAATACACTTGCAAAACTGTGCCATAAAGTGGGCACTTTTCAATCTGTAGGATATAGATATCTCTTTAATATATAGTTACATATAATAATGTCAGTCTTTATGTGCAGCCGTCTTACAGGGTACAGCACCTTTGTTTGCATATTAATGGAGATACTGTTCAAACCAAAATTTTCTTAGTGTAGCAGCAGTTAAAATTTCCCCTCTGTCTTTCTGAAATTGCAAATTGAGCTCCAAACTCCAGCACGAAGAGCTCTTTAAAATTGTAATGTGTAGTTTGGCTGTCTTGTGATGTGTTTCTTCACCTTTCACCAAGTTAACAGGTGCTGTTAACCTGCTGTAAGGTGAAATCTCAATATGGCTCTTTGTTTTCCTTGTGACTTCTTCTTTGTTTTCCTTGTGACTTCTATGTTACAGTTTTAGCTAAAAATTGTTCTGTTCCTGTTTTGATCTATCTCATCTGCTTGTTCTTCTGTACAGCTAAATAGATTCTGTGCTGATATTTTGGAAGGATCATAAGTACCCCTGAAAAATTCCCTAAGAGTGTGTTTAAGTGATCAGAGGCAAGCTTGAGAGCTGTCACAGTCACAAAGGTGTTTTCTTGGGTTGGCTTAGTTTTACAAGTTCTAATTATTGGTGAAAGTTGTCTTCAATAGCTTTACTTAATTTTCAAAGTATGTTTACTACAAATCTCCACATCTGAAAGATGAGGCGCTTTTTTGATTATAAATATTTAACCTAGAAATATTATTTAACAATGTCAAGATAAACAGAGAAACTTGACATGTTTTTCTGACAGCTTTTGACTGTATCATCTAAAGAGCTATGTAACACATCACAATCACAAGTAAGATACTTTGGATGAAAACTTAAAAACTGTTCTTGTCAAATGTATATAGAAAGTTTAGGGGGAATTTTAATCTTACAGCTCTTTTGAATGAGTAAGGTTTGTTTGAAGTTTTTATTCCAAAATATTTATCTGCTTCCAGCTACTGTGAGATAAGGTGTGAACAAGTTGATTGTTGTTCTATAGCCTAAAGTTTATAGTCCGGGTTTTTTTCCTTTTCTAGTAATGATATCTGTCTGAAAAGCTTTGTAACCTTCTGGAATAGGGTATCATGCACGAAGAACCATTCTTTAATTTGTTATAAATGTTACAAAAATCACAGATAAGAGGATCCCAGTTTAGTGAAATACAAATATAAGCAGTAGTAAACTGTGACTTTAATCTACATAAGAACTCTCTTAAACCAAGGAGAGCTTCGCATTGTGATGTTTAGGACTAAAGTGGAAGACTCTGGTGGCTATTGTTGGTCTTCTTAAAATAAAACATAAGTCCTTTATGGAAAAAATGCCAATTGTACACTTTATTTGAAAACAAAAAACCTAAACAAACAAACCCAAAACAAAACAAAAAAAAGAGGAAAACACAGTGGGAGAAAAAGTCAACTCAAAAAAAGCCCTTAGCTAGAAATTCTGTTGTATTTTACATTTTTGGAGTTCTTCCACTAGAGGGTGGCAGTGGCTTTCCTTTGCTGTAGGGCTGTGCCTGAGCAATCTGTTCTGTCTGGATTTCTGTGTGTACACATTGGTAATAATAGTGTATAAACGAAGGATGGGGAGTTTAATGTGATATCTGGGATATATGTAATGGTATTACAGTTCTTACCATTGGCTTTTCTCTTTCAGGTTACTGATCTTTGGATCCTATGAAAGAGAAACAAATGTTCATTGCACAATGGAGCTGAGCAGTAATGTTTGGGAAGAGAAATCAAGAAGTTCTATTAAAACGGTAAAAAAAAAAGGGTGTCATTGCATATTGCTGTTTGTCTTATGCTCCTGATACTGATGTCTAGAAAGTGTTGTCTTTTGGTAATCAAATGGGTGATATAACAAAAAAAAAACCAAACCCAAAACATAGCAGACCAGTTACTTTTTAATACACTGTCAAATTACCGTGTGTGGTCAACATCACTTTCAGTTATCACAACTGTGCTTGAAACTGTACCTGGTTTGAATATAGTGTCAGCTGTCCAGCTGCATTAAAACAAATAGTGGAAAATATGCATTTTATAATCCTGTTATATTTGGATGGGGCAGTGTTCAGAAAGCAGTGAGTAAGATTCACCTGGTTTTGCCTGGCCAGTATTGCAAGGTAGTGTTTTACTAATTATTACACTTGATAACGTGAGTTTAGCAGCATACAGCCTACAGATTGCCTGCCTTTTTGTGTGTTTGAGGGTGAGAATGACCTTTTTTTATTTCTTCAGAGAAGAGGTGTGATGTATGAAAGAGCCTTTCAGTTTTACATTAGAGGGATATTGTGGTAGTAATCAAATTGAATTGGGCTTGTGCTGAGCAATAAGTAGCATGCTTATTGAAGAAAAACCCCCGAAGCTTTAAAAAGACTTCAGGTTAGCAGTTGGTTTCATGTAAAGAAATCACTGGAACAAGAATCCCTGTCCTGCATTTTACCCTCTGCTGAGTGCAACTAGCTTAAGCATGTGCCTTTGTTACATCTGACTGGAGCTGTGTTTGGAGACCAGCATCATTTTCCACTGGAGCAGCAAAAATCCGGAATTTCAACATCTCATTCAGTTTTCCACCATTAAATTCCACTTTGCATTGATTCTAAAATCCTTGTAACAAATGCTGTGATACTTGTTTCCAGCTTACTGTGTATTATGTTTTGCCAAGAAGGGTACATGGCTGAGCAACAGCTGTGTATGAAAACATGCATGGATCTGCAGGGTTGATGCTCTGGCAGTGAAGGTGGCAGTGCATTGATTCACCAGTATACTCCTCTGCACAAATTAGTCTGTGATTATTTTTAGGTGTTGAGTAGCAATGTTAGAACACATTCTTTTACACTCTTAACAACACAAGAGGAAAGGAAAAACGCTCTGCAGGCGCTGTGGCACCAATGTGTTTGTGACAGCAGATGGCAGTAGGAGTAAATGAGTGAGGGTGGAATGACTGCTTTTTAAAACTATGGAAAAGTACTCTAGGAGAGGCTCTCAAAAACTCATCTTCTGTGTCAGCATCTAAAATGAAATGGCAGGTTTTTAAATGAAATGGCAGTTCTTTAAAAAATTTTTGGAAATCTGGCCCACAGTGTACAGGAGATTTTTCTGTGCATCTGTGGCGCAGTCCTTCATTAAGTGTGTTCAAACACTGCCAGAGAGCAGAGACTCCTTGGTTTGAGTTGCTGCATCTTGAGCTCAGCTGGCACTGAAGAATTCACTGTGCTCAACCACCTTGATCTTGAGGCCACTGGAATGGTGGCCTGGTTTAAAGATCCTGCTCTTGAAAGTCTTGATATGGTACAATATGGAAAATGAAAATTAGCAGCTTGCAGAACTACTTTTTGCTTCTTGTTTTATATTCAACAGCTGTAGTGTAGTCATGGAAATCTCTTTTCCTTCGGAAATCAGGTTACATTTTCAAGCTAAGTTACGAAATGTTAGGACATCTCACTGAGTGGTGAGAGTATTGCCAAAGATCCTCAGCAAAATAGGAAGTGTTGCTGACACATCTAGCACTGGAACTTTGTTTTTTCAAGAAATACTAGCTGTGTGAGTAGTTAAATAGCAAGTTATAATGAAAAAATTGCGATATTTTTCCAAACAAAAAGTATACTTCTATCCTTAATTGTGATTATTAGCCCTAATGCAATATTAACCATGAGGCAGCTGATGGAAATACTTAATATCTTTCTAATATTAAATCCTTATTTTAATGCTCACATGTGCAATATTTACTCGAGATGAAGTTAGAATGAGTAACAACTTCAGAAACTGTGAAGGAGAAATGGCAGACAAAGTTGAAGTGAAAAGTTAACAGATATATTCTGGTTTAAAAGGGTCTAATTTATACAAGCTTCACAAAGGCATGACAGTACATTCCCTGATTCAGACTATGTTCTACAACATTCCTGAGGAAAATTCTCGTAACTTTCTATACTTCCTGACGTTTTCATTTGTTTTATTCTGTTAGTAGCAGTGATAAAAGATTAGACAGGTTTAATACTTTGTAATGAATTTTGGCAAGACTTTAATCTGATCCCAGAATTTATGGAACATTAGTAGATGTCACAATTGATTTTGAAATAAGACGCTGTGTTATTGAATATTTCTGAAGCATTATTGAAGTGTCTGTTACAATACAAAGGAGTCTCAGGCTTATGTTTGTCAAGTCTGAAACACCAGTAAAACTTCACAGAGTGATTTGGCACATTCCCGTGTGAAACATGTAAACATTCTTAAATATCTTAATTAGTAGTACATGCTGCTGGAATTAACGTTAATCAGTGCATTGCTATGTAAAACTTAATTATGTATGCCTAGGATGCAGTAATTAGCATTAGCAGCATTGGATTACTAGACAGGTGTTCCATGGCTAAATAATTAGATATGTCTAAATAATGAGATACATGCTTGTAGATGTGAAGTGGAGGCTGTATCATAAATGTGGATGGTTATGTCCATTGAACTGCCAGTCAGCAGTACCAGATTGATTTCTACAAACAAAAAGAATTGTTCTATTTTCCCTTGGAGCACATCTGTTTGGAGTGAACCCTGGGCCCTCTTACCCTTGGTGAGACTCTTGCTGTGACTTTACCTGTGCCAGCACTTCCTGAATAGTGTTGTGAAAGAACAGCATGATTTTTCAGCAGAAATCAAAGTTTCTCTGTGCATAAGAGGAAAATATAGTCTGCCTTCTGTAGAGCTGGCAGAAGAATGGACATGGAGATGAAGTGTGAGTAGTAGAGAGCTGAGGTACCTTTGTAAATACGTTATGCATTGGCTGCTCTGTGGATGCTGGTGCTTTTCTGTGGATCCACCTCTGTAGAGAAGAGTGGCTCAAAAGTATTGTTGTATTGAAGCGAGAATCTTGTTTCTTATGAACTGCTCTGCATATCTTTGTAGTCATGGTTCTTTTGTCTACATCCTGATTTTTATGATAAAGATTAAGTAGATTTCTAGAAATTGTAGAAACTATTGCAAAGAGATTGGTATCTTCTGATACTCTTATACCCAGAAAACATATGTAAACTATAAATGGTTTGTACTTTATTGGTTGTAAGAATCTAAAGTAGTGGGGAGAGGTTCTCACACACCAAAAATATATCTGTTCCAAGTTTTCTCTTAAAGTCTTTTTTATAGAAGTTCAGGAGCACAAGAGAACCATTATTGATCATGAAATAATCAAGTTAGATAACCTAAAAAAAAGAAGGAACACTTTTAAACTCTGGTGTCAACTCGTTGTCTGAGGTGGTATTGTAAGAATAGCCATGGGTTTGTATTTCTCCACAGTTTCTTATTTCCACAGGCAGTAAGTATTGGGGCTTTTTTGTTGTTGGTAGAGTTTTTCATTACAACTTTTGTGGAAATCCCTTCCGTAAATATTAACTTCAGCAATACTGAAACTGCATTTCATATTCTCCAGAGTAAAAATTTCCATCTAAAATGCCACATCTGGTAGCCCATAGGATTCACTCTTGCAGCAGTTGTCTCAGGAGCACACAAATATCTTCTGAAGTAAACTAATAATAGAAAGAATTAAGATAAACATCCCAGTGCTTTTTTATGAATACTGCTTGACGTTTTCTCCTGTTCATTCTGAACATCATGGTCAGCACTGGAGTAACTCAAGGAGATGACCTTTAACACCATCTTCCATTCTTGCACTTTGAATTTGTTCGTATGTATACCTAGAGATATAAAAGCTATGATCTCCAGGCTGGTTGGTAGCTGTTTATCAAAAAGAAGAGCAATATTTCTCAGCTTTTCATAAAACTAAATTTCCTTTATCAGAGATTAAGGGAAACTTAAAGGTATTCCAGTACCATAACATATGAATCTAAAATGAAAAATAATGTAAATCAAATCCAGCACCTTCTGAAATGAGTTGCCTGAAGTTACTAAACTATAATGTCAAAATTTAAAGCAACTGTGAAATGTTAATTCGTAAATACATGGAGTTAAATGCCTCACAGTTGGCATTTCAGTGTGCTTATTTTACAGCCTGCCATTTCAGCATTTAATCCTATCAAAAGAAAGGAAGAGGATTAAAGCAAGAAAAGCTTTTTGAAAATGTCACTTTTTATGAAAATTCATGATCTTGTAAAACTTGGTAATATTTGTAAATACAATGGGGAATAGTTCTGAGATTTGTGCCTTACATAATATTCTGTAATCTGTCTTTCAAATAAACTTGAAGGCCATCAGGATTTTTTCAGTCTCATCCTAAACATTTAAGCTTTTTGACTTGGGGCTTCAGAAAGCTTTACTGTGATTTAATGAACAACCTTCTGTGAAAATGCTCTGTAGTTCTTTATTGCTTAGAGGTTGCTGAATATGAACATTAAAAACCCACACCAAAACCCCACTGACAGAGGGGTTTATTTCAGTGTGTATTCAGATAGTTCTTTAGAACTCAGTGTCATCATTCTAGTCACAGTCTGACCTGGTGCTTCTTACCTGCTCATCAGAAGCTGTCCTGTGCTGCATCCCTGGGCATGAAGACCCTCACTGGGGCAGGTAGGAAGTGGAACTTGCCACACTCCAGCATTTGGCAGCAGACAGTACTGAATGTATCTGTCATGGGTATCCAAGTCTGGAGCTTCCATTCCTTGCACCTTTTTCTCCCTATGTCCAAATTTGACTTTGTAATTTTTCCCTGGAGTGCTGCAGACATTGGCTGCTTGCAATGCATCTGACTCGCTGAGTCTCAAATTTAAAATAGTAGATGAAAAGATTAATGGATGAAATCACTTGAGTGAGAAGAAGCTGTGCTGAGCAGTGCTTAGTGGTCTCTGTGTTCTTGCACTTCCACACCCCCAACTCTTACTGTGAGAGCTGCCAACAAGGCTAATTCATGGTACTCGGGTTTAGGAGGAGGAGTTCTTCTGCAACCAGATACTTGTCTCCTATAGTGAAATACACTTGATTTGAAGCCACTTAATTCCAGTTGAAATCTCCATTAGATTTTGTAGCCAAGTTGTATTGCAGATGCCATTGGTGATACTGTCTATCCAGCTGGGGTCTTCCAAGCTGATATTTAGCAGGGTGTTGAACTCTGAAAACATGGCAGTGACCTCTTGATTCATCGCAGAGTCGTGAAAGAGGCTCCAGCCTTTTAATTGGTTGTGTTGGCTGAACTCTCCATAGTAAGACTTCTCTGTATGACTGTTCTGGGACAAAAGTTACATGAAACTTCAGGCTTACTCAAGATTAGTTTTGTTTTTTTAGTACTTTTTACAGAGCTGTTATGAAAAGAATACTCATTTCTGCTGTGGTTTTGTGCATGTAATAGCCAACCTGTAGTACAGATTCTATGAGTTACCTTTCAGTTGACTATTTTATGTATCATCCTGGTAGTACCCAGTTTGAGTGGCAGTTGTAAGCTTTTCTTGTCATGCTTTTTAATGTACAGTTTCATATTTAAATATATATAACTAATAAGAAAACAGTAAATTATGCATTTTCCTTAGAAATGCTTGTAAAAGTAAGCACTGTTTCAGAGTGTCACTAGATGTGGTACTGGTGACTCTTTTTTTCCTATTCTTGTCACCTGTTCTGCAACATGTCCAAATACTGAGTGCAGTAAAGAGTTTTAAGTGGGTTTTACAGCAGCTGTCTTTCTCATTTGCAAAGAAATTGATTTACAGTGATAGCTGGTCTTGCTAAATAAATAGATGACTGACGCACAAAAGCTAACTTTGTATAAACAGTGTGGCTTATTGTAAGAGAGATAACAGTGTTTTATTGACCAGGGTACACAAAGTGGTTTCTGGGTAATTCAGTATTTCTGGAATGACTTTTTAAATTATTTTATTCCATCCTATTGCAAAGTTGTATGGCCAGATGAGCTGGCAGCTTTGTTTGGAGGCTGCCTCACATGGCTGGAGTGAAAGGGGAGGGAGTGACTTAAACACAGATATCCACAGCCACCTTTGGAAAAATAAGCTGGTTCTATTCTTATTGGTTTGTGGTTTGTTTTCTTCTTCAGTCATCCAGTTTACTTTAAAAATGTATTTTGTCTGATAACCTTATAATAGTTAACCTCTGCCTAACCATAGGTGTTTTCTTTCCAGATTAAGAGACTGGGATCTGTTCTTACTGAGGAGGTAGTAACTGGATTGGAGCTAATTTACTCATCTGTATGGATTTTAGTGATTTTGCGATGTTTCCCTACCAAATCAGAACCTCATCAAGTTGGGCATGTTGACAGATGTTTTCCTTCTGTTGGTGAACAGTTATGTCTCCCAAAATAATGAAGAAAAGGAGTCTGTGCTTGACTGTGTAATTACTGAACAGAAACGTTTTCCAGAGAGAAAGCCTGGGAGTGGGTAAAAAGCTGTGGAAAAGAGGCCCGTGGCTGTGAGTAAAAATACTTGTTAAGAAGTAGCAAGGTAGTGGCACTTGGTGCTCATAGGCTCATAGGTCCTAAAAGCAGTCATCTTCCAAAATCTGTGTGAGATGTGTGCAGGTTTGACACATGACAGAGTTGCAGAGTTCTTTTCTCACTGTGAGTTGCTCAGTGGGAACTTGTCTGAGCGTTACTGCCACAAGCAGTTCATCATCTGGAAGTTCATCTTGCAGCTAAGGAAGAGAAAATTACACTGGAGTTTCTGCAGATTGTCAAAGGATAGGCAAGTGCTTGTAGTTGTCACAGAACAGCTGATGTTTAACTTCTGCCCTTCAGGAATCTCATATTGTCCTTGCTTCCAGGTGTAAACATCTCTCCTGTTTATAGACTTTGGAGGGCATTAATAAATACTGAGATGACCGTACAAGAAATCTCAGCTGCTTGGTTCTGATTCCTATTTTTATGTTTACACTGGCTAAGTTAACAATTACATTAGCTTAAGCAAGAGCATCATCAGGTTTGATACCAGGAAGAAACTTGGAATGGAGATTTTAAAAAATATGTTTAATTAATAACTGTAAAATAATTATTAATATTAATTATTTAACTAATAAACTTACCATCCTTAAACGTAGGTATCTGATGCCCTTCAATGGGATAGAAATGAATTTTCATACACCACAAATAGTTGATGTCTAGTCATTTTAAGTTTTGTGGTTCAAGTGTCAAAATACAGGCATAAAATGTACTGAGTGACAGCAAAGCCTTTAATTTTGTGGGAGGAATTCCTTATTCTGAGTACACTCTAATGTATTGTAACTATTTTTATGAAGTCAAATGATTTAAGCAGTTCAGATTCTTGGACTCAGGGTAATGCAGTGTTGTTACATGTGTCACATCTTGCCTTCCTAGAATGTAATTATTTAACTGAACATTATCTCAAATCAACTATTTGTCTTTTTTCTTTCTTTCTCCTCTTCAATCACAAGCTGAACCAGAAATTAGGTGCTTGTCTCAGTGTTACAAGTCTCTTCTAGGTCTGGTGGAGCCCAACACATGGAGGCCACAGAGAGTGAATGAGAACAGTGCTTGGTTATTTATGTTGTTATAATTTTCACTGGTTACTGCATTACCAGTTACTGTGGCTGTTCTGTGTCTGTAGAATAGGAGTGAAATCTCATTTCATAGGCAAAAGTGAATATTAAGATAATTGTCAGTGCAAGATAAGTGATTCTTAATGATGACCAAGCATCTTAAAAATAGTTTCCATAATTTAAAAAAATGTATCAGCAGGTATTTTGTGAGGCAAGTGCAGTGCATGTTCTCCTGAGCTCTGTAACGATGGCAGAGAGCACTAAGAGAATAATGTGAGTGGGCAGCACAGCAATTGCCCTGGAAAAGCCTTGGGGATCAAACCTGGAATTGCCGATTCCCGTCACACAAATGAAATGACTGAAAGGTCACCTGGTGTATTAAGGTTAGAGGGAGCAGAGTGATGCTCTGCAAAGGCCACCTGCAGATCAGGAGTGATCAGGAGTAAATCATCATCAGAAAATGGAGCATTTCCCTTAATGCAATCTGGTAAAAGGCTGCCTCTGTCAGAGTTTGGGTGAGATAAATAGAATTTATGAACTATGAATGTCTTCACAGATACTTTAACCAAAAGTCAGTATATTCAGATCTATACTGATGTCATCTCTTTCCATTTTTAGATGGAACAAATATCATGTCTCAAATCCATTTGATGTTAAACGAAGCTATAAATTTTCCCTGGTTGAAGGAAAGAAAAAAACCTAAGTCCTTAGAAACCTGAGGCAGATATGCAGAAATATTTTTTGTGTGTTTTGTTTGTTGGAGTTTTTTTAATTATAAAGGCCATCTAGAAGCATATATGTTATAAATATGCATACGCATTTCTTGTGTATAAGTTGTGCATATATGTAACTACATGCACTTAATAAATGCATATATAGATAAAATGAAAAACATCAGTTTTTCTGCTTCAGTTAAATGCAGATGGAAGTCTGATGGATAACAAGTTGGCTATACATTAAAAAATGTAGATACTTGCAAATACAATAAATTATCCTTGAGAAATTGGAATTGACTTACCTGAAGTTTACCTGAAGTTCGTCAGCCCTTATAGCTCCAGTGATCTATAACAGAGTCAAGAAATAACAAAGCTGATGTTTAGAGAGCAACTGCAGAAATCTGTTTCTAGGTTCCATGGTAGTTAAATCACACATCTGTGGGAATATATCAGGAATAGTCTGTACAGCAGCTTGTAAACTAAAAACAATCACTTTATATAACTATGTGAGCTACATGTGAAGGGAGCATAGGATTACAGCTAGTATGGAATCTTTGAAGTGCCTGATATATGTATGTTATCTGCAGGTTCTAGAAACTCCTGGGAAATATGTGATTGTACTATCAGAAACAGTGAGCAGCTGGCTTCAGCAGAAAAATTGGCTCCATTTCAAGCATTTCTTTATACATATATATATAATCCAAAGCAAGATTAAGATGGTATCTGGACAAGGTATCTGTTTGGTTACTAGACTAGAGTCAGTAATTTAGAACAGAAGGGAAATAATCTGGTCCCAGCTCCAGCCAGGTCAGGGCTAAGATGGCTCAGACCCTCTTCCTGGGCACAGCCAGGCAGTGCTTGTTGATAAAAAAGTCTTTTTTCTTCTAATAGTATTTTCACTTTTGCTAAATAGTACATGACAGACTATACTGTTACACAGGGACAGGAGGGCAGCAGAGCTATCTGAACTGATTCTGACTAGTTAAAGAAAAATAATTCACAAAAATACTAATTTAGTCTTCAGACTAGCCTACGAATATATCTGTAGGGATGGCTTCAGATGGAATAAACTTTCTTTGTGTAGCAGGCAGTCCAGCCTGGAGGCAGTTTTAGCCTAAAAACTCTTAATTAAATTGCATCAAGATTACACTGAGGTACAGACCTGCTGGAGAGAGAAAGTAATATTAAACTTCTTCATTTTGGCTACAATGGGTGTTTAGCCAAGACATGAAAACATCTATGATGGATTTTTATTCCTTGTAAAACAATATTTGATAAAAGAATTAATTTTTTTAAACAAGTTTTTTGCCAAGCTTGATGAATGTTTGTATTTCCACTAGAGTTCTTCAAGCTTTAGCTGTTGGAAGAGAATCTGAAATAGCAAATATTCTAAAAATGTTTGTAATAACTAGGAGCAAACTTTTGGCTGCAGTTGGGAGCAGAGGCATTCAGATTCTTGCCAAGTGCTGTGTAGAAGTATATGAGGAACCAAAAGTCTTGGTTGCATATGATTGAGGTAACCAAGAGTTGTAATTAATTCCCGAGCTTTAAAAATAGCTGCTAGGAGGAACAGATTTTATGACAGGTCATTAAAGCAATATTCCCTCATATCTAATAATTGTAATGAAAATAAATGAGATTTACCAGAAAATTAAGAACCTGATTCTTGCTAAGAAGAAAAAATTTACTTCTACAGAGATTGGTTTTATTTCTTTTAAAGATGGAAATAGTAACCTATAAAGGCACTGGAAATGTGTCCTGGACACAATACACACTTTTCTGCATGTTCAGAAATAATTCAGTGGAGCTAAAAGGTTCTGTTTTTCATTTTGCCAAATCCTCAACCTGGTGTATAACTCCTCAGATGCTGAGGTACGTATTTTAAACCTATGACAGAAAAGACTCAAGGAATGCTGTTGTAGCTGCAGGAAATACAGATTTTATCCTAGGCCTCCTTTTCAGCAGAGCAGTGCTAGAACAGGAGAGGTGCAAGCAAATTCCTTTCTCTTTCTTCTCTTCTGTCTATATCAGAAATAACTCTTTGACATTGAAACTTGGCACTCTTTCTTATTTTTTATTTTTGCATCTTATTGGGGAGTAACTTTACCAACCAGCTTCTGAAAGAAATTCTTCTTCCTTTGGAAAGCTAGATTCATTTTTTCTTGCTATGTGCTTTCCTGATGACTGGTGTCTAGCAGTTCTACAGATTACTAGGTAAGCTTCAAGTGTTATGTATTGACAAATGCAAAGTGCAGGAGTATAAATTTCTGCTGTCAATAGAATAGATTGAATTTTTTCTGTAAGTAGAATTTCTCTTGAGGCAGCAGCATAAACCCAGAATAGGAGAGCAGTGGTTAATTTGTCATTACAGAAAAGTGAAAATATTGCGAGTAAATCATGAACTTGAAGTGTACAGACATCTTTTTATGTATCTATAGGTACCATGCATTTCTGCACAGCATTTATTAAGGAAAGAATAGCAGTTGAGAATGCTGAATGAGCAGGCAGACAGTAACTATCAATTGGTCAGAAATACTTCAATGCCTTCTGTAAGAGAGAGAGTGTGGCTATAAAAATGTAAAATGTGCATGGGTGCACTGTAGATGCAGACAAGCTTTTTTTGAGTTTCTATCACTTCACCTCTTCCCCAACATATCTTTAGTTCCATTTTTTGAGTATTGCTGCCATTTATCGTGAATATTGTGTAATGTGACTGTTGGCTAGGGGTCTTATCTAGTGTAAAGATTTATTTTTAATTGGTTACTGTTATTAGTGCAGTTTTTAATTTAAAACTTTCAGAAAAATCATATTTAGCCACACTACATTGAGGTAGTTGTGTCAGCTGAGTGAGTGTCACTGACATCTGGAGGCGTAACTTTGATATCCATTTCGAAGTGTCTCATTGCTCATTGGAAAGTCTCATCTTTGTATTAATTTAGCTATGTCTCCTTTTTTGATATCTCTGAGTGTCTGTATACCTGTATAATGCCTTTAATATTTTTTTAAGAAAGCACAGTTATTTGTAAAATAGACTTTCAACTTCTGTTGGAAAAAATGTGTTCACCCAGGCAGAGACTTAAACCAAGAAGGTGGCCTAGCTTGGCTCTAGTCCTTGTTACTCTCCTTGGCCCTGTGTCCTCAGAGCTTTGCTATTTGTATGGGGTTTTTTAAGTTGTATTTATTTCTCAGGCATTGTATGGTGTTGACTAATTCTTTGTTCAATTTTCAATTAAATGAGTGAGTTGTGAATTCTTTGGGGAAGGTAATTGGCCACAATCCCAAGCAAGCTGGATTTCTGGTGGAGGAGGAGAGAAGGGAGAAATGGAAATTGAAGGATGTTGGGTTATGAAATCTGGTGGGAGAAGGGCCTGTAAAGTGCTTCCTACTTTACTCTCTGTGTAATAAAACCATAGCTCTCTCAATAATTATTAACAACTTAATAGTTGATGTTATCATTATATTCAGATTATGATCCTTGCATGCTCTTTTTTAACCCCGGACTACTTTCTATGCAAAATACTGTTTCAGCTCAGAAACATGTCCTTGTATGAAAATGGCCGAAAGGAACGATGCTTCTGCTGAGAGTATCTAGATTACAGTTAATTTTGATGTTTGTCTGCCTTAATAGTGTGGACTTACCTGAGGTTTAATTACTTTGCAATGCTCTTGATCAAATGGTATCAAAGTATGTAAGTCATAGACTGGTTTTGTGGACTTCAGGAGTTCATGAAGAAGGGCAAGCTGTGCATGATGAACACACATGGTTATTCGTTATGATTTTCTTTTGGTATTGCAGGCTAACAGACTCCTAAAGTAAAAAAAATAAAGCATTGATAGTTTTGCTTTCTTAGCTCCAAAGTTGTCTTTTTTTTTTCCTCTTTCATGCAAAAAGGAATTATTTTCTTAATATATTGTAGTATATACATGGAGGTCTCTACCGAAATGGAACATTGTACACAAATAATTGAAAAGCTGAGTTTAATCCATTGATTTCTTGGTAGTTGATGAAAATTAATTAAGTTTTATTAATCAGAGGTTATGGGAATGGGAAAGTTAGAAGTGTTTTGCCATTGTAGCGCAGCCATGGATTTACAAACTGCAGTTTTCCAGTCCAACTCTGATTTTTTTTTTTCCATCTCCAGTCTCCTTTCCCTTCCCATCTCTATATATGCAGTTTTTTTACCCCTTAATTTTTTTTTTCCTCAATTTGACTGAATGTAATTTTTCTGGTAGGTTTTTTTAGTGTGTTGCAGAGATTATAAAAAATATTGAACTCTAGTGGGAGGAAAGTGGCTGTGTAACATAGGTAGCAAGCTGATGATTAAATTTGTAATTTTGTATCCTGAAGCTTTGCTTTCAAAAATCTTGTTGGGTTTACTCTTCTTTTTATTGTGAGGTATTTCATCATTCATCACACTGCAAATTTGTTGTTTGTATAGAGTCCTAATGTCTTAAGCTTGTAGGTTTTCAAATGAAGTATTTTTAAAAGCATCACTCTAAAAGAGAAACCTCAGACTTTTGAATACTTAGTAGTGAATGTGCCATTTATGAATGATGCCTTTGTTGGCGTGTTTCACCAATGCCCTTACGGTGATGATCAGAAAGTATAGTACCATGGTCTGAGACAAGTATTCAAATTGTTTTGCATGTTTTCATCAGCTTCTTGGATGCAATTTTCTTTTTTTTTTAGTAAAGAAATTGAAATGAAGTAAGCTAATACATTGAAATTAAGTAAGCTGAATTATTCATACCTTCTTCAGTATGACTTTTTTTTAAAGCTAGATTTGTTTCTCAAGCACTGTACAGTATTGACTAATCCTTTGTTCGATTTTCAATTAAATGAGTGAGTTCTGAATTCTTTGGGAGAGGTAATTGGTCACAGTCCCGAGCAAGCTGGGTTTCTGGTGACAGAGAAAAGAAGGGGAAAAGGGAAGTAGAAAGATGTTGCTTTATGAAATCTCGTGGGTATTTTTCATATATATTTCACCAACTATCAATAAAATCTGTTGCTAATTTAAAACTAATAGACCATAAAACCAGAGTGTATGAAGTTATAGTGAGTGCTGAAGTAAAAGAAGTTTTTAAGCTTGACATAATTTCCTATTCATTCTTTCACTTACCTTACAAAAGGGAGATGAGGAAATGGTATATATTACTTCCCTGAGCCAGAAGATACACAAAAAAAAAAAGGTCAAAAGGAATGAACTCTTACTTCCACTATGGGTAGTGTTCTGTTCCTCTTGTAATTTTTTTTTTTTGTTATACTCCTAATAAGTTGTTTCTGGAAGAATATTTCTTCTTAGCTCTTTTACATGCTCTAGTGTTAGTGGTTTGAGATCTAAAATTGATTTCTGGAGAAGATGTAGTTACACAAATTGTTTTCTTGTCATTCAGATAGCTTATTATAGGGAAAGGAAATCCTACTTTTTATTAGGCAGTTATGGTCATGTTGATTGCGTGGAGAGAAAACTGCACACAAAGATGAAAAGTTCAGATGTTTGGATTTTCATGAAGCGTTTTTAGAAGCTCAGTTGCAAAGCTGGCTGGTATGTGTTTCCAATTTTTAGCTAATGTTCCGTTTCTAAATCATTCTTTGGGTCTGGTGGGAATTGACCTTTATGTGTATAAAAAATAATCTGGATTATTCTTCAAGTGCAGAGGAGATAGAGCTGGGTATTGATTTCTTTTGCAAAGTGAATTGTCAGTATTTGACTGAGTTGATGTAAAGATATTTTCAGTTTAATAGTTGTGGCAGTTTTTGTAAGTGATGGTCAGTAACAGAATGAAAACCTGGTTTCTAGGTGTGCTGTTGTCTTGGTGCTGCTAATTAGATGTGACATTGAGCTGCTGTTTCACTGCCTGCCAGCGACTTGTGCCCTATAACCGTAAATAAATTGATTTCATGTGATGTGTTCAACAAAATAACCAGAAATAGATGTATGGTTGTGGAAATCTTTACTGGTTATATATTTGTGTGTTTATACTGCAGTGTTTTGTCCAGAATTTAATTGAAAACAACTCAGTGTGGTTTGGCTGCCTTTCTAGGTACAGAAAGATTATTATATACAAAACCTTGGCCTTTTTGCAGGAATTATTTGGAATAGGTTAAATATAAATCCTCATTTCTTCTGGCCATGGTAATGTAGAATTTCAGAAGAAAAGTGTTGGTCTGGTTTTACCGGGTGAAGGGTGGGGCTGGGGCTGTATGCAACAGAAACTTCATTTTTATACAGATGGGTCTTCTATTTAATCTCTGAAGAGCTGTTAAGGTCACGAATCATTTTACTACATCTGCTTTAGTTCCTTTGGGTTTAGCTAGTTCAGTGGGAATGTGGGAGTCTGAACACTCAGTGGGTCACGCAGGATATTATTCAGGCTAGTGCTTTGCTTTAATAGCCATCTAGCCATTAATGTTGATGAGAAATGTACCAGTTGCCAAGAAAATAGTGTGTTTATGCAGTGCAGAAATAACAAACTGTTCTCTTAACCTCTATGATATTTCAAATTGTATGATTATGTAGGTTCTAGGTGCATGTGAGGTCCCTGTTGCTTTGGCTGTTTTATTGATAAGTGTGTAATTTGTATTATCTGCAGTCATAATGCTTTGTTTGTGAGAATGTAGCTTTTCTGCCAGAAAAGTAACTTCTAAGCCCTTTAAAATGTGACTTTTAAGCCCATTATTGAAATCTAAAAGTTGCTACTTTCTAGTTCATATAAATTATATTGTGTATATGATTTTCTTGGAGACTAGCATCTGTGATGCACATTATTGTAATTGCAGTGGATAATAACTTTTTGTATTTTTAGTTTTGATGGCAATATCCATGTCAGTATTCAGGTAGTTAATGCTGCTGGGTCCGATAGTCAAAACTCTCAAGCAGTTTCTCTGTGTGGGGAAAACTCTTCACTATGTCTGTTATTTCCATTATAAAGAACCTTACCTGATAGTCCAATATTTTGAGTTTATTGCAGGAAGATTAACAGTAGCTGTTTTATCACTGTTGATTAGATACTTCCAAGATACATATAAGTAATTACTGTTTTAGAGGGTTTACTTAATGCATACACTTGAATGTTTTCAGGTTTTTTGCTTCCATCTCGGAGATGAACAAAACCCTGGGTTGACCTCTCTCGTGCACTTATTCACAGTGCCTAAACTCACAGGTTCTCATTAATCTCCTTTATCTGTGATTTACAATGCAGTGATTCATAACAAAGTAAAGTTTTTATTGGTTTGATGTCACATATGGTATTATTAATGAACTTAGTAGCCTTATTTCAGTATTTCTTATTAGACTCTCTGAGTTTTGCCCAAAATATTTATATGATGACCAAGTAATGCTTAAGCAATACTGGAGGAAGCCTTTTTCCTATCAAAGGCTTACGTGGTGATTTAACATTAGGGGAGAAAAAAAATCGATCTTTTCCATTTCTTCAGGGCCAAAGGAAATCATCAAAGTTGGGTTTAATAAAGACTAAAAGGATGTCAGTGAGAAAAAGCACTTAAAGAAGAGCTACGTTGATGTTTGTGCTAAATTGCTCTGCAAAGAAGAGCTCCACCTAAAACTGGCCTGTATTTTACCTGCTTTTGACACTTCAAAGTTAAATGCAGGTTTTCTACGGCCTTGTTTGTCTTTAACTCCTCCATTCATGTCCTGTAATTGCTGTAAGAATGCCCCAGCAATTCACGATAATTGCTAAACAGTTTGCTTTTTGCATGTCGTGTAACCTGCTTCCCCATGCAATTGGAAGGTGCAATTTTTTAGCAGTAGCTTAGCCAAAGAGTACCTGCAATGTGTCAGAAGTACTGGCAAAATAAGATACAGCTCCTCATTTTGTTCTGTAACAAGCCTGTTCTGGATTTTGCTGATGTCAAATGTTTTCAGTGCTCATCAGGCAGACATGCAGATGTTTAATTTTCCTACGATGAATTGTCACATTTATTTTCAGACAAATAGCTCATGATGGTGAAGTTAGACGTGCATAACATTTGCAGTATTGTGGCCTTAATGAATTACTATTTTGAATACGATCTTGGTCCAATATGTAACTCATTTCAGAATGAAATTGCCGTCATATTTTGTAACTTGTATTTTTTGGGTTTTAGAAGTTACCATGTACAGCAGAAAATGAGTCCCACTGCCTTGCTATTTAAGATGACTAGTAAGAAAATATCAAGACCTTTATTTATAAATACACTTCTTCCTAAAAACAAAACAAACCAAACAGGAAAAATGCAGTGTTCGTCTGAGATCGTTGTGTCTCCCCGTGCAGAGACCACCATTCACAAGGCTGCAAAGATTACCAGCAAAAGGCAGAACATCCCACTTCCCTTTTGTCACTGTTTTATTGTCATCAAAAATCTGTTGTTTCTAATATTCCACAAGACTGCTGGTGGCTATTCCAGACCTTTGTAGGAAAGCAGAGGTAGAGAGTCCATCAAGCCTGATGTGTCTTTCTATGTCACATTTGCTGTACAGACTTTATCATCAATAATGCTGTTTGGGTTTTAAAGAGAAAGTAGTTTTGCTAATTAATTTTTAATTAATTTTACCTTTTTTTTTACATTTTAATTGCTTGTGGTGGCCGAAATGTGGTGTACCCGTTAATGGGAAATTCTGTCTCTTACGAACTGCTGCCAGTATAGCTTGGAGAAAATCCTATGTTATGTGTAAAGATACTTAAAATGGACAAGAAGAGATTAAAAATGGTAGAGAGAAGTGAAAATATTAGACACTCTCAAAGCAACTGAAGTACTGCACTTTAATATTAGTATACCTGAAATAACTGAGCAGTGCAAACTTGTCTGTACTAAGATTTAGTGCTGTCTCAACATCAAACTCAGAGTGGGCTAATTCATCTTGTGCTGACTAATTTGACATCAGAACACAGACTAACAGGCTTAAAGTCAGCGTATACATTTCAGTGTTTTGGTCACTGAAGAACATAAGAACCAATTGCTTACTGGCTGTTTCCAGATGCCAGTAAATGTAACAAATCTTTTGAAGGCAGAGGTGTTTTGTGTGTGTTTGGGGGGAGTTGTTGGTTGCTTGCTTTTGGGTTTTATAGCTCTTAGTGAAGGGGAGAGGCAATGGGAAAGTGGTGCGGAGGTCATGTGCATCATCTGCTGAGTGGGAGAACAGTAACCACAATTTAAAAAAAATAATAAATCTTTTTCTGGAACTGAGGTGTTTTTACAAGTTAAAAATATTGTTTAAAAGGTCTAGTGCTAATAGGACTCCAGCAGCAGATATTTTCCTTTTGATTTCTTACTGAAAGTTCTATTCACACACACATATATATATATTTTTGAATGTTTAAGTGTATTAATAAATTTAGTTATTTTAGGAAAAAAAATCACACACACCCCCTTCACCCACTGTTCTGTATATTGAGAAGAAATACATATTCATTCAACATATTTGCCTGATATGTTTTGTTCAGATACTAAAAAAATGGTGGGGACAAATCAAAATAATTGTTGAAATTAACTGAATCAGTGTAAACCTGGGAATGGTGGAAACATACATTAAAATTTCCACTTGAATGATACTAAAGGTGTGTATGTCTTTGGTATGGAGGAAGGATCACAATAGCAAAAAAAGAGTGTGTTACTGTCATAGAAGTCTTGATACAAATTTTGAAACAGTGGCAACTTTAGATTTAACCTTAACTAAAAAAATTAAAGTCAGATTTTTATTCAAGCAGTCTTTTATTAATGATTTGACAAAATTGTTTCACAAATCAGTAAATTAATTTCCAAGTTTGTAAATGTGTTTTCTAGTATATGTTGGTTATTAGAATGGCATATTGCTTCTAGCTGTGTTGTGTACTGATGTTTTAAGTAGCCAGTGTATTATCTTTTACATTACATTGCTATCAGTCTTCTTCTAATGAGTGATTTGTAATTAATGCCTCTTTCTACTGGGGAGGAAAATAAGTCAATTTCTTTCCTATGTAGATTTAATTTGATTGCAGAGATTGTTTCCTTCCTTTTCTTTGTCTGTTGTACTGTATAGTCTAATTGTCCTATAAATATTACTACAGCTTTTTATTTTATTTAAACCTTCTGTCAATGTGTTTCAACATTTCTGAACTTGCTAAATGAAATACACAGGTTAAATCTGGAGATGGAGGCACACCCATACATCTGCATCGTTACACCTGTGCATGTGTAAGACGCAATAGTGAACACGGTTTATAATTGATAACCAGTGCATACTTTATTGACTGCTGAGCTATTTAAGCAGCCCAGGAACAGGGTTAGCTCTTGGATGCTCATAAAACTTTCCTCTCTTTCTGTTTTTGGGAGTTTTCTCTATGCCTGGCCCATCAAAGTGTTGCTGTCATCGTGCATTCCTTAGTCAAAGTTTACATCAGAACACGTCAGGGATTTTTGTGCCCCATGGACGGGAGGGCTGGAGAAGAGGTCGAAAAAGACTTGTGCTACACTGGCGCTCTGTTTTTGGGCTTCAGGGCTGTGTCACAAGGAGAAGAAAAATATCTACTCCTTTTCTAAACCATAGATTGAAATCCTCCCAGAACATTAAAAGAAATTTTGTTGGTTTTTTTTTCCTTTGTGTCCAGTGTTCCTAAGGAGCAAACCGCGAGTGTGGCGATACCCGTTCCCTTTCACTGCCTCCTCTCCCCCGTAAATAATCTCGCAGTCGCTTTGCTGTGCAGGTCATATATAATAACTGCATTCAGTAATAGGGTTGAAAAAAGCAATAATACCGAAGTCCACGTTTTAAAGATGTTTGCCAAAAACCTTTTTTCAATAATACAAATAACTGAGTCTTCAGAAGAGAAGAAACTGCTTTCCAGTTTTGGACTTTAATGTTTTGGGGGTTTTTGACATGAAATATTCCTTCCTCTCCTCTCGGTGTGCAGGGTTGTCTGGAAGAATGTAATACTTTACAGACATATATTCACAGACATTTTCACTTCTTTTTCCTCAAAACACATTAGACCATACTTTGCAAGAATACCTAAGATCCCCTTTAGCAACTCCGATGATTTGACTAAAAAAATACTTTTATCTGTAGTACAGCACTGACATGGGTTCAGTTTCTGCTACATAGAGTGTGTTGCATTCCCTGATGGGGAATAAGAAGGATTTGGAAAAATGGTATTCTTAGTTGATGTAAAGTCAGTAAAATAAGATTCTTTATTTTTGTTTGGGTGATCAAGCTTTTCTTAGCATTTATTCAAAAGAATATGACATGCTTACTAAATTCTAGTGAAGATTTATTATGTTAATGCTTACAAATAGTTAAGCAAATATAGAATATTAGTTACAGAGTAAAACTAAGCTTTCAAAAAAACGGTTTCCTTTTTAGTTCCTGAAAATAAGCAGGAATAAGTCTTATGTTCTGATTATCCTGCTGTGACTTAATTTTGTGATTTTCTATTTTTGTATGCACATAGTAGTTTTTAAAGTTTAGCTGAATGCTGTTGCACTGCTGGTAAGAGATTGCCATGCGTAGTTTCCTAGATGTTGTAATCTCCATATTTATTAGTGGACATTTGTTATGTCTTGTCTTAGAAATTCTGAATGGAAGCATTGTATCTAATGTTAACTTACATTCCACTTAGAGACTACAGTATTACTGGTGGCATTCTTACCTCTGAATTAAATCATAATCTAAATTAACATGTACAGTTTTGGAATAAATAGTAAATGAGATGGCATCACGTTTGTCTGTTGCCTATAAAAGGGAGGTTTATTTATCATCCTGTTGTATTAGTAAATTATTTCAGACTGATAATGTAATGAAGCATTTGAAGATTAAAATTGCATCGTGTTTTGACACTCATATAAATATTTGGCCATTTAAATGATACTAGCAAGCTATAAACTTCTGATTAACCATTGTGGAGCTGTGGAGTTCAGTATTGGTATGTTTAAAAAGGTTTGGAAAAATTGATTTTCACTGACGTTCAACTGCTAGGCTTTCAGAACAAGAAGGCTGAGGCAAGGAAAGGCTGTGAGACACCAGATAATTTTCTCCTGCATTGTGTTTCCAAAGCATACTTCCAGTATTGAACTGAAAGTAGCAGTGGGATTATGCTCTGCAGTGCCTCATACACTGGTGCATATAAACAAACTAAAGCCTGGGCTGTGAAATCAATGCTTATGGACTTTGTCCTGTAAAAGTCAAGCATTCACAGCTCCACATCAAAATGTTCTATTAATTTTAAAGTTAATGGACATCTTATGTCCTCTTGTTTTACTGTTGGGTTTGGGGGTTTTTTTAATAATGAAACACTAAGGAAATTAGGGTTTTTTTTGTTTGTTTGTTTTTTTCCCCCAGGATGGTCATTCCTGTTTTGTTACATCTTAATCTCAACAAGTATTTAATAAATAGTCTGGGAATTGCTTGCCCTTTTTTTTTAAAAAAGGTTTATTTTCTCAGTTCTATGATACAGTTTAGCTCTAACTCTTCCAGTATAAAATGAAGTACTAATATCTGCTTTGTCTTGCTCCTTATTTAAATAACTACTGAGGTTTGCAGGAACTAGTAAAACAGAGCTATTAATTGGATCAAATTTAAATAAACTTGCTTTAATATGATATAGCTAATTGGTTAAAATTTCCCTTTCTCCTAGGTGCAGCTGTTAGTTTTTCTCGCTTGCAGCAAGGTTTCTTGATAATAAATGTCCTTTCATTATTGGCAATTTTCTTCTAACCTCTTTATCATTTAGCTGATTTTCATCCTTTTCGTGTTCCAATAGGTCTTTGGCTCTTCACATTTATTATCAAGTCTTAATTTGAGGGGGAGACAGAAAGGCATAAAGTAGCTGTGCTGGATATACAAAGACGTTTGGTTTTGTGAGTCTACTTCTTGGGGTGGAGGGTGTTTGAGAGCTCAAAAAGGTCTTCACCTGCATTCATCTTAGCCTGAGATAGCGTGGTGTTACTTGCAGTTGCCAGAAAGAATAATCAAGGAAACTATTCCTATGGTTTGGGTTGATAAATAAGACCAGTTTACTTCATGAGAAAGCTTGTGACTGTGCCAAAGTTAATAAAAAGTTGAGATGAACTTTGCTTGTTATGTTCAAAGGCGCTCTCCTTCCAAAACAGCTTTCCATCAGACACTGCTGGAATATTGGAAGTCTCCTTGCCATCAGTGAGTCATGCGTGTTGTAATCTGCAGGCCGTGTCCCTGCATGGGAGCCAAATGTTCAGAGATACCTATGTATCTTGGGTCCCAGCTGTCCCTCATTTCTTTCATGTGGTCTCTCCCTGGGGGAGGAGGGAAGGGTGAAATGCTGGGGATCACCTCAGGGATTTCTAGACTTTGCACTACAGAATATTTTCACTGTTGAGTCATCCACTATGTAGTTCTGCTCAAACGAGCCCTTGGATTCAAAAGGAGCTCAAGAGGATGAGAGTCTGTACCAGCAAATTGTGTAAAAAAGGGCTTTTGGTAACTTTTTTTTTCCTTTTTACTGTCTAATTATGCCCTTTCTTCATAATATCTGCTCATCGTGCACTTTGCCATGATTGCAAGTACCAACAGTGGCAAAACACTAGATATTGCAACACCAGCTCTTCTTTTCCTCCTGACATTCTCTTTCAGACAAGACTTGTGGCTTTCTGAAGAAATCTTAACACTTTGGGCCACTCTTTGAATGGCCCAGAAATGGATCAGAAAATATCCAACTGTAAAAGAAAGGAGTAGGTTTGCCTGAGGTAACTCCTGTGACAGTGTTGCAATGGCCACCTTCCTTCAGTAGTTGGGTTGTTTCTCTGCGCAAAGACTGAGTGGACGAGAGTTATCTCGTGCTGCAAACAAACTCACAGCAATGTCTCTCCTGCTGCCATGGAAAACTAACAGGATGTCCATCCTGGATGGGCCGTGACTCTCAAACCTCTTGTCTTTCTAATGAGCTCCAGTTCTGGGCGTTGCGATACAGAACTAGTGTAAGATTTCAGGAGAAACTACATACGGTCAAAATAGATGACTCCCTGGAGGAGTATAATTGAATGGCCAGAATAACACGGTGTTAAAAGGAAAACCATCTTTTTCCCTTTACTGTTCCATCTAAGCATCCATTTCTTTCCCAGAATTCTCTCACGAAACAGCTTTCTACTTCAGTGCACTATCAAAAATTAGGGGGAAAAGTGGTTATAATTTGGTTTTCAGCCCTTTGTAGTTTTTGTGTTTGTCAGCATTCTTTAAATGTGAGTTTACTTCCTGATCTTCATTATGATAGTTCCTCTTCTATTCAAACACAACGATTTGGAAATATTTTTTCAAGCTTAATCACTTAGAGTGAGACTTACAAAGGACCCATCATAGGAGAACTGAGATTTGAGTACTTGGACTCTGAGCAAAGCTCAGAAATAATGGTTTCCTCATTGTTTGATAAGAATGTGCAGTTATATTATTGTGATCTTTGGATGTTGTTTTTGTTGCAGCTTTGCGTGCTGCCAAAGCAAATTCATGTCATTTGTGTTTTTGACAGTTAAAATATTCAATTAGTGTTGTTTGAAATTGCAGTAATTGTTCATGTTGTGTCCATACAGCACATTGCAACATTTGTGTATTGCTAGCTTAAAGCTATATTACATATAAATAAAGGACTAAAGCAGAAGAGCAATTCTTTTTTTACAAAAAAAAGTTTTTCTTCTTCCACAGACATTTCTAATACTTCTTTGTTTCTTAACACTTAGGAGTTTATTATTTAAATTTTTTGAAATGTAATTATGTAACAGTGGTTTTGGTGTAAATGAGGATGGCATTTAAACAAATGAACAAAAATAAACCCAAAAACCCCATCAAGGTTGTTTCTCTGGGCAACTATTTACTTGTTTCATTCAGAAGTAACCTTAAATCTGGGAACTGCATTTAAGCTTATATTGGTCTTGTTATTCTTACATACATTATTGGGTATTCACAATAGGAGTTTGAGAAAAAAGAGTTAGGTGACTGTAGGAAATGCAGAGAATAGTGCAAAGCTTAGAAAAAGTTACTGCAAGTCTGCTTCTGCTTAGAAAAAGTTAATGCAAGTCTGCTTCTGCAAACTCAGTGCTGTTCTTAAGCAAACTGCCAAGCAGCACAGCGTTTTTATTTCTATAAAGAACTGAACTATCATTAACAAAAAAACAAGGTGTGGTGCAGTTAAAATTATAGGAAACAAGTGACAGCCATGGACTGAGCTGAGTAATCCACTTCATCTGCGAAAAGCCATTGCACAAACTGAGGAAACGAACACATCCTCCAAAGAGGAGGCTCAACTCCAGACAATTCAAACATCCACAATTGAATAGCAACAAAGTAAATGCAGAAGGACAGAGGAGAAGGCTGTCTACCTGAACTCAATAAATTGAAACCAAATATAAAATTTCCTGTGGAGGTTTCTACACTGTCAGCCTCTCTGTTCTTGGGAATCAAAAAAAACAAATTAAGTTTCTATCCTTGAAGCTGAAACATACGAGTTCCCCTTTCAAATAGAATATACGTTGGTGGAATGATAGTAGACAGTCATTTGAAATAGTCTAAAAGGAATGTGCTGTAGTGGGGAAAGAAGAATATTGTTAAATTCATTAAGGATTTTGTTAAGAAAAAAATTGCCAAAGATCTCAGACACTGAGGTCTGTAAACAATTGATCACTACCTAGCTCTCCTAGGTCTGTTATCTGAAAGTCAACTACAGGGACACCTCAGTTGTCCTTTCCTTTTTTTTTTTTTTTAAATGTATTTGAGGTTACTTGAATTAAAATTTAAATTGTATTTATTTTGCAAGATATGTATGAGGGGTTTGAGTCTTTGAAGAAGCTTTTTAGGCTATTTGTTAATTGAGATTTGTTCTAAATATACTTTAGCAATGTGTAAGTATATAAGAAATTTGTCGCTCCGAACACCCTTTTGCACAGACCACTGGAGAGCTGCTCATAGTGTTAGGTTTTATAACACAAATGGGGTACATTGTGAGTGATACCTGGATTGATAATACAGTGCTCCTAATAAAATGGATAATGAGGTTGTGTTAAGTCATGATATTTTATTTAGGACTGGGGCTTTTTGTGAATATCTCCAAAGGTGTAAACTTAGTGGTAGACAGTTAATCAATTAGCAGATAATCTTAAATGGATGTCCTAATGTGTTTTTAAATAATAATTTGTTTTTAATAATATAAATGGTATAATTTTATTTCGATTTTATTTAAATAGTATAACTTTATTTCAATTATTATTAGTAGCCATGAATCCTTGCAGGCAGCTCTACTGAGATATTTTTGACTTCTTTCTCTGCAGGCAGAACTTGTGAAAGGGAATCTGCAAAGCGTTGGGCTCACGCTGCGCCTTGTGCAGTCCAAGGAGGAGGATGCAGGGCATGTTGTCATCGAAACTGTGACTCCAAACTCACCTGCTGCAGCTGCTGATCTGCAGAGAGGAGACAGACTGCTGGCAATTGGCAGTGAGTGATATGTCAGCTTTCACAATAAGGGTCGTCTTGTCATGTATGCAGTTCAACTGATCTCCCTTTCTTAATAATTACAGTTGTGCTTAGCTAGCACAACTAAAAGCTAGCATTTATGTACTTATGGTCACTTAAGGTCTTTGTTTGCTTGATTTATTTTCTTGCATGTTTATTTACTCCTTCCTAGGTAAAAGCCAAAAGAAGCTTGAATAAACATTTGGCAACAACATTAAAAACAGAACAAACAGCAAAACAAAACAATAAAAACCCCAGCCAAAACATTGTGACTGGGCTAGCAGGAAGTTTGACCTTTTACAGAGGTTTTGCAGACCAGAGCTTAAAAACTACGAGTTCTTTTGCTTAGGTACTGCCTAAATAAGTCCCCATTGCAATACTCCAGCGATATTTTAAAAGGGTTTTCAGTTGCTTTGAACAGATAGTTGATGATTGCTTTAGAACAAAGGGAAACTCATTTTTATATGATCCCCTGCATGACTGTATTTGGACTGTGTGCTCATTAAGATGTTTTAGCTTGCATGGAATTTGGAAATACGTCAAACAACTGTGAAAGTTCTGTTGAGGAAGATGGTTCAGCTCACTCCAGCCATACTGATAATGTAGCATCATGGCCATATTTTGTTAACATATTGGAACTATTTTCTTTTTTAGCCTGCTTCTGTTTTAATTATAACTGTCTTTAAAGATACTCGTCTTTTTTGAGTCCTTTGTTAAATGTCTACTGCTGAAAAGTCCAAACTTACAGTAAGAGCGAAGTTAATACTGTTTCCACATCAAATCAACATTACTCTGTAAGATTACAGTGTTATTACCGAGCAGCAAACTGGAGTATTTATGTAATTATTTTTTCCAGCTCCATATTTGCATGAATAAGACGGAGAGAATGCATCTGTTACATTTCAGTTAAGCTCTTCTGTAATAATTAACTTCATTTGTTACTGAACAACGTGTTTGTTGACTATTTTTGTCATTTAGATTGTTATCATAATTAAAACTTAATAATGTTTGTCTTGTTTTTAATAGGTGTTAAAATCACATCAACTGTCCAAGTGTTGAAGCTTATTAGACAGGCTGGGGACAGAGTTCTAGTCTTCTATGAAAGGCCTGTTGGGTATAATCAGCACGGATCAGCACTGCAGGATGGATTTGGACAACTGGAAGACACTGCTTTCTTGGCACAGGCAGAAGATGACCAGAATACTTTATCAGCTGATGCTGATGGCAGAGATTTTGATTCAGAATTTGAAGACCTAGCTTGTGATACACCTGAGCAGAAAGAAGATCTGCCAACAACTCCGAGTCCCAAACGGTCGGTAGTAATTCTTGCTGCTGCTAAACCTCTTGGAACTATATCGCCCATCCTGAATCGGAAGCTGCATTTAGGAAGTTATCAGACAACATCAAAAACGCAACAAAAAGATGGGGCTAAAGTGGCAGCACCTAAAACTGTTGAGGTTTCAGATGCATCACAGTCGTTGGGTAAACAGTCACAAGGATCCAGTACTAAGCCTCCTGTGCCACCTAGGCCACAAATTAAGCCTATTTTGTCTACTAGTGATAGCCAAAATGTGTTAGAAACTGGAGGTGTATGTTCTGATAAACCAGAGCGTCCACCTCCGCCTGCAAATAATGGAGAAAAACCTACAGAGAAGGTAATTAAAATTAGTGATCAAATAGAAGACCCAGCAGTATCAAAAGTAGTAACTGCACCAAAGCAAGATACATTAAAAGATGGACTTACAGAAAATGCACGTAGTTGCAAAGATAGTGATGATCATCGAATATGGGAATCACCAGAAATTCCTTATAAAATCCGTCAGGGCAGATGGCCAATGACGAGAACATCCTCCTGTCTATTTGAAGTAGAAAGATACCATAAGTACCTTAATGTTGCACTGTGGTGCAGAGACCCTTTCAAAGCAGGTGGTTTTATCTGCTTAGGATATGCAAGCATAAAACTTGAAGAAATCGCTTTAGATTGTCTAGCTACAACCTCGATGGAATTTGTTAGAACATTTAAACTGGATCCTCCTACACCTAAAGCAGCAGTCACCAGAACTGCGTTGCGGAGTTTGACAACCCATAAAGGTTTCAATGAAAAATTTTGTTACGGTGACATAACTTTACAATTCAAATATTTAAAAGAAGGTGAAGTGGATGATTCAAGCGTGTTTCTGGAGAAAGAGAGGGAGTGTCACTTGGAAGAAGAAGCTCGTGCCCTTCAGAAAGAGGATCCTTACTCGGGACAAGTTCTTACAGAGAACAAGCATAACTTTCAAGATACTCAGTTTCAGAATCCAACTTGGTGCGATTACTGCAAAAAGAAAGTATGGACTAAAGCAGCTTCGCAGTGCATGCTCTGTGCATACGTTTGCCATAAAAAATGTCAAGAAAAATGTTTAACTGAGACACCCTTTTGTGTAGGAGCTGAAAAGCGGCTCGATCGAACTGTGGGCGGTAGCAGAGCAGAGGGACAGGAGGCTCCCCCAGCTGCAGCCTCTCGGGTTGATTCCGAGGCCAAGTCTGTGAACAGAACTACAGGGCTGACCAGGCATATCATCAACACGAGCACCCGCTTGCTGAACCTCCGGCAAGTGCCCAAAGCCCGCCTGGCCGAGCAGGGGTCGGACGTGGCCGAGCCTTCGCCAAAGCACACCCCGAACACGTCTGACAATGAGAGCAGCGACACCGAGCTCAGCGGGCCAAGCAGCCCCTCCAAGCGGGCGGCGGGCACCGGCATCAAGCTGGTCCGGAAGGAGGGTGGCCTCGATGACAGTGTCTTCATTGCTGTTAAAGAAATTGGGCGTGATCTCTACAGAAGTTTACCCACAGAGGAGCGTTTTCAGAAATTAGAGTTTATGTTGGATAAGCTGCAGAATGAAATAGACCAAGAGCTGGAAAATAATAATTCGCTTGTTAAAGAAGAAAAAGAGACGACTGACGCGAGGAAAAAAGCTCTGATTTCTGCTGCGCTGGCTAAGTCGGGTGAGAGACTGCAGGCCCTCACGCTGCTGATGATCCACTACAGGGCAGGCATTGAGGATATAGAGTCCCTGGAGAACATGTTCTTTGAGAGGCAGTCCAAAAAACTAACTAAAGATTTTGAGGAATCCAGTATAGCAGAAGAAGTGGATATCGAAGATGGCAGTCTGACAGAGGCTCCAACATTGAACATCATATCAGAAGAGCCAGTCGATCCACCTCAATCAGTAGACTGATATTTACATATTTAGTCTTTGAAGGAATGGACTGAAAGAATCCTTTGCACTTAACTCCAAACACACACAAATTAAATTAAAACACTGGTATAATGTGCGTGTCCTGCTTCTCCACAGTTAATTGCTAATAGTGGTTCTTCTCCAGCTACAGCACCATCATTTTGTTAAACTGGCTAGTTAAAACTACATTTTGGGGTTTATATTGGAAATTTATTTTTAATAACTTATTTTTATTTTTTCTAATGTAACCTTACCATTTCACATCAGTGTGTGTGATTTCCTTAATGTGTTACTTGCCCTCACTTCGCCTACCCTTTTTTTTTTTTTTTTAGCTAGTTTTTTCAATGGGAAACAGGGAGGATTTTTAAGAAGTTCAT